>OY974082.1:60162646-60559438 GCA_963854165.1 Sylvicola cinctus
GATGTTTACAGTAAGTTTAAATATTGTTAGAGGAAAAATATTTTCGTTTTATTCAAATTTTACAATTTTACAGGACTCAATATAACAGAAAGCACACCAAAACTTGACAATGTCATGTATAACGAGGATGCTATCATTGAGAAGTTGGATCCTAGTAAAAAATGCAAACCAAGTGGCAGTCCCTCTTGATTTGATGGATTAATTTAGTAATGGATCGGTCCCATCATTTGGAAGTTTTTTGCTATTAAAGTACAATATTACAATTTGTTTAAAATTGTGTAGAGAAAATAGTCGGTTGGAAGATGTGTAACTTATTTAGAACCTCCTAGTTAGAATTTAAATCGCTTTCCAAACCTACATTTGTAATTTATTTTCGAATTTTCACTTGTTTTCATTTTTAACGTAATATTGGAAAGGAATGTTCATTTATATTTGTCTTAAAAGTTAAATTAAAATGTTCAATAGAAAAAGTTCGTCCTTTTTTTCATGAAAACCTATAGTACATCTAATTAAATCATGAAATACAATTGTTTTCCCAAAAAAATTATTATTCTACAAGATCCTTTAAGTAGGTACCCACTTTTCCTTTTAAATTTGTATGTTTTATTTTAAATAACAATTAGTTAAAATAACCTACTTGTAATAAAGCCTAAACATTTTTGAGTCAAAAAATTTAAATTTAGATTTAAAGACAAAAAATTAACCCGCTCCATAAATTTAATATAAATCCCAATTTATGAGACATTCTCGATGACAAACTAGCTAGTATTTGTGCATTATTGTATGATTCGAAACTTGATTGGTGTTTAGCATTATGTTAAAATGCCTGAATGGTATAATGATCATCACTTTAAAATGTTTTTGTTAAATACATAATGCTGATTAATTAAATTTAAAATTTTTAGTCTCAATCTCAAATTAACTTCATTGATCTTCACTTTCAAGTTCATAGTAATTTTAAATTCGGAAGTGGTGTCACTTTCATTTAATTTGCATCATAAGTTAAAAGCAATTCATCTTAACTCGTTATTGCAGAGTTCAGCGAGTAAATATTTACAATTTACTCGACAAACTGAACTTGACATTGAAATTAAACATGTACGTAAACATAAAAGGAATAACGAATTAAATATTAAAATGAACTAAAAAGCTTTATGTTGAAAACTTTCCGACCGATCTACCGAAGCCTTATCAAATGTTTTGAATGTTGCATTCCCCTTTATCAATTTTTTGTTGGCCTAATTTGCACTTTGTTATGTAAACATAATATATTTGTATTTATTTATTATTTTGCTGGTGATTCAAGAGTGATATCTCCCGCGTTCAAGGGGTGCGCGATCTAATGGAATTGCTTCATCTCATTCGCAAAATTTCATGTTGATAACATAATTCAATTTAAAAAATGCCAGCTAATCCCACTTGTTGCGATTTGATTTAATTGACTAACATTTAAGCGTATATTCCAAGTAAAAGTGTTACTATACGTTACATTAACAATAACATCAAACGCAGTAAATGAAAGTCTCAGTTGGGTATGGCACAACAAATATGGTTTATATGCATAGCCGTTAAGCAATCGTTGAATCTCGAACGCACTTGTAAACATAATATTATGAACATGCTTGCAACTATTAATGAAGTAAAAGAAATGATTAAGCAATCCGCAATACGTCACAGCACAAAAATAATCATTAACGATGCGATGTAGCTAAATTACACTGTACGTGACTAACTTCATTGTGTAAGATTAAACAGTAGTCAATATGTGTTCAAAGAAACAATTATAAAGGCAGTTGCAATAATACATTTTAAAAAAATAATTTGTATTTCAATAATTTATTTATTGGTTAATTATTCTTACAAAATAATTTAAATATTGTGTACTTAAAGCTTATACAGTTTTTTTTCCTAAAAAATAAGTAGTAACTTTTACATAATTTGAAGATTTGGGATTAAACAACAATTTTATCCAACCAACACGCAGCACACCTGACTCGATCCACAATTTGAGGCTGATCGTTGCAATGCGTAGCCGCACGTGTCTTTGCATTCACCCAATTGCTGCTGGCACGTGATGTCCTTTGCTGGCATTGCTAAACAAAACGTGATGCGTATTATTAATATTCCATTTCTTTTAATAGTTAATATTTTGAATTATTGCAATTAAATGTGCTGAGTGCTTACGTTCATAGCAGCATTCAACACCTCGATGTTGGTTTGTTGGGCACAATCCACTGGTGGAAGTCAGGGCACCTTTAGCACAATCCTTCTTAAGCACACAAATTCCGCCATTCATGATGCATTGACGTTCTACTTCGAAGATTTGAATTCCAAAGTAGTCTGTGGCTGGGGGGAGAAGTTTATTTTAATATTTATTTTTAAATTAAGTGGATTAATGCATATTTTAAGTCGGATAAATGGATTAGGATTAAATTAAATTTATTTGGGACAATTGCACTTAATTGTATTAAATTAAATTAATTTCTAAAGGATTCAATTGGATGGAACAGTAATATTTAAATTTTTTTTTTATGCTGATGACTATTTATTATTTACTATAATCAATTAAAAAACGTTGTAGAATAATTTATTGGCTATTTTTACATAAAATTTTCAATCCTAAAGGAAATATGTTCAATTCAAATTAACATGATTTTTAATGTTTTGAATTTTGAATCTGATAATAATTATTTTTTTTAACATCAGTCGTTTGTCTAAAAAACAAAAAAATTTAAAGTTAAAAACTTTTTCTGATGTTTAATCCAACAAGCCCACCAAAATGACTTATTTAAAGAATTATTTAATTACGTATATTATAAATTTTAGCCGATTTTACTACAATTTTAAATAAGTAAGAAAGTGTTAAATTTCGGAGCATAGTTTATATTTACTCGACTCGACACTTAAAAAACTTAAAACCACAATATTACTGAGTTAATCATTTTAACCACGTTGAAATTGAATTGATAAATGTTGTTTCGTTGGATTCATGGTCATTAATATTGTTCGTTCCGTTTTAATCAATTATTTTAACCATACATTAAATAATGGGTTATTTATCTAGATAAAAAAAAACTGTAGGCGTAAATCACAATTGCGTGATCCCATTTTAAATCAAGATTTAATTACAAATTTCAAAATTAATGAGTTATTTGATTTATATTCCTTTCATAAACTTTAAATTAAGCCATAAAAAAACTTTAAGTGAATGCTTTGATTTAAGTATACTCGCAGAAACGTTAACTTCAAGGACTAAAGCAGTCATACAAGCACCTTAATAATTAACATTTCACTCACTGTCTGTAATATGATTATCAATTACTGCACACTCTGCAATGATTGTTAATCCACAGCACAAGAACAGCACCAACATTAACTTGTTTCCAGCCATTTCGCTTTGTCAACTATCAACTTTTTGTTCAAAACTGTTTTTTTTTTTCAACTGGATAACTTTTCTTCTTCTTTTTTTTTTTGTTGTAATTAAAATCTCATTAAATTCCACAGCAAATTTGTAATTGTCACTAAATCACTTTGATTAAACCAGGAATTTAATTTTGTATTCAATGTGCAAATCCTGTCCAGTAAAATTTTACAGTTATAATTATTGTGTTGAATTTCAGTGGTTGGAAGCGCTTCAAAATTTCGCAACTAAGTGAGCTAATTTGGTCGTGTGCAACGAGCTTTTATACGCGCATAGACGATGCGGCCTGGCGGGTTAGTGGTTAGCGTTGGGTATCTCTACTCTCGTTCCTTCATACAATAATTGTGAGTTGTGGTATTTAAATTAGAATCGCACAAGTCCTATCTCAACTTGCTTCGCTTGCTGTATAACTACTTGAACATTATTTGTTGCAAATAAAATGCTAGAGTTGTGTGGCATTTTATGGGCGGTGGAAAAAACGTGTGTACGGATTGCTATCAATGCCTTAATGCTTTGGAAGACCACGCAATTCGTGCGTTTTAGCCAGAGACATGCCACATTTTTAACGGTCGATCTTTATGGAAGGCTGTGGAATGATTTTTCTGTTGTTTTAAATAATGATTGTTTGCAAAAATCTTAATAACAATTATGTTTGCGGGAATTTCAATTCTTAATAGCCAGTTGATTTGTTTAAATTGATCTGCCCGGTCCGGCCACATTGAATTGAATTGAGTACTGTTTCAAACTAATTAACAATTTTGTTTACACTATGTGCTTTTTTTTCCATTCTGTTTATTTTTTAGAGTTATCAGTTTATGACCTATGGCACTATGACTAGTGACTTAGTTAAAAAACAACCTATAATTAATATACAATAACTTAAAACTATTTATATTATAATACCTAGAAACGTATAAGAATTGTTTTCAGAAAAACTATAAAACAGCTGCAACTGATTATGAATTTAAATGTAATTCATTATTGTAATTAGATACAAATTCAAGCGTTGTAATATTATTAATTAATCAAATCAAACTTATTCTGAATATTTGCAAATAGAAAGGGTTTTCCCCCTTTTTACGTATTAATATTAAAACCCAAACGCTGTAAGAATAAAACATTTAAGCGGAACGAGATTTGTGGTTTATCTAGAAATATAAAAAGTGCACGTAGATAGCAATTCCGATATTGAAGGAAATCCCAAAATAATGCGGCTTAAACTCAAAGATGACCCTACTCTATATATTAAGTCGTGACACAATTTGGTCATGCGATAAAATCAATCGAAATGTGGTAATTTTTCACCAAATTAAATGTTTCTAGGAAAAAGCACACGGATTTATAAGAATTTTACAAAAGATTCGATTGAAGACCCTATAATGTATTAATAATAATAATGTATTGCGTTTCTTGAACAATCATGAATTGCAACTTTTCACCACAACTTTGTACCTTTTAAACTTATTCTATAGTTGAGATGATCATTGGTTTGATGAAACTCCATTATTTTTTTGAGACTTTATTTATTTAATTTTTTCTAATGTGCATATCACAGCTTTTATTAACTGGCATGCACTTTGTTGCCCTTGTCCGCATTTGAAACATTTAAAACTAAAGTCGATTGGCCTCTAAGGATTTTCCCCAAAACAGAAAAATCATGAATTAAAACTCTTCTCATATTTTGCAATACATAATAAGTCTATTTCAAATCAATCTAAAAATGTTTGATTTTAGGTCGTGACCCCCTTTTTTTCGTTATAGTTTCATTTGAAAACAAAATACTTAGCGATTAATCAATTAAAAATATAAATATAGTCAATTTCTCTCAAGGTCGCACAAAATTCCTCCACGACGCATTAATTCCACTCTATCGTAATACATTGTACAATTATAAATGTGGAGTAACGCCAGACGCCGAATGTCGACGCGCATATCTCCTCCGCGGAACTTGAGCCATTCCATTCAGCTCTAATCGTGTATTTTTGATTATTATTTTTTAAATGAACGTACACACTTTATCGCAATTGACTATTACGCAATGCCGCAACCGAGATCTCGGATGGGGTCGCGGGATGGGATGGCGTTCTCGCGCGCGCATCTGTTTTGTTTTGATTTGTTTTCAATTGCATTTGATCAGAGATCCTATGCCGAAATATTTATGATTGAAGATGATGTTGCGTAGACCGATCGAGTTAATGACTTAAATGACTTCATGAGTAATAATTAATTATCTTGATATTGTTTATGATGATGTGATGCAAATTCAAATTTTTTTTTCTTTAAATCACAATTGATTGACTTAAAAATATTACCAAAATGTAAATTTTAACTAATAAATTTAAATTATTTGCAGTTAAATAAATTTTTTTGATGAGGAGGGCCATTTTTATTTTTAAACTGGCTTAAGATGAAGCGTTTTTAGACCCTTAAAATGCTCTGAAAGTTGAAATGTTTAAATACTGAGGTAATTTTATATCAAGCAGTTTAACCCTAAATTCTTAATTATAAATAATTTAAACGTTTAATATTTTACACAGTATTTTTAAACAAACATAATAAATGTTGTGCATAAAATACTTCTAATTATTTTAATTTTCAGTCTTTTCAATGACGTATTTGTCGCTAAAAACTAGGTCATTTATGCAAATTAAAAACATAATGCGAAACAAATTGAAAGTTGACGCCAATAACAATAAATGCAAAAAAAAAAGATACAGGCCCGCATATTGCTTCCACTTACTCAGGTTTCAATTGTTGCATTAATTTGCACCGCTTTTGGTAAACAAATTTCATAAATTTGTTTAAATAACTTGTTTCCACTATCTTTAATGCGTAAATTACACAGCAATTTAATTTAGTCCTAAACTGATTTAAAATCAATTAAAAATATAAAGCTATGTGCATTTGAATGGCATTTTATTTATTGAAAATCAAAAATTGTACTTTTGAATACATTTCATAAAAGTAATTACAATTAATTAAAAAATAATAAATGAGCGTTTATCAATCTGGGTTATATCTAAAAATGAATGCAATAAATGAATTGCATTTAAATCTAATTCCGATAAAGGTGGGAATTATTATTCAAAAGAGATCTGTCTCTTTACTTTATTAATCTGATTGCCACTGCCACTGCCACATACAAGACTTGCCTGCTTTTTCATGCTAGACCGAGTTTGTCTATCATTGAATGGGCTGACATTTTTTTGATCCTTGCCAGAAAAGCACAAATTTTTCTGCGCCGATTTAAGTCTTTGCTCCATATCAACGTTTTCCCGCAACACAATATTCTCTGAATTGTTCTTTGACGTGCTGCTTGTCAATGCCAATACAACAGGAACACTTGAGGTATCCGGACCGCAAACATCTTTCTGAGCTGATTTTTGTTGCTGTGATGACTCACCATGCAAATTGAACGAGTGCAACGAATTTTCCGAAAATGACGTGTTCCCCACTGGCTGGGTTGCTTGCATTTGCTTAAGCCGCTGTTCATACGCTTCCGCACCTATGTATCCGGTCAATTTTCCTGGTCTGTTTTTGTTAATTTCTAAGTTACTCTTTTCAAGGACATAAATTTCATCGGCATTCCTCTCTTGAAGCACCAAAAAAGCAATTTTATTGCAAATGCGAAGCATAACTTCACTGGTGCGTCCGACGTAACGATCACGAAACTCCACATACAAACGCTTAACCACTTGCGCCATTACTCTTGCAAACTGTTTGTAATGTTCATGTTTACTCGAAATTTTTTTGGTCTTCAGCGTCTCAGCGACAGCCCACAGCAACTTCAATTTATGTGCCTCACTCAAAGTCTGCACAATACCGGATTGATCTGAACTGGCACGGAAGAGGGAACGGCCACCCGTGCTGGAAATGTCGGCCGTTACAGACGGCTTTAACGGGCCAAAGCAACTTTGGCTGCGATAAAACTTTTGCGAATTCGGTGTCAATTTGTTGTTCTCGAATTGATCTAGACGGCGAAGCTTTGTCGCATGTTCTGTACCGAATTCATTTTCTTCGTTGCGCTTACGTTTTTCTGCAAATTGCCCAAACGGTGTCGCTTTATCCCGGAGAGAACCATTTACATATGATTGATTGCACGAATTTAGAAGGGGGAATTTGTCTGGCGAAAAAAGAACACGCCGCGACTTATCTGCACGTAATGCCAACCCCGGTTTTAATTGTGGCTTGGGAATCTCTTTGGGTGGACTTTGGAATAAGGCACGACGAGATGTTTCACGTGTAGCAGCTGGTTTTGCTTCAAGCGAAGCTAATCCTAATTGTGAAGTTGATGCGCTACTCAATGATGTCGTTGAAGTGCTACTTGCGGATTTGTGTCGACTTAATAATTTTCTGTAATAACATGGAAAGTTTTTTTAGTAAAACCGAATAAAATCAAATCTATCTTTAAAGGGTTTACAGAAGTAGTTTAAATGAATATAATTTAATATGTATTATACCCTGTGTTCACATAAATTGGACGCCCTCCCTGAGAGTTACACAATGACATGTTGAGTGATGAAAATGCCACACGGCGTATTGCAAGATGACTCAATCTGCTACCTGGAGATTTGGTAACCAATCTAAAACAACAAAAAAATATGTTAAAGTGATCACAAACTTTCATTAAATCTATAATTTTACTTCATTTGCTCTCGACGCATTTTGGGACTTGATTGCAGTTTTTCAATGAATGAGGAACTTGTCTCTGCACCAACAAATTTATCCAAATATTTTAATGCAAGGGCTTCAATTTGTTCTGTGTTCACTGATAAGTTATAACTGAGACCATGTGCCTTCGCCATACCCACTTCTGGCCACTCCATCTCCTTAACTTCATCAACTGTTTTATTGGGTTTGCTAAGAAACTTATTGTCGCATGCAATATTTTCACCTTCATTTTTAACATCCACATCAAGTGAAGTATCCTTATTAAAATTTTGCTTGTACAAGGATAACATTTCAGCAATATTAAAGCTAACATTGCGTATTGATGGTGGTGGCAAAATTCCCGACAGTGCTGATTGCATTCTTCTCAAACGCGTCTGTTCAATCTCATGCAACTCCTGCAAGTCTTTGTCGATAGTTTGACAACTGTTTTCCTTTGCTGCAGAAGCTATCTCAACTACCACACCATTCGATTGCGTAGCATCTTCTTTGTCATAGGAATTACAGTCATACTCATCCGAGGAAGAACCATCATCATCATCATCATCAGCAAATAAATCCGGAGACTTTTCACGGGACGATATTAATTTTTGAAATATGCTGCCACCACCGCCTCCATTAGGCTGCCCTTCAGATGGGGGTGGCGTATCTTTTTTAATTTTCCCATTAAAAGTGAGTTCCTTCAATTCAATGGGGACACTAAGTGTAGCATTCGAAATGGAATTGTACACCGCATTTGAACTGTTGTCACCATTGAGTATGTTAAATACTTCAGTCTGTTTATTTGGCTCTGAGTGGCTGCCTTTTTTAATCATGTCTATACATTCGCTGCCCATTTCGGTGAATGGTATTTGGCAACGTATTTCTTGTTGGGATGTTTTCTCTATTTTGAAGGAGTCGATGATTGTAATGGGATACCCCTTGTGCCTGTGTTTCATATCGTCAGTCCATGTTGAATCCAAGTTGGCGATAGGCCTTTCCTTGTGTATATTTACATTCAGTATATCAACTAACTTGGCATCAACGCAAATATCATCTGATTTATCAAGATTTGCTGTGGTTTCCAAAGAGGACTGCAAGTACAAAACGATATTATTTAATTAAAGTGATACTATCGAATTTCAGCAATATTAAATTCAAATGCTTACGGTGCTGTTAGAAGATGATGGCTCCGAGTCATAACTGGTGTTATTTCCTGTTGGACGTTCAGCCCTCATTATGCAGAAAGCAGCAGAAACTTAATTTTTTTTAAATTGTTGTTAAATGTTTATTTAAATGCATTTATTTTAATGTAGGTACTGTTAGATTATATTATTTGAATTTAAATCGGTGATGGGATAATTAATTGATTTTATTTAATGTGCAATGCCTAGGACAATGACCTTTTAGAAATAAAACTTTAAAAACATTCGCACCGTTATTAAAAAGCCGAAAACTTAAATATTTCATTTCAATCGTTATTAGAACCGTTTTTTTTTTTAATATATATTGTAGAATGCCTACCTTTGCAATAATAAAACAATGAAAAAATCAAGGAGTCAGCTGCCACAAATCGACACGCATTACAATTTACAATTGCATTTCCCACCAAAATTCTATGTAGATACGTTACTAACCTTGAAAGCTTTGCTCCTTTACAAATTCAAAATTTTAATATTTTTTTAACTAAAAACTCGATGCAGTTAGTAACGGCACATCGATTGAATTTTAATGAAAAGTGCTTTAAAATCTATTAACTTTTAAAATAATTCCAATTACAAATTTCTGTGGATTAAAACCAAGCTGCTGAGTGATGCTGCCGAATACCAATACAACAGTTATCTTTACAGTTTACGCGGACAGTGTCGTGCGGGCTTGCCTATAATTTTCTATTTAAAATAAACAGAGGGCGCATCAAATGACAGCTTTATATAATATATATATTAATATATATATATATATATATATATACAGCTTATATATTAAAAATTTTTACCAATTTTATTTATAAGCCAAAAATTAACACAACATCGTTGAACAAAAAAATTTATTTCAAAATGCAGCCAAAAAATTATTAAAATGTAAACACGAACAATTTATGAACAAATCATGCATTTCCAAGATATATATAATTTATATAATATGGTTTTGACAGTCATATTTGTCAGTACGTACGTACTATATATATCAGGTTGTCATTTTGTACTTGTCAGCTGCACTCAATAGCTACACTACTGAACTCATTACTCAGTAGTCAGACGTCAGTACTCACTAGACACTACTCACTAGCAGTTAGCACTATAGTCAGTGCAGTTTAATTTTTCATCAAGGTGGAGGTGCGGAGTGTGAAGCATTCATTATAGTGTTATTATTTCTAAAATTTAAACAATTGTTTGAATACAAAAAAATTAATAATATAACAAATTTGATATTTGTATCAATAAAAATGCCATTAACAGCCGAAAGCGCAGCGCATCAAGTGCAGGTAATTAAACCTTATCGTATTAAGAAACAAAAATAAAAATTCATTTAAAACTGTAGGAGCGCCTGAAAGCTGTCCAAGTGTTGATCCATGACATTGAAAACGAGCGTCGAAGAAATGAGCCCAATCTTCAAAACATTGTCAGGACCCAGGAAAAATTAAACTTTGACGAAAAATCAGTTGGTCTGCAACACAAAGTTAAAGCCCTTTATAAAGTCGGCATTAATGATGCGGCCAACGAAGAGAAGCTGTTGCGTGAGGCACTTACCAAAATTCAGGATATCCGAAACATACGCAATGAGCGTAGAATACAAGCACGAAATGCTGGCAACAAGGAGACTATTCGACGTGGTGCCCTCATGAAAATGGTGTCAATATCAGCCCAAACCTTGCCACTGTTTGTTAGTAAGATTGGAGAAAAAGTGCCACCACTGTGTGGTGCGGTACCTGCTGAGCCTTCGTATGTTGCAAAAGTAAGCAGTGCTCTTCAATTCATTTTATTTTTCCAAATTAGTAATTTTAATTGCTTATGCTTCAGCCAGGAGATTTGGTTGCGGCACTTGTAAAGATATCCGATGACGAGGAGAATTTAATTTTGGCTGAAGTTATTCAATTTCTTAGCACACAAAACAAATACGAAGTGGATGATATTGATGAAGAGCAAAAGGATCGACATGTTTTGAGCAAGCGTCGCATTGTTCCATTGCCATTAATGAGAGCCAATCCAGAGACCGATGGAAATGCATTGTTTCCCGAGGGTACAATGGGTAAGTTTACGTTTGATTATTTTGACACCATTTTACTTAAATTTATTGTTTTTAACTTTTAACAGTAATGGCGCTGTTCCCCCAAACAACATGTTTTTACAAAGCTGTTGTGAAAAGCCTTCCCGCCACTGCTACGGAGGAGTATGAAGTTTCCTTTGAAGATTCCACTTATGCTAATGGGTACGATTTCCTTATTTTAACTTTTTTTTTTATAACAACTTTTAACTTGAATTTTAGATTTGCTCCACCATTATTTGTTGCTCAGCGTTATGTTATATTTTATAAGCCAACAAAAAAATCTGGTGGAAGTGTTACCAGTTGAGCTAAATCGGAGTAAACCATGAATCCATCAACGTGTCAGTCTTTCTCAGAGTTTACAGATATTTTGTTCTATTTTATTGTCATTGTAAAGTAAATAAAAATTAAACATGTATTTTAAATTTACATTAAAAAGTGTTTTTGTTCGCATGAAGCATATATTCTTGCAGAATTTTATGATATTGAATTTGGAGAAACCCTGGATTGAAATTGAGTTCATTTGGCATGAGTTCTTTGGTGAGTGGTCAAACTGCTCTTAACGGTAAATTTTTTGGGACATAAATCACACTGGAAAGGCCTCTCTTTAGTATGGATACGTTTGTGTTTATTTAGAGCTGACTTTTGTCCAAACTTACTGGGGCATTCATTACACTGGAAGGGCTTCTCTCCAGTATGGATACGTTTGTGGGTATTTAGACCAGAAATATCGACAAACTTACTGGGACATGCATCACACTGGAAAGGCTTCTCTCCAGTATGGATATGTCTGTGTTTATTTAGAGCGGACTTTTGTCCAAACTTACTGGGGCATTCATTACACAGGAAGGGCTTCTCTCCAGTATGGATACGTTTGTGGCTAATTAGACTGGAAATATGGGCAAACTTACTGGGGCATGCATCACACTGGAAAGGCTTCTCTCCAGTATGGATCTGTCTGTGGTAAAATAAACCGGATATATATCGAAACTTACTGTGGCATTCATCACACTGGTAGGGCCTCTCTCCAGTATGGACACGTTTGTGGGTGATTAGAGTAGACTTTTGTCCAAATTTACTGGGGCATTTATCACACTGGAAGGGCTTCTCTCTAGTATGGATACGTTTGTGGCTAATTAGCGCAGACTTTTGCACAAACTTACTTGGGCATTCATCACACTGGAAGGGCTTATGTCCTGTATGGATATGTCTGTGGTAAATTAGACCGGACATATGTCCAAACTTACTGGGGCATGCATCACACTGGAAGGGCCTCTCTCCAGTATGGACACGTTTGTGGGTGATTAGTGTAGACTTTCGTCCAAATTTACTGGGGCATTTATCACACTGGAAGGGCTTCTCTCTAGTATGGATACGTTTGTGGGTAGTTAGCGCAGACTTTTGCCCAAACTTACTTGGCCATTCATCACACTGGAAGGGCTTATCTCCAGTATGGATACGCTTGTGTTTGAGTAGTGTAGACTTTTGTCCAAATTTACTGGGGCATTTATCACACTGGAAGGGCTTCTCTCTAGTATGGATACGTTTGTGGGTAGTTAGCGCAGACTTTTGCCCAAACTTACTGGGGCATGCATCACACTGCATTTCTCCGGTATGGATACGTTTGTGAATATTTAGATCATATCTACGTTTAAACTTACTGGGACATGCATCGCACTGGAAAAGATTCTCTCCAAAATGGTTACGTTTGTGCGTAGTTAGATGAGACTCTTCTCCAAACTTAGTGAGGCATTGGATTCGTTTGTTTATCAGATTGGTAAAGTCTGAATACTTCTTGGGATCTTCATCACATTCAGGTTTCTCCCCAGTACGATTTTTTTTATGGTCGACTAGTCCAAAGTTATCTTCAAATTTACACGGACATTCATCACATCGAATTGGTCTATTCTGGATATTTGGCTCCTGATTGCTCATTACTGTTTCGAAGTTACTGTAAACGGAAGTTATTTCCTCTAAAATTTCTGTTGTTGGGCTTGGTTCCTCTTTTATTTCTAGCGATAAATATTTGCTTTTAATGTTCCCATCTTCATCCATCCAACGTGCGACACATCTGGGAGAATCAATTTCAATTTCGGTTTTTATTTCAATGGAGTCCGGCATACCAAATGTCTATAAATAAGAAAAGTAGTTAGTTAGTTCACTCGATTAACTATGGAAGATGCAAAATCATTACCTCAGTTACCATGTTATCATGAAGATGTTAGCGAGTTACGAGTAATCTGTGTCAGTAAATTATTTACTTGCAAAGAAGTACGTTTTTGCTGAAGTTGTAATAACTTTTATGTTAAATAATAATAAATATTGAAATAACTCAAGAAATCTGAAAACTGTTAACGTTAAAATTAGAGCAACTGTAATCGGGAAAACAAAATCTATTCACCTTCCACGATTAAAAAAGGATTTATAAATCAGCTCAAATGACAACAGCAAAGGATTTTGTTTGAAAAGTAATTTATTTATTTTCACATTTATTTTGATTTAAAAAATTCAACAATGTAATCTTATCACACATATATATATATATTATTCGGATTGACATCCTAAAATGTCACAAATGCTCGCGCCTGCAGATATATATAATTTGTAAAACTCGTGAAACTGTGAATGAACCGCAATAATATACAGGGTGCATTTGCTTAAAATCATAACAAATTATAACATTTTGTTGCGGACTGTTTAATTCCTCAGTTGTACGATTCATTTTGTATAATTATCTTTAACAAACACATTGAACAGAAGTCAAGAATTCATTATTTATCTATAACTTTACTTCATAGTTCAATCGTGGACAATCCGAGAAAACTTCCATGTTAATTAAAATATGCATTCATCACTTCTCTACTTTTCGTCATGTAAATGGTTACTATCCAGTATGTGTTCGTTTGTGTATGGCCAAATGAGACTTCGCGGAAAAGATCTTGGGACACAAATCACACTGGAAAGGCCTCTCTTTAGTATGGATACGTTTATGGGTATTTAGACCAGAAATATCGACAAACAACGGAATTCGCGGAAAAGATCTTGGGACATGCATCACACTGGAAAGGCTTTCTCTTCAGTATGGATACGTTTGTGGATAATTAGAGAGGAAATTTGTCTAAACTTACTGGGACGTTCATCACACTGGAAGGGCTTATATAGTATGGGTTCGTTTGTGGGCAATTAGATGGGGCTTTTGTCCAAACTTACTGGGGCAAAGATCACACTGAAAGGGCTTCTCTCCAGTATGGATACGTTTGTGTTTGATTAGACTGGAATTATGTGCAAACTTACTGGGGCATGCATCACACTGGTAGGGCTTCTCTCCAGTATGGATACGTTTGTGGTTGATTAGACTGTAATTATGTGCAAACTTACTGGGGCATGCATCACACTGGAACGGCTTCTCTCCGGTATGGATACGTTTGTGGATATTTAGATAATATCTACGTTTAAACTTACTGGGGCATGCATCGCACTGGAAAAGATTCTCTCCAATATGGATACTATTGTGGGTAACTAAAACACACTTTTGCGTAAACTTCTTACTCGGGCATTCATCACACTGGAAGGGCTTATCTCCAGTATGCGTTCGTTTGTGGTCAATTAGATGGGTCTTTTGTCGAAACTTACTGGGGCAAAGATCACACTGGAAGGGCTTCTCTCCAGTATGCGTTCGTTTGTGTATGGCCAAATTGGACTTCACGGAAAAGATCTTGGGACATAAATCACACTGGAAAGGTCTCTCTTTAGTATGTATACGTTTGTGGGTTATTAGATGGGACTTTCCTCGAAACTTACTGGGGCATTGATCACACTGGAAGGGTTTCTCTCCAGTATGGATACGTTTATGGCTAGTTAGAGCAGACTTTTGTCCAAACTTACTGGGACAAAAATCACACTGAAAGGGCTTTCCTTCAGTATGAATACGTTTGTGTTTGACTAGACTTGAATTATGTGCAAACTTACTGGGGCATGCATCACACTGGAAGGCCTTCTCTCCAGTATGGATACGTTTGTGGCTAGTTAGAGCAGACTTTTGTCCAAACTTACTTGGGCATTCATCACACTGGAAGGGCTTATCTCCAGTATGGATACGTTTGTGGGTAATTAGAGTGGAATTTTGTCTAAACTTACTGGGGCATTCGTCACACTGGAAGGGCTTCTCTCCAGTATGGATACGTTTGTGGTTAATTAGATTGCACATATTTCTAAAATTACTGGGGCATGCATGACACTGGAAGGGCTTCGCTCGTTTGTTTCTTTTCAGATTGGTTAAGTCTGAATACTTCTTGGGACCTTCATCACATGCAGGTTTCTCTCCAGTATGAATTTTTTTGTGGTCGACTAGTCCAAAGTTATCTTCAAATTTACACGGACATTCATCACATCGAAATGGTCTATTCTGGATATTTTGTTCCTGATTGCTCATTATTATTTTGAAGTTACTGTAAACGGAAGTTATTTCCTCTAAAATTTCTGTTGTTGGGCTTGGTTCCTCTTTTATTTCTAGCGATAAATATTTGCTTTTAATGTTCCCATCTTCATCCAGCCAACGTGCGACACATCTGGGAGAATCAATTTCAATTTCGGTTTTTATTTCAATGGAGTCCGGCATACCAAAATTCTATAAATAAGAAAAATAGTTTGGGTTCACTCGATTAACTATGGAAGATGCAAAATCATTACCTCAGTGCATTGGTCCATGTTATCTTGAAGATGTTAGCGTTTTACGAGTAATTTAAATTTCAGTAAATTATTTACTTTCCAAGAAGTATATTTTTGCTGAAGTTGTAATAACTTTTATGTTAACTCTGATGTTAAATAATAATTAATATTGAGTTAAGTCAAGAAATCTAAAAAATTGTGAAATGTAAAATTAGAGCAACTGTAATCGGGAAAACAAAATCTATTTACCTTCCACGATTAAAAAAGGATTTATAAATCAGCTCAAATGACAACAGCAAAGGATTTTGTTTGAAAAGTAATTTATTTATTTTCACATTTATTTTGATTTAAAAAATTCAACATATGTAATCTTATCACACATATATATATATATTATTCGGATTGACATCCTAAAATGTCACAAATGCTCGCGCCTGCAGATATATATAATTTGTAAAACTCGTGAAACTGTGAATGAACCGCAATAATATACAGGGTGCATTTGCTTAAAATCATAACAAATTATAACATTTTGTTGCGGACTGTTTAATTCCTCAGTTGTACGATTCATTTTGTATAATTATCTTTAACAAACACATTGAACAGAAGTCAAGAATTCATTATTAATCTGTAACTTTACTTCATAGTTCAATCGTGGACAATCCGAAAAAACTTCCATGTTAATTCAAATATGCAATCATCACTTCCCTACTTTTCGTGATGTAAATGGTTTCTATCCAGTATGTGTTCGTTTGTGCTTGACCAAATTGGACTTTACGGAAAAGATCTTGGGACACAAATCACACTGGAAAGGCCTCTCTTTAGTTTATTTAGAGCGGAATTGTGTCTAAACATACTGTGGCATTCATCACACTGGAAGGGCTTATCTCCAGTATGCGTTCGTTTGTGGTCAATTAGATGGGTCTTTTGTCGAAACTTACTGGGGCAAAGATCACACTGGAAGTGCTTCTCTCCAGTATGGATACGTTTGTGGGTAATTAGAGAGAAACTTTGTCTAAACTTACTGGGGCAAAGATCACACTGGAAGTGCTTCTCTCCAGTATGGATACGTTTGTGGGTAATTAGAGAGAAACTTTGTCTAAACTTACTGGGACATTCATCACACTGGAAGGGCTTATATATTATGCGTTCGTTTGTGGGCAATTAGATGCGTCTTTTGTCCAAACTTACTGGGGCAAAGATCACACTGGAAGGGCTTCTCTCCAGTATGGATACGTTTGTGGCTAGTTAGAGCAGACTTTTGTCCAAACTTACTTGGGCATTTATCACACTGGAAGGGCTTATCTCCAGTATGGATACGTTTGTGGGTAATTAGAGTGGAATTTCGTCTGAACTTACTGGGGCATTCATCACACTGGAAGGGCTTCTCTCCAGTATGGATACGTTTGTGGTTAATTAGATTGCACATATTTCTAAACTTACTGGGGCATGCATCACACTGGAAGGCCTTCTCTCCAGTATGGATACGTTTGTGGCTAGTTAGAGCAGATTTTTGTCCAAACTTACTTGGGCATTCATCACACTGGAAGGCCTTCTCTCCAGTATGGATACGTTTGTGGCTAGTAAGAGCAGACTTTTGTCCAAACTTACTTGGGCATTCATCACACTGGAAGGGCTTATCACCAGTATGGATACGTTTGTGGGTAATTAGAGTGGAATTTTGTCTGAACTTACTGGGGCAAAGATCACAATGGAAGCGCTTCTCTCCAATATGGAGACGTTTGTGGGTAATTAGAGAGAAACTTTGTCTAAACTTACTGGGGCAAAGATCACACTGGAAGGGCTTCTCTCCAGTATGGATACGTTTGTGGCTAGTTAGAGCAGACTTTTGTCCAAACTTACTTGGGCATTCATCACACTGGAAGGGCTTATCTCCAGTATGGATACGTTTGTGGGTAATTAGAGTGGAATTTTGTCTGAACTTACTGGGGCATTCATCACACTGGAAGGCCTTCTCTCCAGTATGGATACGTTTGTGGCTAGTTAGAGCAGACTTTTGTCCAAACTTACTTGGGCATTCATCACACTGGAAAGCCTTCTCTCCAGTATGGATACGTTTGTGGTTAATTAGATTGCACATATTTCTAAACTTACTGGGGCATGCATGACACTGGAAGGGCTTCGCTCGTTTGTTTCTTTTCAGATTGGTTAAGTCTGAATACTTCTTGGGACCTTCATCACATGCAGGTTTCTCTCCAGTATGAATTTTTTTGTGGTCGACTAGTCCAAAGTTATCTTCAAATTTACACGGACATTCATCACATCGAAATGGTCTATTCTGGATATTTTGTTCCTGATTGCTCATTATTATTTTGAAGTTACTGTAAACGGAAGTTATTTCCTCTAAAACTTCTGTTGTTGGGCTTGGTTCCTCTTTTATTTCTAGCGATAAATATTTGCTTTTAATGTTCCCATCTTCATCCATCCAACGTGCGACACATCTGGGAGAATCAATTTCAATTTCGGTTTTTATTTCAATGGAGTCCGGCATACCAAAATTCTATAAATAAGAAAAATAGTTTGGGTTCACTCGATTAACTATGGAAGATGCAAAATCATTACCTCAGTGCATTGGTCCATGTTATCTTGAAGATGTTAGCGAGTTACGAGTAATGTAAGTTTCAGTAATTTATTTACTTTCCAAGAAGTATATTTTTGCTGGAGTTGTAATAACTTTTATGTTAACTCTGATGTTAATACTGAATTAACTCAAGATATCTGAAAACTGTAAACGTTAAAATTAGAGCAACTGTAATCGGGAAAACAAAATCTATTTACCTTCCACGATTAAAAAAGGATTTATAAATCAGCTCAAATGACAACAGCAAAGGATTTTGTTTGAAAAGTAATTTATTTACTTTCACATTTATTTTGATTTAAAAAATTCAACAATGTAATCTTATCACACATATTATGCGGACTATGATGCATACATCTTAAAACGTCATAAATAGAAACGCGTTTGATATATAGCAACTTTTATGTTAACTTTGTTGTGTGTGATAATAATAAATATTAATTAAACATTTAATTAGAGCAAGTGTAATTGTGCTAACAAGAAATTTTTGTTTGAAAAGTAATTTACTTTGATTTTTTTAAAGTATGCAATACATATATTATCAAATCTGATGAGTACGTCTTAAAATGTCGTACCTAATTATAATTAAATATATAACGCTTGCGATATATAAAATTTAAATATATATGTATTGTATATAAATGCCAAATACAGACAAATTGCGAATGAACCACAAAAATACACAAGGTGCATTTGTTTATAAGCTACTGATTTAATTCAAAACACAAGTTTAACAAGAAACAGCAACTAAAACGGTGTCATATTGCAAACACTCCCGTTTCGGTGACGTAATTTAAAATTTCGTTTCATTTGAATCGAAAAGCGTTTTGGAAGCAGAACGGAAACAACTCGAGTCGAGTTGTTTGTGGGGCAGAAATTTAACATCTTTGATGTGAGAGGTCAATCGTCATCCGAAGAATTCAGTTCTTTGCACGTTCACGGTCCAAGCCTTCATTGGTTGAAATTTGCCAAATATATTCATTAAATGACATACTGCATACCCCCGTTACTCATGGAAATTTCGGTATTTCATTGATAATTCTTAACATTAGCGAACGACCCTTAAAATCAGTAATCAGTATACATATGTTTCATTGCAGCTGTGTTTTTAAAATATTTTGGGAAGCGCAGCTAGTATGTACATTAATATAAATGCACTCAAATTTCAAGTTTTAAATTCTTCAAATAATGAATTGACGATATACCTAGCTGTACTTTAATGTGGAAAAGGTAAACGAAATATTTTTTTTGCCTAATTTTTAAATATATTTATCAATCAAGGCACAACAAATATTTAATATTTATGAATTGTTTTTAGATAAAAAAGGCATGTGAAACAACTATACGTACGTTGATGAAAACTACTTTGCCGTTTCAGTAAAACAAATTACACAAAAATGGACCAACTGGGGGACACGTTCAGTTATGTGTACAGTTCATCTGTTTCCGAAAGGGTTCAAGTTAAAATCGGAACATTGGAAGGCCTTGACAAGAAGCCAGACTATGAAAAACTACTGGAGAATCCATTGTTGCGCTTCGCAAGTCCCTTCTCAGAAACACCATCACCTGTGTTTGTAGAACTTTGCATTTACAATAAAGGTGTTGCACTTTGCCTTCCTGTCACCACCTCCTACAAGGCATTCACCAAGCAATGGAACTGGAACGAGTGGGTTATGCTACATTCACAATTTGATGAACTACCACGTACAGCAATTTTAGCGCTAACAGTGTTTAATTATGTTGGCCTCGGAAAGACATCTGTTGTAGGTGGAACAACCATTTCTTTGTTCACAAAAAACGGAATGTTTCGACAGGGAATGTTTGATTTGCGTCTGTGGCCTGGAATGACACCGGACACGCAGTCACCTTCTACGACACCCGGGTTGGTAAAAGAAAATTGTGAGAACTTGGGACCGTGCATTACAACGCTTACGCGAAAATATCGCAATGGAAAGCTGCCAAAAGTAGAATGGCTGGATCGATTGGCTTTTCGTGAAATTGCAATCATAAATGCACAACAGAGAAGTGAATCTGATTGTCCTTATTTACTGATTGAGTTTCCGAATATTTTTATTGACGAGAAGCCACATTCCGTTGTTTATTTTGAAAGTGACGGTGATGTAAAGTACTCCTTTATGTCAAAGACAATGTTGGTTAAGGTCCCAGACTCTGAAATATTGGAAGATAATTTGACCGAAAGAAAGCATCATTGTCTTGCACGGTCAGCTCGTTCCATGCTTTCGGATCAGGATGCCAAACCGAATGCTGATGTACGTGATTTGTTGCACAAAATAGTCTACCGATATCCACCCACATACACACTGACCAGCGAAGAACAGGATGTTGTGTGGAAATTTCGATTCTATTTGAACAGCCACAAAAAGGCGCTTACTAAATTTTTGAAGTGTATTAACTGGGAAACACGTTCAGAGGTTGAGCATGCGTTGTATATGCTAGCCCAATGGGCTCCAATGGACGTTGAAGATGCTCTTGAGCTGTTTAGCTACAAATTTGTACATCCTGAGGTTCGTCGATACGCAATTCGACGTTTGAATGATGCGTCCGATGACGATTTGTTGCTTTATTTGTTACAATTAGTGCAGGCATTAAAATATGAACCCGATCGGGACGCCGACAAATTTGTAAGCTACAACAAAAAGTCGTTTGGACAAAAGTCATCAACGATTTTAGATGTACACGAGGAAGATGACTTGTACACTTCCGATTTGGCTGAATTTTTAATACAACGTTGTTGTGGCAACTCTACTCTAGCCAACTACCTCTCATGGTATTTGCTGATTGAGTGCGAGGAACTCGAATCAACTCAGAAAAAAGATGACAAAGTAAAGATGATGTACGAAAAAGTGCGCAAGAAGTTTAAGCGCACTCTTGTAACTGGTGGTGAGGATTATCTTAGAATGTGCGTCAACATTGAGAAGGGCAATCTGTTTATCGACGAACTAGTAAAACTAATGCGATTAGTAGCCAAAGTGCCTGGAAATCGCAAGAAAAAGACCGAAAAATTACAGCAATTGCTAAATAATGCCGAATCATTTAAAATCAATTTCGCCAAGTTTAGGCCTATTTCTCTGCCATTAGATCCAAATGTACAAATTCGTGGCGTTGTTTGGCAAGACGCGTCGTTGTTTCAAAGTGCCCTTATGCCAGCCAAACTCACTTTTATCACAACTTCCGACACACCGTATGTGGCCATTTTTAAACACGGCGATGATTTGCGTCAGGATCAATTAATCCTTCAAATGATCACACTTATGGATAGGCTATTGCGTCGCGAAAATCTAGACCTGAAGCTGACGCCGTATCGTGTGCTAGCCACCAGTCATCGCCACGGTCTCATGCAGTATGTCGAGTCATTGACAGTGGCTGAAGTGCTAACAACTGAAGGCAGCATCCACAATTTTTTCCGTAAGCACAATCCATGCGAGAGTGGTCCATTTGGATTCACCTCCGACTGCATGGACTCATACGTACGAAGTTGCGCTGGCTACTGTGTTATTACTTATTTGTTGGGTGTGGGCGATCGACATTTGGACAATCTTTTGCTGACCACATCTGGCAAGCTGTTTCACATTGATTTTGGTTATATACTGGGTCGTGATCCAAAGCCAATGCCACCTCACATGAAGCTAAGCAAGGAGATGGTGGAGGCTATGGGAGGCGTTACTTCGGAATATTACCATGAGTTCAGGAAGCAGTGTTATACAGCGTATTTAAGTTTAAGACGACATGCCAATGTTATTTTAAATTTATTCACTCTCATGGTGGATGCGTCGGTTCCTGATATTGCATTGGAGCCGGATAAAGCGGTGAAAAAAGTGGAAGATCATTTGCAGTTGAGTTTGACGGATGAGGAAGCCATTCAGCACTTCCAGGCGCTTCTTGATTCGTCGATATCGGCGGTTATGCCAGCTTTAGTGGAACAAATTCATAAGTTTACACAATATTGGCGAAAGTGAAATTATTTAACGATAAGTTTAGAGTAAAACGCTAGATATAATGTATTGTAGAGCAGTGCTCCGCTGCCAGAAAAAGTTTCAGTTATTTTCTTTAGATTAAGTTCCAAAGTAATTGTTTCAAATTTTGCATAAAATAAATGCAAACATAATTAAGAAAATGGTTTATTTAAGTTTGAAACATATTTTTCCAAGATTTGCCTTTTTAATGGTTATTGTAAGGTTTATGCTGATTGCTGAATAGAACGTAACTCAAAATAATTTTAAGTTTTCATTAATCTAATGTAGAAAGCATTAGCCTTAATATACTTGCAAACTTCTAACTGCGCGTATTAAGTGGTCACAAATATGGCTGAAGCATGCAGCGCTTTTATACTTACCAACATCTTACAGCCAGCCAAGAAGGAAATTGACCTTAATGAAATGCTTAACTATCATTTTATATGTGGAAGAATTTTTGACTTTTCAGCAGATTATGATGAAAACGCATTTGCAACCCTAAATGCGAAAAAACTTCAATTCCTAAAAGAAGATTCATATTAATTTCAAATTATTACTAAAAAAAATAAAATAACAAATTTTAATTTACAACTATTTTTTATTATTAATATTAATAAATTGTGTATCAATTTAATTTTTGCGAAAGTAAACATTAATTTTTTCTGTTTTTAATTTTTATGAATTTTTTTTCTCCTGATGTTGCTGTGCCTTCTTTCGTTATTTCATAAATGCCTTCTTTTTTGTTCTTCTGCTTTCTTTCTTTCTTTCATTCATTAAAATGGCTCTTTTCATTTCACGTTCCACGTGTATTGAGTCAACTTTGCTTGGCTTCTTTTCCCATTATTTTTTTTCGGTTGACTCTCATCCATTCTTTTTTTTATATATAATATGCAATAAGGTTTAGTTTTCTTTTATATATTTTTTTTATGTAATTATATTATCGATTATTCAAATATATGCAATTAAACACATACTTTCAATTCAAAAAACATTATTTTTTTTACTTATTTAGGTATGCTGATTTAATATAATAATGATGATGGAGAGGGGAAATTGGCTTAATTATTTTTTCATTATTTTTTTGATGCTGTGTTGTGATTTAGAGATAACTTTTTTTAGCTCTTTTTGTGGAGAGGGGGAGAGTGTTTTTCTTCTTTCATTTTTTTGGCTATTTTTCTTGCTTCAGCTTTTTTTGTGCCCCTCGTTTTATTCTTTTTTGTATTTCTTTTTTTAGAGATGATAGAAATAATGTTTTTTGAAACCAAAAACATACCTTAAGAATAAAATCTGAAACAATACGTTTAAATGTGAAATTTGTACGATTACTCACAAACACACTAAAAATGCGTAGATACAAAATTAGTAAAATTAATGGAGTTAAATAAAAACTGTTTTGAATATAAAACAAAATTAAGTTCAATTGGTGGTAACATAAAAACGATAAGTTTGGTTATTAACTTGAAGCAATGTACATACAACAATGTCTATTAAATTACCAGGTGCATTAATGAATACATACAAAGGCAAAACAAAAAAAAAACAGAAATTAAATTCATTTATTTTGTTCTTAAAAATGAAAGATGAAATTAATGAAATGTGCATTAAATAACAATTAATATTGCCCACTCCAACAACCACAAATACTTCAAACATGCGTGAGTTATAATTTTTAAAGAACCCATTATTCGTAATTATTATTAACGTACACAAAGTGATTATTATGGGGATCAAGATAACTCAAAAAACTTTCAAAAATATGCCATTAAATCTTCCAGACCGTTTTGTATGTGTCTTTAACGATAAATTGGAATTAACTTTATAAAATTTATCATTTCAATAAAAAGTAAACAACAAAAACCACACGATGCGCGCTAAATATTAAAAAAAAAATGTTATGAGTGAAAAAAAAACTATAAAACCCGTATTGCCACCATAAACGTGAATGATTGAGAGGAAAAATAACGATGAATGATATCACAAGCCAAAGTAGCACGCAAAATTGAACTCACCTTAACTTAAAAGTGAACCAAATGTTAGTATGGTGAGTAATAATTGGCACGTCCCCGATAGCCGCGTCTGCAAAAACAAATTAATGTCAGTTGTAATTATGTGTAAGGGCGAGCGTTAATACCACGGAATTCTTACATTGGTCGTCTTGAGCCACGATAGCTCGCATGGCAGCAGCCACGCGCAACCGCACTGGCTCCACCGCGTGCAGCACCACGTCCTCCCCGACCTCGTGGAAATCGGTTGGTGGTTGACAGGCCCGGCCTATTTGTCCGCTTTGACATAACCTAAAATGCGAAAATAAATGCATTATTATCACAACTCACAATGTTTACCAGCTAACTTCATAAACATTCAGATTGACTATATTTCGGCGGTTTTAGATGAAACAGTCATGTCAATGTTGTACCTTAATTTGGCGTCCTCGGAAAAGTGTCTCATTCATGGCTAACGCAGTCTCTACAAAATCTTTTGAACCGAACTCGATGTATGCAAATCCCTTGGGATGTCCATCCGCTCGGTTACACAGTATGGTTACCCTATTGATGGTGCCGCAACCGTGAAAATGCCTCTCCAGTTCCTCAGCTGTTGCCCCATAGTCGACATTGCCGACATAAATTGAGCGCTCATCAATCTCCTTTTTCTCTTCCAGCGAAAGTGGAATGGGTGCTAGCCCAGTTGGTGATCCTAGTGTCATTTGTTTGTTTACTTCAGATTGCATTTGTTTCAGTTTTTCAGCCTCCTCTTCCATTTCCTTCACACGGGCTTTAATTGCTTCAAGCTCAGGGTCTATTTGCATATTCGATTCGTCCTGTGCATCAAACACGATTTAATAAATTTAAAAAATATTAGTTATTTGTTTAACATCATCAATATTTCAAAACAAAATAAAAATTTTCAAATTAAACTAATTTAGCAAGAAGTTTTTTTTTTTTGAATCGATGCCAGAAATTAACAATGGCCGCTGTTGAGTTGGGTTTTCCCACTGTATTGATTTTAGAAACTTTTTGCCGCATAAACATTTATGTTTTTAATGTGAACTTTTTGTTTTTGAAATTACTAATAGTGTGTTGGCACTTACCTCATTGAGAAGTTCGGATTCTCCGTTTACTTCGTCTAAGTTCTCTAGGAGCTGGTCCTCGTTAAGCGTTAGATCCTCATCAGCCATGATAAATAGTAATTTTTACTAAAATAACGTTAAACACTGGTACATATAACAATAAGAAAAGAAAAGAAATCCAAATTATATTAAATTGCCAATTTACAAAATAATAATTAGTGAGAATTTGTAAAATTTCACTGAAGCCGCTTCGCTTAGGAATTTTTCTCAATCAATTAGAAGCATAGCGCTGGTGTTTGTGCGTCGCTTCTTTTTTTGTCTCTGCCTTTTTCCAAAGTTTATGACGTTTTCCAAAATGAAAAAAACGTCGTACAATTGAAAAAGGTTTTAGTTAAAATGAATTTTAAGCAAAACTAAACACAAATATTTCAAAATTAACAACTCAAACTAAAGAAATACTACTTCTACACGACACGAATTATTTTCAAACTATTTACACGATTACTTTAGCCGATGATTGAAGATTTTTTAAATTCACTTACGTTTAGAAAATGCCTACGCAGAACCTCGTCAGTTGCCAACCTAATTGATAGTGAACTGTGAATTTCGAATGAATTCGCTTGAAGTTTTGAATCGATAACACAAATCGTTCACCCGGCCGCGTACGTCAAGTGTCAGCTGTCAACTTCAAGTTGTTCACTGCAACGCATTCATTTTCTTTGGGTTGGCAAACCTTTGTCGGTACAAGGTGGTAATTATGATTACAACATTTTTTTGATGAAAATGAAACATTAAAATTGCGGTTGATTGAAATTTCAATTTTACTATAAAAAAAAACAATAACCCTAAAAATAATAAATATTAACTGAATATAAATTGTTATAAAAATTCATTAATTACAACTCCCCGACATTTCAATTCTAAATATTTTATTTCAAATTTATGTATTCTTAAATTACTTTTTGCTACTGAAAATTTGAACTAAAAATAATTAAATTTACCGCCAAAACAATTCTACATAGCGTGCACGCAGATGAAAAAGATGTAGTTTCGTTCTCCTCTGGCTAAAGCTGAATTTCGTATGTGATTTTTTGTCTCTTTTGCGCGACTTGCGTTCGCCCCCCGTGTAAAGGCTAAATAAATGAAGGACAAAAACATTATTAGCTGTATAACAAAAACTTCACCATGTAACATTAATTTAGAAAAAAAAAACAACCACCCTGTTGACATTTTAAACGTCAAAATTTAGATTAAAAATATTTTAAGGTTAAGTTACAGTAAAATTCTTTAATTTGAATTTCAAAATAAAATTAAAAATATTAAATAAAATATAAAAATGGCAAGTCGTACTTTAATGTTATTAGGACAATGTGTTCCATGTGTTAAAAAAAATGCTTCTAAAATACGAATCCGGCGAATGGAACTGGATACCAACCTACTAATGGTAACTAAATTTTTCGACAGACTTTGCCAAAAATTAAAAATAATTAATTCTCTTGACAGTATTTTAAAAAAGATGAATTTTACTTCGCACATGATCCCGAGAAAGTGTGCAAAACTGGAGATATCGTTTTAATAAAGGAACTGCCACAAAAACTAACCAAACTGATAACACACAGTATACAAGAAGTAGTGTATCCGTTGGGCGACATCACTGATCCGATCACCGGCAAAAAAGTTGTCGTTGGCAAATACCGTGAAGATATTGAGGAGGCAAATAAGCTGTATGGCAAAGCGGATACAGCGTTCGATTACACAAAGGCCGCACCTCGTGGCAGGTTAGAAGGCACTAAAGATTTTACACACGGAGAGACATACATAAAGTATCACGATGATGGGAAGGATCAACCATTTGCTGTTTAAACTCTGATTTCAATTGTGTAGAATATAAGTAAATGATGAATAGAAATAAATGTAAATGAACATATATTAAAAAGTCTTTCGTTCATTAAAATTAATGAATATTTTCATGCAATCCCCGAGATTACATTGCAACTGGTCTATTTGTACATAAATTCTTAATAAAAATTGAATTAAAATGGGGAACATTGATTGTAGTCCGTATCATTCCATGCCAAGGAATTCACGTTCCAATGCCGCACCCATCATATTCCAATCACCATCGTCCTCATCAATTGGGTCTTCACTTCCTTCACTGTGTACTGATCCCATATCCAAATCCGAGGGCAAGTCTTCGCCTGCAAATGAATAAGTTGAGGATCCAAAATACAAATTAGTGCAATTATTTACATACCTCTTCGAAATTTAATGCTTGGACTTTCATCATCATCTTCTGGTTCTGAGCTGAGGTCCTTGCGGAAGTGTGTATTGTCTAACAAACTATCGTCTTCTTGCAGCTCCACAATTGGGTTAGGTAATTTCAACTGCCCAACACGTTTTGCTAATTCCTCCTTTTCTTCTTGTCTTTTCCTTTTACGCAGTTTCTTATCAATGGGCGGATTTTCTGTTGGTTTCAAAAAAAAGTTTTTAAATGCAACCCTTTAAAAAATCAATTAATTATGAACACACCAATATCAACAGGCTCATCATCACTTGTGGTGTCATCATCTGACAATTGATCAACCTCATGGTTCATTTCAGCAAGTTGATCATTTGAGAATGTGAACAATGGATTTATGGTGTCAATGAATTTAGGCGACTCCTTTTCGTCGGCTGTCGCTGGTGCAACGTAGTTAACAATATGTTCAGGACTGTGACAATGTGGTGGCGGTTGTCTCATTTTACTAGGCTTGTTGGGATCCAGCGGAAATACACGCTCATCGACACACTCCCAACGCTCAGCGCACGACCACAACCAGTCGGGTGTAACAATGTGCACGTCTGGACGTTTTCGGGACGCATTCACTTTAAATGTACCCGATGTTACTGCCACAAGATGTGTTGTTGTATCTGTAAGCTCTTTGCTGACTGTACCACCGAGACTTTTGGCAATCAAAAAGGCTTTACTTTGCTCTAGTTTCATGTGATTTGGAACCAAACCGGAGAATACTAAGTTCTTTCCAACTAATACTTCGGAGCGTATTTTTGGTATTAGTTGCTTCAGGTCAGGCAGATTTTTAGTAGTGTCTTGAATTTCGTAGAACCGCAAATGTATTTTCTTTAAAACTTGTTCCAAGTATAACAAATAATCGTCGGGATCTTCAATCTCGATTAAATTGTCATCACTGTCTCTGTTGGTTTCCTCACTCGACTTATCATCTTCTTTGTCAACATTTAAGTCCGTTGTTTCTTCTGTGCATGACGTCGATTCAGGTTCCTTGTTGTCATCAATGTCCTTTTCTTTACTATCACCAGTAGCTTCAACGGAATCAGTTTCCAATGAAGTATCTTCTTTAACCTTTTCATCATCACTCTTACACTTGAGTTCATCTCCTTCTTTCGGTGTATCATCTTCAGTGGACTCAGGATGGCAATCTTCAGTGTTTGCATCTGTTGTTGTCTCATTATCGTCTTTTTTGGCTTGTTTGCGATTTTTTACCTTCTTTTCAGCATCTTTTAGCAAATCTTTAAATTGAAAACAGAACAGATTCAAAATTATGTTAACTACAATTAAAAAATGACTCACCATTAAAGTCCACCCCTTTGCCATCAAGCTCATTTTTAGACATACCAGGCGGTGCATTGATATCACCAGTATGCTGGAAAAAATGATATGGCTTTACTTGAATTAAATTGGACGCCATATTCCACACATCCTCGCGATCATCAATAATGCACACCATTGAATCACCACATGGAAAGAGTGCTCTGAAAAAAAAAACATCTCAAGTTATTTGATGAATTTAAATAGCCACTATAAACCACCCACTTTAAATTATCTTGTTTGCTGTTTGCATTAAAGCACTCATCTCTGGACAGAATACGATGCGAGAAAAATTTGCCATCTTCATCTAAAAATTGAGCGATTGTGTGCGCATAATTGCGTGCACCAAATGTACAAATGTGTAGCTCAAAGTAGGGGGCAATGTTTGTAAGAAATTGTGATGTTCCCGGCCTCAAACGTGTGTGATACCATGGTGAGTTTGGGCCATACAATTGAAAGTGATACACTCCCTTAAGATTATCCGGCACATTGTCATTTGTAGTGTGAATAAGCGTTTGATCTAAATCTACAAGAAGTACAAGCTTCTTGTCCTGCAGTAGGCGAGCAGTGTCTGCCTTACCAATTTCTTCAGCCAGTGTCTGGGATACTTTGAGGTCGGGAACTGCATGCACCATAGGTACTGAAGCTTCCGATTGATTTCCCTGTAAACATAACAACATCGAATTTATAGTCAGATTGAAACAAGAAGCATGAACGTCCGTACCTCATTTTCTTGTCTCAAATCTGCTCCACAATCTGCACACATATCCTTGATGACTGTCGTGTGAATACATTCTGACAGCTCCAGCAATGCCAATCTAAAACATAAAATCCAAATTATTAATTGGAAGCACAATGTCGTACCATCTTAGAACCAAATCCAAACGAATACGGTTCGCCACTTTTTGGGAAGTGCTGATGACCGGTGGTTCAAAGTTATTTCCCGCGCAAAATAAAATACGCTCAATGCAGCAATTCAATTTGTTTTTGCATTTTTTGTAAATATTACCCTTTCTCGACGACAGCGCCATCTTGATAGATGCGCCTTTTCACGACGCCACTTTTTGAAGACTTCAGCCGCTTGATTTCCGTATCATTACTGCCCGGTACTTCATACAACAGAATCACTTGATTGTGGGATACTTGATAGCCCTCTCGGACGCGCCACTTTTTGATCTTTATACAGTTTTCTGATGGTGCAAAAACAACAATATTTGGGTCCGCCATTGTTACTTTTTGCAACATTTATACGTGTACTTTGACAGCTCATTTATTTTCAAATGCGATTTCACTTTTGACAGCTGTTAAGTTGAAGCGCAATTCTTCGGCTCGGCAGCCACTGCTAGCCATCTGCCATTGCATTTTCATACAAAAATTACATGCAAGTACCTAGGGGTGGGCTTAATTTTTTTTACATATAATTCAATAATTGCCATTTTTAAGGCAAATATTAATAACACTTATGACCTCCACAATAAATAATGCACGAGAGTCGAGGGATGTACATTGCCATCGTCAGACAGCAAGTAAGCAACTGCAAAATATAAATGCCCGTGCCTAGTCTGGAAAAACTCAATCTTCTTGAATGAAAAACAAAGGTATACCAATAACTTGATGGCAGAGAAAAATGATGACAAGTGTGAAAACATCCTTTCAAAAATGGTGCTTTAATTCCTTGGAGGGATATCTGCTCAACTCAGATGCTTCTATGGCGCGAACACACCTCAAGAATCGGTTTAAGCAGTGGAAAGATTTTTCAGACTTAAACCACCAAAGAAACTCCTGGAAAGACCAGAACACAATATTCCGAGAATGTTTGCAGCCAATTTCTTGAGCTTAGTTACTTTTGACCAAGGACTTATGTAGTTTTTACATTTTTAAGTTAAGAGAAACCCCAACACATCTCAAAGAATTTGGAGCATTGATATGTACCAGAAAACTGTACTGGAAAAAACTGCATAACTGGAAAACAAGGAAAATACGAAAAAACGTACATTCTATTTTTTTCCTGAATTTAAATTGAACATCCACATATATTTCAGACAATTCTAGGCTCGTTTAGACAAAGCATTATAAAATGTAGTTGTTTAATTAAACATACCATATAGGTTGTAAATATTTCCCAAACATGGAATAAGGAAGCATCTGTCTGGGTCTTATTAAAAAAACAACTATATTTCAAAAAATTGGACCACGTTTAATATCGTAGGTTAAAAAATATTTTTTTAAACCACTTAAATTCTTTTTTTTTCGGTCTCCACTCGTGTTTTAATTTATAGTAATTTGATAAATTCACTAATAATATACTAATTATATTAAAAATATTCCTAAGAATAAAAATTTCACAATCAATTCCCAACGCAATAATTTAAAAGAACACCATTTTTAACCGAAATTAATTTTTTTATTTAGATGGAAAATAAAATGACCAGTCTATTTCTTGGCTGGTGCTGGAGCGGCCTTCTTGGCGGCCTGTCTCTCTGCGAACCTCTTCTTGGCCTCAACATCGGACACATTGCCCTTCAAGGCGAAACGCTGGTTGCGCAAAAATTTCTGGTCCACCTATAAAATTGTACAACATCTATTAGAATGGTCTTCAATTGTAGGAAGTAAAAAAAAACACTTACACCAAGGGTAGATTCGTGGCGCTTTCGGACTGGCTTTTTGATGCCATTACGATGAGCCTTGCGGTTTTGATTGTGATTTGTGTGATTCTTTGACTTGGCCATGGTCTCTTATTCTGGGGGAAAGAAAAGGAAACAAATTAAAATATTGTATTGAATTTGAGGTTTGTCAACAAATTAGGGTTTTGGAACTTTATCACATCAATTGTTTTATAAATTCATTAGTTTTCACATGCATTAAGTAGCCAATATTAAGATAATCATTTAATTTTGTAATTTATTACTTTATTTAAGCAGATGATTATAAATTTTATTTTACAAACATAAATTGGGACCAACCTTTTCCAAGATTACCGGAAGAAAGAAATATTTTACATTGTTGTCAGATTAACTGACAGCTGTCAGTTAGATATATGTATATTAATTACTAACGACTAACGTTTTACAGGGTGATTCTGATAATTTTTTAAATTTTATATGCAATTGAACAACTTTTATAAAGGCGATGACACGAATAAAATTGATACACATATATATATGTTAACATTAATCGTACAGAATTTATTCGGCGCGGGATTTTGTGTATTAAAATTGGGGTTATGTTCAAGAGTTGTTATTGTTTAAAGTATTTTAATTATTAACCTAATTTAAAGTGTGTTGTGGTAAAAACCCTTCTAATTTAATGAAAACGGTAATTGATGAAAGCTCTTATTGTGTGATATAACGCTACATTTGTGCTAACTTACATACATTTAACATTGTAATGAAGTTATGGCCAAAGTAGATTTTGGTAGACTTCAAGAAGGGAACCTTTTACCTTAGCAATAAATAATATCGCGGAACTTCATTAAGTGGCGCAATTCGCTATGAATTTGATCTGTGTGATTTGCACGGACTCCTTTAAGGGGTCAGATGATGTAAATGTCACTAAATGTGGACACATGTTTCACAATACGTGTCTTACAAAATGGTTTGAAAGGTGGGTTTTTATTATTAATATACATAATTGCATTTAAAAAAAATTTATTTTCTTTGGATTAAGATCCCACTCGTGTCCTCAATGCCGTGCCAAATGTACAGTACGTAATGTTACAAAGATATTCTTCAATGTGACAACGACTGATCCCACGTCAGTGGATGCGGATGCGTTGCATCAAGAAATTGATACACTTACGCTCAAGGTTCGCGAAGCGGATAAGGAATTATTTGAATTGCGCGAGGAGAAGAAAGTGGATCATGTGCTGGCAGCGCAATCAAAGTAAATATCTTTAATGGAATTTACGGTATTTTATTATCATAACTTTTTTTTTAAAGAAAAATAATCCATGATTTGGAGAAGAAGATTAGTAGTCATAAAGTCACATTAGCAACGATGGTTGTCCAAGTATATTTTTTTTAAATAATTTCATTACTTTTATTAATTTTCTTCATTTTTATTTAAGTTGGACATGGCGAAAAGCCGCAACGAAAATCAAGATAGTTTAAAAGCAGAAATACAAGAGCTTAAAGTCAAAATGGAACATATGAATCTATTAAACAATCTCATTGAATGCACGTCCAAGGAAGCGGATGCACTGCTTAGGAGTAGCGATGCCAGAACCCTTTCATCAATGGCGAGTTCTCTTAAACACGAACTCGTAGCCAGTGAGCAAAAGCGTGCGCTCTTACGACGAAAAGTTAATGCATTGCAAAATGAAAACAAAAAGCTTCGGGATGAGGAAAAGTATATAAAGAAACCATTTACACTTTTTAAATGTTTAAAACTACGACGATGTCCTTAGGTCTTGTGTAAAAAAATCCAATTTAAGAATTCATTGTCGGCTTAATTTTTTAACACATATTTTATCTTTAATTCGATTTATTAAAATTAATTTTTTGTTTCAGGATTCTTCAAGAACGCATTTCTGAAATGGACAGTGAGAATTACTCCCTCAAAACACAAGTTTGTATTATGAATCTATTAAGTTTGCCTAATAATTATTACAAAATAATTGCAGTTGAAGGATCTGGAACAGATAAAGCAAGCGAATCATGCATCTGGTAATGCTGTGGCTTGTGTTTCACCACAAAATTCAAGGAAACGCAAACTTCTTGCAAGCGATCTGGTCAACACACCCACACGCATTGTAGGATTTTATTTCTTATTATTATTTGTAATCACTGGAATTTTTAAAATCATTTTAATGTTTTTCTCTAAATTTCTGCGCTCGATGATTTAATTTACTTAATTTTGAAATATTTCACTATTATTTACCATATTTTAACGACTTTAATTTAAGTCGCTAACTAATTTGGGAAGTATTTTTTTTACATTAAATAATTATTCAATAAATTGCCAAGATTAAACAATAATTCATTTCAGATAACTTTCATTTTCATTATTTAACAAAAAATGCATTAACAATTATGTTGGTTGAAATGGTTCTAAATCGGTTAGTTAATTGTTGTAAACATTGAAATTTTGTTCTAGAACGATTCCCCATCGGATGAGACTCCTAATTCTCCCTACTTAAATATTGCATCCAGCATGATAGGCCTGACACCGTTGATGAAGTCCACTTCTTCATCCAACCATCCCGTTGACGCAAAAGCTAAATCTGCGAACGATTTTTCAAACAAAGTATAAGAATTATTTGTTTAATTTAAAAGTATATTTTTTGACCATCTTTCTTTTTTAGTTTTGCATTTTCAAAAAGAGCCGTTTGACTGAAAAAACGACCACAATGAATAATGCAAACCTTGTCTTCAATGGGTTGGGTGGTTCTGAAAAGCCTCATTTATTTCCAACTCCACTCAGGGAAAGAGTCCATTTGCCCGGACTTAATTCTAAAGCCTCCCGCCTTAAATTGGGGAGACTTGCAAGACCAAATACTAAATAAATTAACTTAAATTAAAATAGCAAAATAAATAGTTTATCAATTATTATATTTAAATTGAGTATAAAGCATTATTTGTGCAATTGATTTATTTATCGAGGAATACAGTAGAAAATAGGATTCGTTATGAAATCGTTAATAGATGTAGATATTAAAAGCAACTGGCAGCACTGGGATATTAGTTGGACAAATCGGTATAAAAAAATTCAGTAAATTAATGATTATAATTGTTATTAGTTTTGTATTTTAACGCTGGAAGTTCCGGTCCATTCTTCCTTCAATTCGACTTTGCATTCCAAATCACGTAAAGCTGCTTTCACATCCTGACTGATTGTGGGATGCTCCTTTAAAGCATCATTTAAAATTTCTTCAGCACCATACTCGACAAAGGTCTGGCATTGATCACGAGAACGGGAGACCATGTTGCGGATAGCCCATGCGCCATTTCTCTGAAATTAAACTCATTTTGTAACAATTAAAGTTTTAAATAAACATTTACTTACAATTAGAATTTTGTTTTTGGGATACATTTTCATGATCTCAAGAATATGTTCAGCAATCCCAGCATCATACAACGCTTTACTATTTTCTTTGTTTCGCAATGTTAATGTGGAAACGCACAGAAGTCCAATTTTAGCAAGAACTTGATCCGTCTGTAAAAATTGTTTTAGCCATTACCGTATCACAATGTGCATTAATTAAAAATTTACTTTATGCCGATGGAGAACTTCAGCAATAAGTGGAGCGAAACCGTGTTGAATAACTGACTGTTTCACGGTATCGTTTCCAGCTAATGCACGAATCAGTTTGAGTGCTTCTTTTGCTAATCGTGCACAATCTGGATGTTCTTGCTGCAATAAAATAAATGACAACTTGCAATTTAAACTGCTACGTCATAAATGAACTGACCATTGCTTCAATAATAAAGCGAAGAGCCCCAGCTTCCTCCACAGTCACGCAGAACTCATTACGGACAGTCAATGAAGCGATAGTTAGCAGCAACTCACAAGTGATATCGTTGTTGGTTTTGAACTCTGTTATTTAATACATGTTTTACATTTTTTTTAAATTCTGGGCAAATATAAAAACGATAAAATATAAAACTCTCACTTTGAAGCAAATTAGTTAGCTCAACAAGGGCATCCGCAGCAATTATTCTAGCGTGTTCATGCGCCTTCCCAAACTCCACCCGAATATCATCGTCCAAAATTAATGAGCGCAACAAAATGCACAATTCCTTGATCACAGTTGAGTCATCGTGGTTGATAAATGGCTTCACTTGAACCATAACATTAGCATTCATGATGTTCTGACGATTAGTCTCATGTAGAATGCAAGCCTTTTGCAAGCATTTCATTCCTAATTTAATCAAATTTACATCTTTGCAACATTCCAATATCTTTATGATGTCCATCATTGAGGATGCGTCAAACACATCTGGCTGGCTATCCAATAAGGCAGCGTTGGTTGCTAATGCAGCCCCAATAATCTAAGAAGATGATTCAAATACAAATAAACAATTCAATTTAAGGCCAATTTTACTTACTTCATTGTTTGCTGTTTCGGCGGACAACTCTGCGTTGATTAAATAATTAATAATTTCAGGAGTTTTGAGGCTTGCCGCACGAACACGATGTGGAACACTCTTGAAAACAGAAAACAAGTCAAAAAAAAAGTGTCCAATAAGTCAACTATTACCACTTACCTTTATGCATTGATCTTCGACAATCTTCAAATTGCTTAGGATTTCACTTGCTTCCAGAATTGTTGTCTTCGAACAATGAGCTTGCAGTTTTTCTATTGATTCGTTCAAAAATGGCTCGCCCGTTTCTTCATTAATGTCCAAATCAGTAATTATATTCATGAGATTAATTCCCTTAATTGAAAAGAGACACAAATAAGTGAGTAGATGGAAATTAAATTTAATAAACATCAAACAAAAATTCACACATACCTGGGCCAATAATTGCTCGATAGTTTCCTTTTTGGCTTCATCGCCAGACATTGAAAACTCAACAATGTTCTCCTTTACAATCTCATCGAAAGTCTCCTGAGCCACAACCTTTGCCATGATGTCTTCTTTCTACTAAAACAACTTGTATGCAATTTAGAGAAGAAAATTCAATGACATGCACCAACTGCACCACACAAGGTTCGCAATCGCCTTTGTTTACCTTATTTGGGTTAAAGAAATATATTTTACTGAAGCCAAAAGTGACATTCGCAAACAAATTTAATTGTTTGATGCGCCCACTCAATTTTAAGTAATTTAAACAATATTTAACAGAACTTTTAAAAAAATGTATTTCTTTTGCACGATATGTTGTTTTCTCCTCCGTGTGAGATCCAGCTGATGAGTAATATTTTATTTATTAAATTTTATTAACAAAATTTTTCTATGAAACTAAATGCCACCTTGTGAAAGTTTTTTCAACTAAATAAATTTTGTACAACACAGTAAAGCGACCAGCAACTAGCGGGTATTTCAAACGGTGTTTCCAAATTATATATCGCAGACTTTTGCCCATCGAAAATTTATTAAATGTTAAGAATGAAGTTGTACGTCTGCAGCTAGTGCCGCATTTCTTATTCCCTTAGCTATTAAGTCCACATCGTTTGAGTCTAAGTCATATTTTTTTCGACTTGGGAAAAGTAAAAAAAATTCGTGGTACACAATATATTTCAATTTTTTGAAAAGTGAACAAAATCGTTACAGCCGTTTTTAAACCGGCAAAAGGTGAATTTTTTACCTTAACTTGACCTTGAGAGATGTGACCTTAATATAAAAGTCATTAATTTTTTTATATTCTACTAGCGGACTCGGCGAACGTCGTTCCGCCACAAACCTCGCTTTGTTTATTGGTGAGTTTTTCTTGAGCCACACTATATGGTATATAAACTGTATATCACATCCATTCGTAGTCAAAATTTTCGGAAAATAAAATTTTGAAAGACCTAAATATCGGCAAAATTCCTTCCATCAAACATATACCGTCAGCCACAACCCCAACGCACAATTCGTTACCTGAAATCCCGGCAACCCTAAAACAAGACACCGACTCAAATTTTAAATTCTGACTCCTCATTCCCATTATACCATTACACATCATCCTCAAACCTTAAATTCTGTCGAAGTTGAAATCCCAACATCCCTATTTTTCTCGGTAAAATAAAATCTCATGGGACTATAATTATTCAGCCGCAATGCTCCATAGCCCATTGTAGCAAAAGAACTAACTTTTGAACGATAATGATGATAATCGCCAAACTGCACACGAACACGACTCACAAGCCACAGCCCACAACCGTTCTATGGGGTATAAATCGGTCCAATACTTTCTGAGGAATCTTCCGAGAAAGTCCGAACGTTTTAGACCACTTTTTTGGAATCAGAATGTGTCAAAACGAGTCTTGCATTGTCAACTTTTTTTCGAAAAAGTTTGCGGATGTAAGAATCTATTACAACCATACTGGGTCGTAATAAATTAAAAAGCGTCACAAAAAATTTTACCGATTATTTCAGTTCAAAACATATGTTTTTATTAAATTTCCATTAAACCATTACATTTCTGTTGCAAATTTAAATATTAAACTAATAATTGGAGAAGAGTTTTGTCCGAACTTACAGGAGCAGTCATCGCACAGGTTTGTCCTCCAAACTTACTAGGACATAAATCACACTGGAAAGGCCTCTCTTTAGTATGGATACGTTTATGCGTAATTAGAGCGGAATTTTGTCTAAACTTACTGGGGCATTCATCACACCGGAAGGGCTTCTCTCCAGTATGGATACGTTTGTGGGTAATTAGAGCGGAATTTTGTCTGAACTTACTGGGGCATTCATCACACCGGAAGGGCTTCTCTCCAGTATGTGTTCGATTGTGTATCGTCAAATTGGACTTCACGGAAAAGATCTTGGGACATAAATCACACTGGAAAGGCCTCTCTTTAGTATGAATACGTTTGTGGGTAATTAGATGGGACTTTTGTCCAAACTTACAGAAGCAATCATCGCACTGAAAGGGCTTCTCTCCAGCATGAATACGTTTGTGAGTATTTAGAGCAGACTTTTGTCCAAACTTACTCGGGCATTCGTCACACTGGAAGGGCTTATCTCCAGTATGTGTTCGTTTGTGTATCGTCAAATTGGACTTCACGGAAAACATCTTGGGACATAAATCACATTGGAAAGGCCTCTCTTTAGTATGGAGACGTTTGTGGGTAATTAGAGCGGAACTTTGTCCAAACTTACTGGGGCATTCATCACACTGGAAGGGCTTCTCTCCAGTATGAATACGTTTGTGGTAAATTAGACCGGACATATGACCAAACTTACTGGGGCATTCATCACACTGGAAGGGCTTCTCTCCAGTATGAATACGTTTGTGGTTAATTAGAGCAGCCTTTTGTCCAAACTTACTGGGGCATTCATCACACTGGAAGGGCTTCTCTCCAGTATGTATACGTTTGTGGTTAATTAGATGGGACTTTGCTCCAAATTTACTAGGGCATTGATCACACTGAAAAGGCTTCTTTTTAGTATGGATACGTTTGTTTCTTTTCAGATTGGTCAAGTCTGAATACTTCTTGGGAACTTCATCACATGCAAAAGTTTTCCCTTCACTATGAATTTTTGTGTGGTCGACTAGTCCAAAGTTATCTTCAAATTTACACGGACATTTTTCGCATCGAAATGGTGTATTCTGGATATATGGTTCCCAATTGCTCGTTATTATTTCGACGTTACTGTAAACGGAAGTTACTTCCTCTAAAATTTCTATTGTTGGCCTTTCTTCCTCTTTAATTTCTAGCGAAAAATATTTGCTTTTAATATTCCCATCTTCGTCCAGCCAATGGTCGACACATCTGGGGGAATCTATTTCAATTTCGGTTTTTATTTCAGTTGAGTCCGGCATACTAAAATTCTATAAATGGGAAAAATAGTTAAGGTTCACTTGATTATCTGTGGAAGATGCAAAACCATTACCTCAGTGCATTGGTCCATGTTATCTTGAAGATGTTAGCGAGTTACGAGTAATTTGTGTCAGTAAATTATTTACTTTCAAAGAAGTATATTTTTGGTGGAGTTGCATTGACTTTCATGTTAAAAGTTTGTTAAATATTAATAAATATTTAATTAACTCAGGAAATTAAAAAAAATTGTAAACTTTAAAATTAAAGCAACTATAAGCGGGATAATAAAATCTGTTTACTCTCAACGATTAAAAAAGGATTTATCAATTAATTTAAATGACAGCAGCAAAGAATTTTGTTTGCTATTTTCACATTTATTTTTATATTTTTAAAATGTCAAATGCTCACGCGCGCAGATATATATAATTTGTAAAACTCGTGAAACTGTGAATGAACCGCAATAATATACAGGGTGCATTTGCTTAAAATCATAACAAATTATAACATTTTGTTGCGGACAGTTTAATCCCTCAGTTGTACGATTCATTTTGTATAATTATCTTTAACAAACACATTGAACAGAAGTCAAGAATTCATTATTAATCTGTAACTTTACTTCATAGTTCGATCGTGGACAATCCGAGAAAACTTCCATGTTAATTCAAATATGCATTCATCACTTCCCTACTTTTCGTGATGTAAATGTGTTTCTATCCAGTATGTGTTCGTTTGTGCTTGACCAAATTGGACTTTACGGAAAAGATCTTGGGACACAAATCACACTGGAAAGGCCTCTCTTTAGTATGGATACGTTTGTGTTTATTTAGAGCGGAATTGTGTCTAAACATACTGTGGCATTCATCACACTGGAAGGGCTTATCTCCAGTATGGATACGTTTGTGGGTAATTAGACCGGAGTTGTGTCTAAACATACTGTGGCAATCATCACACTGGAAGGGCTTATCTCCAGTATGCGTTCGTTGGTGGCCAATTAGATGGGTCTTTTGTCCAAACTTTCTGGGGCAAAGATCACACTGGAAGGGCTTCTCTCCAGTATGGATACGATTGTGTTTGATTAGACTGGAATTACGTGCAAACTTACTGGGGCATTCATCACACTGGAAGGGCTTATCTCCAGTATGGATACGTTTGTGGGTAATTAGAGCGGAATTGTGTCTAAACATACTGTGGCATTCATCACACTGGAAGGGCTTATCTCCAGTATGGATACGTTTGTGGGTAATTAGAGCGGAATTGTGTCTAAACATACTGTGGCATTCATCACACTGGAAGGGCTTATCTCCAGTATGCGTTCGTTTGTGTTCAATTAGATGGGTCTTTTGTCCAAACTTACTGGGGCAAAGATCACACTGGAAGGGCTTCTCTCCAGTATGGATACGTTTGTGGGTAATTAGAGAGGAACTTTGTCTAAACTTACTGGGACATTCACCACACTGGAAGGGCTTATCTCCACTATGCGTTCGTTTGTGGGTAATTAGATGGGTCTTTTGTCCAAACTTACTGGGGCATTCATTACACTGGAAGGGCTTCTCTCCAGTATGGATACGTTTGTGTTTGATTAGACTGGAATTATGTGCAAACTTACTGGGGCATTCATCACACTGGAAGGGCTTCTCTCGTTTGTTTCTTTTCAGATTGGTTAAGTCTGAATATTTCTTGGGACCTTCATCACATGCAGGTTTCTCTCCAGTATGATTTTTTTTGTGGTCGACTAGTCCAAAGTTATCTTCAAATTTACACGGACATTTGTCACATCGAAATGGTGTATTCTGGATATATGGCTCCCAATTGCTCGTTATTATTTCGACGTTACTGTAAACGGAAGTTACTTCCTCTAAAATTTCTATTGTCGGCCTTTCTTCCTCTTTTATTTCTAGCGATAAATATTTGCTTTTAATATTCCCATCTTCATCCAGCCAATGTGTAACACATCTGGGGGAATCAATTTCTATTTCGCTTTTTATTTCAATGGTGTCGGGCATACTAAAATTCTATAAATGGGAAAAATAGTTTAAGTTCACTCGATTAACTATAGAAGATGCAAGACCATTACCTCAGTACATGGGTCCATGACGTTATCTTGGAATATTGGCGAGTTACGAGTAAATTTCAGTAAATTGAGTAAATTCAAAGACTTATATTTTTGCAGGAGTTGTAATAACTTTTATGTTAAATCTGATGTTAAATAAAAATAAATATTTAATTAACAAAAGAAATCTAAAAAATTGTATAAGGTAAAATTAGGGCAACTGTAATCGGGATAACAGATCATCTATTTACCTTCAACCATTCAATCAATTTAAATGACAGCAGCAAAGAATTTTGTTTGAGAAGTACTTTATTTTCACATTTATTTTGGTTTAAAAAAATACAAAAATGCAATCTTATCACACACATATATATATTATTTGGATTGACATCTTAAAATGTCATATATATAAATACTAGCGCCGAACGCGTGAGAATAAACATGCAGCCGACCGCAAAACTCGTGAAACTGTGAATGAACCGCAATAATATACAGGGTGCATTTGTTTAAAATTAAAACAAATTACAACACACTGTTGCGGAATATTTAAGACCGTATACATCGGGCCTGATTACCACCATCCGCTGGTTACATTCATAGACTTATAGTAAAAGACAAGAAAACGATAGAAAATATGAGCCGAAATTTTTTTGAGAATGAATATGATATGACATATCATATCCATATATATAGGCTTAAACACGGTGTAGTGCTTATAATTTACTTGATTTAGACAAACACTTCAACAAAAATGATATCTATCTTCTTTTGTTTCATTTATTGCATAAACAACAGCATGTTTTAAATTTATAGTGTTATTCTGTGTGAATTTCTGGGCACGACATAGGATTTTTCATAAAGTAACGTTTTGAATTGTAATAATAATAAAGACCAGTGTTGCTGAAATATTAATAAAAACATAAAACATTTTCAAACTGTTCTACAACTGTAATACAAATTGGATTATTGCAATTTTGATTATATTGTTTTTAATATTATATATTTTTGTATAACACATTGAAATTGCAAAGTGCAATATGAGCCTACATCATTTATTGTTTCATTTATTTTGTATGTGCAAGATTTGCGTATGTATTAACTCGGATTCAGTGGCTTTCATGGATATAGCGAGTCCCTTGGGATCAGTCATCACACTGGTAGGGCTCCTCACCAGTATGGATACGTTTGTGGCTAATTAGACCGGAAATATGTGCAAACTTACTGGGGCATGCATCACACTGGAAAGGCTTTTCTCCAGTATGGATACGTTTGTGGATAATTAGTTGGGGCTTTCTTCGAAACTTACTGGGGCATTAATCACACTGGAAGGGCTTCTCTCCAGTATGGATACGTTTGTGGTTAATTAGACCAAAAACATTATCTCCAGTATGTGTCCGTTTGTGTATGGTCAATTTGGACTTCGCGGAAAAACTCTTGGGACATAAATCACACTGGAAAGGCCTCTCTTTAGTGTGGATACGTTTGTGGATATTTAGAGAGGAGATTTGAGCAAACTTACTGGGGCACTCATCACACTGGTAGGGCTTCTCTCCAGTATGAATACGTTTGTGGTTAATTAGATTAGAAATATGGGCAAACTTACTGGGGCATTGATCACACTGGAAGGGCTTGTCTCTAGTATGTGTCCGTTTGTGTATGGCCAAAATGGACTTCGCGGAAAAGATCTTGGGACATAAATCACACTGGATAGGCCTCTCTTTAGTATGGATATGTTTGTGGGTATTTAGAGAAGACTTTTGTCCAAACTTACTGGGGCATTCATCACACTGGAAGGGCTTATCTCCAGTATGTGTCCGTTTGTGTATGGTCAAATAGGACTTCGCGGGAAAGATCTTGGGACACAAATCACACTGGAAAGACCTCTCTCCAGTATGGATACTTTTGTGGTAAATTAGACCGGCTATATATCCAAACTTACTAGGGCATTCATCACACTGGAATGGCTTCTCCCCAGTATGGATACGTTTGTGGGTAGTTAGAGCGGACTTTTGTCCAAACTTACTGGGGCATTCATCACACTGGTAGGGCTTCTCTCCAGTATGGATACGTTTGTGGCTAATTAGACCGGAAATAAGTGCAAACTTACTGGGGCATGCATCACACTGGAAAGGCTTTTCTCCAGTATGGATACTTTTGTGTATAATTAGTTGGGGCTTTCTTCGAAAATTACTGGGGCATTGATCACACTGGAAGGGCTTATCTCCAGTATGTGTTCGTTTGTGAATGGTCAAATTGGACTTCACGGAAAACATCTTGGGACATAAATCACACTGGAAAGGCCTGTCTTTAGTATGGATACGTTTGTGAGTAATTAAAGCGGAACTTTGTGCAAACTTACTGGGGCATTCATTACACTGGTAGGGCTTATCTCCAGTATGTGTTCGTTTGTGAACGATCAAATTAAACTTCGTGGACAAGACCATGTGACACAAATCACACTGGAAAGGCTTCTTTTTAGTATGGATACGTTTGTTTCTTTTCAGACTCGTCAAGTCTGAATACTTCTTGGGACCTTCATCACATGCAGGTTTCTCTCCACTATGAATTTTTTTTTTGTGGTCGACTAGTCCAAAGTTATCTTCAAATTTACACGGACATTCGTCACATCGAAATGGTGTATTCTGGATATATGGCTCCCAATTGCTCGTTGTTATTTCGACGTTACTGTAAACGGAAGTTACTTCCTCTAAAATTTCTATTGTTGGCCTTTCTTCCTCTTTTATTTCTAGCGATAAATATTTGCTTTTAATATTCCCATCTTCATCCAGCCAATGTGTGACACATCTGGGGGAATCAATTTCTATTTCGCTTTTTATTTCAATGGTGTCCGGCATACTAAAATTCTATAAATTGGAAAAAATAGTTAAGGTTCACTTGATTAACGGTGGAAGATGCAAAACCATTACCTCAGTGCATTGGTCCATGTTATCTTGAAGATGTTAGCGAGTTACGAGTAATCTGTGTCAGTAAATCATTTACTTTCAAAGAAGTATATTTTTCGTTGAGTTGCATTGACTTTCATGTTAAAGGTTTGTTAAATAATAATAAATATTTAATTAACTCAGGAAAATAAAAAAATTGTAAACTTTAAAATTAAAGCAACTGTAATCGGTATAACAAATCTGTTTACCTTCAACGATTAAAAAAGGATTTATCAAGCAGACTAAATGACAACAGCAAAGGATTTTGTTTCAAAAGTAATTTATTTTCACATTTATTTTGATTTAAAAAAATTCAACAATGCAATCTTATCACACATATATATAATTCGGATTGACATCCTAAAGATATATATAATTTGTAAAACTCGTTAAACTGTGAATGAACCGCAATAATATACAGGGTGCATTTGCTTAAAATCATAACATTTTGTTGCGGAATATTTAAGACCGTATACATCGGGCCTGATTACCACCATCCGCTGGTTACATTTTGAATTGTAATAATAATAAAGACCAGTGTTACTGAAATATTAATAAAAACATGAAACCATTTTCAAACTGTTCTACAACTGTAATACAAATTGGATTATTGCAATTTTGATTATATTGTTTTTAATATTATATATTTTTGTATAACACATTGAAATTGCAAAGTGCAATATGAGCCTACATCATTTATTGTTTCATTTATTTTGTAATACGTCTGTACTCAATAATTGTGAGTGTGTGCAAGATTTGCGTATGTATTAACTCGGATTCAATGGCTTTAATGGATATAGCGAGTCCCTTGGGATCAGTCATCACACTGGAAGGGCTTATCTCCAGTATGAATCCGTTTGTGGATAATTAGGTTGGTTTTTCTTCCAAATTTACTAGGACATTGATCACATTGGAAGGGTTTCTCCCCTGTATGGATACGTTTGTGGGTAGTTAGAGAGGACTTTTGTCCAAACTTACTGGGGCATTCATCACACTGGTAGGGCTTCTCTCCAGTATGGATACGTTTGTGGCTAATTAGACTGGAAATATGGGCAAACTTACTGGGGCATGCATCACACTGGAAAGGCTTCTCTCCAGTATGGATATGTCTGTGGTAAAATAGACCGGATATATATCCAAACTTACTGGGGCATTCATCACACTGATAGGGCTTCTCTCCAGTATGGGTACGTTTGTGGATATTTAAAGCGGACTTTTGCCCAAACTTACTGGGACATTCATCACACTGGAAAGGCTTCTCACCAGTATGGGTATGTCTGTGGTAAATTAGACCGGCTATATAACCAAACTTACTAGGGCATTCATCACACTGGAAGGGCTTCTCCCCAGTATGGATACGTTTGTGGGTAGTTAGAGCGGACTTTTGTCCAAACTTACTGGGGCATTCATCACACTGGTAGGGCTTCTCTCCAGTATGGATACGTTTGTGGCTAATTAGACCGGAAATATGTGCAAACTTACTGGGGCATGCATCACACTGGAAAGGCTTTTCTCCAGTATGGATACGTTTGTGGATAATTAGTTGGGGCTTTCTTCGAAACTTACTGGGGCATTGATCACACTGGAAGGGCTTCTCTCCAGTATGGATACGTTTGTGGTTAATTTGACCAAAAACATTATCTCCAGTATGTGTCCGTTTGTGTATGGTCAAATTGGACTTCGCGGAAAAGATCTTGGGACATAAATCACACTGAAAAGGCCTCTCTTTAGTGTGGATACGTTTGTGGATATTTAGAGAGGAGATTTGTGCAAACTTACTGGGGCACTGATCACACTGGTAGGGCTTCTCTCCAGTATGAATACGTTTGTGGTTAATTAGATTAGAACTATGGACAAACTTACTGGGGCATTGATCACACTGGAAGGGCTTGTCTCTAGTATGTGTCCGTTTGTGTATGGCCAAAATGGACTTCGCGGAAAAGATCTTGGGACATAAATCACACTGGAAAGGCCTCACTTTAATATGGATATGTTTGTGGGTATTTAAAGAGGACTTTTGTCCAAACTTACTGGGGCATTCATCACACTGGAAGGGTTTATCTCCAGTATGTGTCCGTTTGTGTATGGTCAAATAGGACTTCGCGGAAAAGATTTTGGGACATAAATCACACTGGAAAGGCCTCTCTCCAATATGGATACGTTTGTGGGTAATTAGACGGGACCTTTCACGAAACTTACTGGGGCATTGATCACATTGAAAGGGCTTATCTCCAGTATGTGTCCGTTTGTGTATGGTCAAATTGGACTTCACGGAAAAGATTTTGGGACATAAATCACACTGGAAGGCCTCTCCGGTATGGATACGTTTGTGGGTAATAAGATCATTTCTACGTCTAAATTTACTGGGGCATACATCGCACTGGAAAAATTTCTTTCCAGTATGGCTACGTTTGTGCGTAATTAGATGGGACTCTTCTCCAAACCTAGTGAGGCATTGGATTCGTTTGTTTTTCAGATTGGTTAAGTCTGAATACTTCTTGGGACCTTCATCACATGAAGGTTTCTCTCCAGTATGAATTTTTTTATGGTCGACTAGTCCAAAGTTATCTTCAAATTTACACGGACATTTGTCACATCGAAATGGTGTATTCTGGATATATGGCTCCCAATTGCTCGTTGTTATTTCGACGTTACTGTAAACGGAAGTTACTTCCTCTAAAATTTCTATTGTCGGCCTTTCTTCCTCTTTTATTTCTAGCGATAAATATTTGCTTTTAATATTCCCATCTTCATCCAGCCAATGTGTAACACATCTGGGGGAATCAATTTCTATTTCGCTTTTTATTTCAATGGTGTCGGGCATACTAAAATTCTATAAATGGGAAAAATAGTTTAAGTTCACTCGATTAACTATAGAAGATGCAAGACCATTACCTCAGTACATGGGTCCATGACGTTATCTTGGAATATTGGCGAGTTACGAGTAAATTTCAGTAAATTGAGTAAATTCAAAGACTTATATTTTTGCTGGAGTTGTAATAACTTTTATGCTAACTCTGATGTTAAATAAAAATAAATATTGAATTAACAAAAGAAATCTAAAAAATTGTATAAGGTAAAATTAGGGCAACTGTAATCGGGATAACAGATCATCTATTTACCTTCAACCATTCAATCAATTTAAATGACAGCAGCAAAGAATTTTGTTTGAGAAGTACTTTATTTTCACATTTATTTTGGTTTAAAAAAATACAAAAATGCAATCTTATCACACACATATATATATTATTCGGATTGACATCTTAAAATGTCATATATATAAATACTAGCGCCGAACGAGTGAGAATAAACATGCAGCCGACCGCAAAACTCGTGAAACTGTGAATAACCCGCAATAATATACAGGGTGTATTTGTTTAAAATTAAAACAAATTACAACACACTGTTGCGGAATATTTAAGACCGTATACATCGGGGCTGGTTACATTCATAGACTCATTTTAAAAGACAAGAAAACGATAGAAAATATGAGCCGAAATTTTTTTGAGAATGAATATGATATGACATATCATATCCATATAGGCTTAAACACGCCCTTGTCTTTTTACAGAAGAAGCAATACAATTATACTGACCAATCACAATTCTTTTTCTTTTCATTTCTTGTCTTTTATGTATACGGACCTTAATCCCTCAGTTGTACGATTCATTTTGTATAATTTTCTTTAACAAACACATTGAAGTCAAGAATTAATTGTTAATCTATAACTTTACTTCTTAGTTCATTTGTGCGCAATCCGAGAATACTTCCATGTTAATTCAAATATGCATTCATTATTCCGGCTTTTCGGCATCTGAATGATTTCTATCCAGTACTTGTTCGTTTTTGTATATCCAAATTGGACTTCACGGAAAAGATCTTGGGACATAATCACAATGGACACTCCCTTTAGTATGGATACGTTTGTGGGTAATTAAATTGCACTTTTGTCCGAACTTACTCGGGCATTCATCACACTGGAAGGGCTTATCTCCAGCATGCATTCGTTTGTGTATGGCCAAATTGGACTTTATGGAAAAGATCTTGGGACATAAATCACAGTGGAAAGGCCTCTCTTTAGTATGGATACGTTTGTGTTTATTTAGAGCGGAACTTTGTCCAAACTTACTGGGGCATTCATCACACTGGAAGGGCTTATCTCCAGTATGTGTTCGTTTGTGAATGGTCAAATTGGACTTTGCGGAAAAGACCTTGTGACATAAATCACACTGGAAAGGCCTCTCTTTAGTATGAGTGCGTTTGTGGGTATTTAGAGCGGACTTTTGTCCAAACTTGCTAGGGCATTCATTACACTGGTAGGGCTTCTCTCCAGTATGGATACGTTTGTGGATAATTAGATGGGACTTTTCTCGAAACGTACTGGGGCATTGATCACACTGGAAGGGCTTATCTCCAGTATGTGTTCGTTTGTGAATGCTCAAATTGGACTTCGCAGAAAAAACCTTGTGACATAAATTACACTGGAAAGGCCTGTCTTTAGTATGGATACGTTTGTGAGTAATTAGAGCGGAACTTTGTGCAAACTTACTGGGGCATTCATTACACTGATAGGGCTTATCTCCAGTATGTGTTCGTTTGTGAACGGTCAAATTAAACTTCGCGGAAAAGACCTTGTGACACAAATCACACTGGAAAGGCCTCTCTTTAGTATGGGTACGTTTGTGTATAGTTAGAACAGACTTTTGTCCAAACTTACATGGGCATTCCTCACACTGGAAGGGCTTCTCTCGTTTGTTTCTTTTCAGATTTGTTAAGTCTGAATACTTCTTGGGACCTTCATCACATGCAGGTTTCTCTCCACTATGAATTTTTTTTTTGTGGTCGACTAGTACAAAGTTATCTTCAAATTTACACGGACATTCATCACATCGAATTGGTCTATTCTGGATATTTGGCTCCTGATTGCTCATTACTGTTTCGAAGTTACTGTAAACGGAAGTTATTTCCTCTAAAATTTCTGTTGTTGGGCTTGGTTCCTCTTTTATTTCTAGCGATAAATATTTGCTTTTAATGTTCCCATCTTCATCCAGCCAAGGTGCGACACATCTGGGAGAATCAATTTCAATTTCGGTTTTTATTTCAATGGAGTCCGGCATTAGAAAATTCTATAAATAAGAAAAATAGTTTGGATTCACTCGATTAACTATGGAAGATGCAAAATCATTACCTCAGCGCATTGGTCCATGTTATCTTGAAGATGTAAGCGAGTTAAGAGTAATTTAAATTTCAGTAAATTATTTACTTGCAAAGAAGTATATTTTTGCTGGAGTTGTAATAATTTTTATGTTAACTCTGATGTTAAATAATAATAAATATTGAATTGTTCCAAGAGTAATTTATTTTGATTTAAAAAATACAACAATGCAATCTTATCACACATTTTATCCGGTTTGACATCTTAAAACGTCATATAAATACAAACGCGTGTGATATATTTAATTTTAATGAATATGCAGCCGACCACAGAACTCGTGAAACTGTGAATGAACCACAATAATATACAGGGCGCATTTGCTTAAAATCATCACAAATTATAACATATTGTTGCGTACTGTTTAATCCCTCAGTTGTACGACACATTTTGTATAATTTTCTTTAACAAACCCATTGAACCAGAATTCATTATTAATCTATAACTTTACTTCATAGTTCATTCGTGGACAATCCGAGGAAACTTCAAATATGCATTCATCACTTCCCTACTTTTTGTGATATAAATGGTTTCTATCCAGTATGTTTTCGTTTGTGCTTGACCAAATTGGACTTTACGGAAAAGATCTTGGGACATAAATCACACTGGAAGGGCTTCTCTCCAGTATGGATACGTTTGTGGGTAATTAGAGCAAAATTTTGTCTAAACTTACTGGGACATTCCTCACACTGGAAGGGCTTATCTCCAGTATGCGTTCGTTTGTGGGCAATTAGATGGGTCTTTTGTCCAAACTTACTAGGGCATTCGTCACACTGGAAGGGTTTATCTCCAGTATGGATACGTTTGTGGGTAATTAGAGCGGAATTGTGTCTAAACTTACTGTGGCATTCATCACACTGAAAGGGCTTATCTCCACTATGCGTTCGTTTGTGGGTAATTAGAGTGGAATTTTGTCTAAACTTACTGGGGCATTCATCACACTGGAAGGGCTTCTCTCCAGTATGGATACGTTTGTGGTTAATTAGATTGCACATATTTCTAAACTTACTGGGGCATGCATGACACTGGAACGGCTTCTCTCCAGTATGGATACGATTGTGGGTAATTAAAACACACTTTTGCCTAAACTTACTCGGGCATTCATCACACTGGAAGGGCTTCTCTAGTTTGTTTCTTTTCAGAGTGGTTAAGTCTGAATACTTCTTGGGACCTTCATCACATGAAGGTTTCTCTCCAGTATGAATTTTTTTATGGTCGACTAGTCCAAAGTTATCTTCAAATTTACATGGACATTCATCACATCGAAATAGTCTATTCTGGATATTTGGCTCCTGATTGCTCGTTATTATTTCGAAGTTACTGTAAACGGAAGTTATTTCCTCTAAAATTTCTGTTGTTGGGCTTGGTTCCTCTTTTATTTCTAGCGATAAATATTTGCTTTTAATGTTCCCATCTTCATCCAGCCAACGTGCGACACATCTGGGAGAATCAATTTCAATTACGGTTTTTATTTCAATGGAGTCCGGCATACCAAAATTCTATAAATAAAAAAAATAGTTTGGATTCACTCGACTAACTATGGAAGATGCAAAATCATTACCTCAGTGCATTGGTCCATGTTATCATGAAGATGTTAGCGAGTTACGAGTAATTTAAATTTCAGTAAATTATTTACTTGCAAAGAAGTAGTTTTTGCTGAAGTTGTAATAACTTTTATGTTAAATAATAATAAATATTGAATTAACTCAAGAAATCTGAAAACTGTAAACGTTAAAATTAGAGCAACTGTAATCGGGATAACAAAATCTATTTACCTTCAACGATTAAAAAAGGATTTATAAATCAGCTCAAATGACAACAGCAAAGGATTTTGTTTGAAAAGTAATTTATTTATTTTCACATTTATTTTGATTTGAAAAATTCAACAATGTAGTTTTATCACACAAATATATTATTCGGATTGACATCCTTAAATGTCACAAATGCTCGCGCGTGCAGATATATAATTTTTAAAACTCGTGAAACTGTGAATGAACCGCAATGATATACAGGGTGCATTTGCTTAAAATCATAACAAATTATAACATTTTGTTGCGGACTGTTTAATCCCTATCATACAATGATTCAATTTGTATCATTTTCTTTAAGAATCACGTGTTCTAGATATTTGGCTCTAAAATTTATATTGTAGGACTTGCTTCCTCTTTTATTTCCAGCGATAAATATTTACTTATAAAGTTCCCATCTTCATCTAGCTAATGTGCGACACATCTGGCAGAATCAATTTCAATTTCAATTTCGGTTTTTATTTCAATGCTTCCGCCATATTGACGTACATTAATTGAGAGAAACAATTATTAGGTCCACACTATACACGAGAATATTGATTCTTTAATTGCTGCGATTTACGACTTACGAGTAATTTAAAGTTTATTTATTCTCAGAGAAGTATGTTCAATAATAATAATTTTATTAAATTATCTCAAGACGTTTCAGAAATTCAAACAGGTAAATTCTGGAGCAATTGTAGTTGCAATATCAGAATTCAGTTTTATCTTCAATTTGAAATAAAAAATTATTAATATACAGCTATTTAAAAATTGACATTATAAATCTCTATATTATATATATATACTAGTGATATTCCAAAATCCCGTCAGCTACAAATTCTCGAGTGCTGAAGTCCCGTCAAATTAACATCCCGATAGGTCAAACTTAAAGACATGCAAGTTATCTTAGCTTATTTTTTTCCTTATAAAAAAATTCTACAACAAAAATAGAGTTCTTGTAAAATACTGAAAAAAAGATTAAAAATATATTCTATTCTCAATCTATTACATATTCACATGACCTAAAGACATACGTAGGGCATACCCTTTCCTACGTCACTGGTGCCGCAGCATATAGGCACAGCTTCATAAATGATAATGAAAATATTATGTGTTTGGGTGCCACACTATTAAAACGTAAATTTGTTTTAAAACCAATGAAGTCAAAAATCCAAAATTGCTAGTAAGGCCGTGCAATCTTTCTTTCAGTCATTCATGAAGGTTCAATATAGGTGGATAATATTATCTCTGCGCTTTAACATACGTTTACTGGATTTTAAAACAATATTTAACCAAATTAATGTCTTAAGAATTAAAAAGTGACATCATCGAATATTGGATGCACGGCGCAATAAGAAATAAGTCGTTTGACGTGGCCTTCAAAAAATTAACAAATGAAAGCGGCTGATATGTATATTGTATATATCTATGCGTTGAAAAAAAATTGGGTGAACACGCGATAGCTATATACTCATTACTCAGTAATTTTTCACACAACTTTAAAAATTTCTCTACCGTTTAACCGCAGCGGCCACGGGCCAGTGCTTCGATGTGATCAGTCATAAATAGCAAAAAGTCAAGTATAGTTGATGGCATCATCGTGTGAAAATTTTTAATAATAACAGATTTTTTAAAAAGGTGTTCGTAATTGATTATTAATTCGAAATTTTCAGCAATTAAAAGGTATATTAAGTGGACTTAAATTGTGCATATTTGTACCATAATCCAAATTTTCTAGTTTATTCCAGGAAGAAAAACCACACGTTTAGCAACTGTACACAATGGATGACAACATTGATCAACTATCGGACAAGGAATTGCATCTGGAACTTGCAAAATTTGGTTGCAACACGCCAGTGCTCCCGACGACACGAAAAGTGTTAATTACAAAACTACGCAAATTTCTCAAAGAGAACAATAACACCTCACTGCAGTTAGAAGAACCGTCGACATCATCGAGTAGAAAGCGCAAATCAACTGACAATGTTATGCCACCGCCAAAAATTCCAGCTGTGCAAGCTCTTACACCGCAAAGAAGTTCAAGACGGCGCTCTGCATCTCCGCAGACACAAATTCAAACAACCATGATACCAGTGGTGCGATTACCATCCATTGCTGAGAATTTGAACTATTTGTCTGAGCAGAGCCCTAACAAATCAATCACCATTCTGGATGAAACTGTTTCTAGTCCACCACGTCGGAAATTTCCGGGCAGATCCAAAATAGCTGCAATGGAATTATCACACAATGATACTGTCCAGCAAAGTGGGGAGAGAACTCCATCACCAAGGAGATCATATCAGCCCGAAACAACTAAAGCACTTACTACCACAATTGAAACGCAGGTAGTAAAGAAAAAATTCCCGGGAAGATCTGTAATGAGAGCTTTGGCAGAATTGGAGCAGCATGCACCATCAACAACGAAAACACCAACTCCAACTATTAAAAGTACTTTATCACGACGCAGGACAATCAGCTCAAATCTAACTCCAACATCACTTTCATCAAATGTGTCGAGTTTATATTCCCCCCGTGAGAGTATTACAATTCAACAAGTCTACAATAGCACCAAATCTGTGGGAAACTTTCGAACCATTTCAATTGATCGTTTTGGGCCACTCCCAGAAACTCAACTTGGTTACCGTTGGATATTCATTGTGGAGGATGTGTCATCGCTGTGGGTCGAGCTATTTCCACTAAAGAAGCTGTCCTCAGAGGATTGTGCTCAGTTGTTGATTGATGAGATTTTCCTCAGATACGGCACACCCCACAATATCATTGCTGCAAATGATGATGTCGACTTTCGCAATGATATCGTCAAACACTTGACCTACTGCATTGATCCGGAAGAACGGTATGCAGTTAGGCATAACAAAAGAAATGTCAAAAGTTTGCTGAAAGTTTTGTTGCAAGATTGTACAACCACTTGGGCCATGCACTTGCCAACATTTCGTTTTGCGTTGAATTCTCTAAAATGTGGTGTGACTCATAAAATTCCAGCTGTTAATGTTTTTGGAGTTGAGTTGCGCACTGTTGATGAAGCGAATGATGAACAAGGGGAGGACGAAGTGGAATCTTCTAATGTAGCTTGCTACTTGCAGAATGTAGTTGAAGCTATAAGGGACTTTAAGGAAATGGCTTAATGGTAATATGTATTCAAATTTATTTTCTTGTCTAATAAAGCATAATTTTTGTTATCGTGAAATCTTTGCACAATCTATCAGTACTTAATTTCGTTGAATGTTCCCGCTTTAAAGAGTTCCTGCCATTGACTTCCATTAGGGTACTCGTACATAGCAATTGCTTCTGATTTCAGTTCGGTATTGTAACCTGGGGCCTGAAATCAACACATTTTAAAAGAATAGTTTGTAAATCAAGGATGTTAATAGTTTACGTACCTTTGGTGCAATGTAGTGGGCATTGTGAACTACTGCGGGATGAACAAATTGCTCATGTTGCTGATCAACAAATTCAATAAGCCGATCACTTTGGGTGCCAGACAACGACGTATAATCCCACATTTGAAGATGTTGCACCATTTCACAAAGACCAACCCCACCTGCATGCGGACAAACCTTAACTGTAATTAAAAATAACACATATTTTTAAATTGACTCCAAAGTGGACTTTGCTGTTTTGGAAACCATTAAATTTGTGTGCCATCAAGTAAACTGCCAGAATTTCGTTCACCCCACCAATGCGGGCGGAATCAATTTGACAAAACTCTAGTGCATCCGCTTGTAAAAATTGTTTAAACATTATGCGATTTGCACACATCTCTCCAGTTGCCACTCCAATTCCCAAAGATCTGAAATTAAACAGTATTGTATAACAGTATTCATTTATTTGTGGATCATACTTCAAAGCCTTTGCAATTGTTGCGTGCCCAAGAACATCGTCGGGAGATGTTGGTTCCTCAATCCACATTGGTTTATACTCGGCCAATTGCTTCACCCATTCAATTGCTTGATTCACATCCCAAACTTGATTTGCATCGATCATCTGAAAATGTTATTTTAGCGAAAATATTTAATTATGTTAAATTCAATAGGCTGTCACCAATTGATTGTTCCATCCAATGACTTCGCGCACCAATCTGCATCGTTTCTTATCACTTTCCAAATTCTGTCCAACCTTAATTTTGAACGAGGTGAATCCCTTCCCCAGATAGGAAGTACATAGTTGTTTGATTGTCTCATCGCTATACCCAATCCAACCAACTTGAGTGGTATAGGCTGGGTAGCCAAATTGTTCAAGGGTTTCCACGCGTTGTTCTTTACCAGCTTGTTTTGATTTTAAAATGGAAAACGCCTCTTCTGGAGTGATTACATCAGTAATGTAGCGAAAATCAATCATTGATACCAATTGCTGAGAAAGTAAGGGATGTATTTTGCGTTATTTAAGATAATTTGTGATGAAGGCTGTTATTTTAATTGATAAAACTTCAACTTAATTAACTTGGACTGAAATGTTTGATTGAACCTACATTTTTGTTTAATAGAAATGAAAAGTAATTTTCTCACCAATCCACAATAATTGGATCCAAGACTTAAATACTCAATTAATGGTTCCGAACTCTCCAAGTGGCAAGTGCAGTAAAGTAAAGTTGCCATAAGAAATATTTTTCCAGTAAGAAAGCACATTTCGGACGTAAAATAAATCTGAAATCTGTAGCAGTCTAATAAACTTCCTATTAGACATTTTCTGGATTTCCTCTGACTTCTCAAAGAATTGATGCGAAACTTGATTTGACAAAAGACGTCAAAATTTAATAAATAATTTGATTTATTTTGGGAACCATGCCTTGAGCGAGGTTGCGACTATATGCATTCGGACCTTAAGGACGACAAGAATGATTTCCACGGTTTGTTTCCATCGACAGCATGCATAAACGTTAAAAAAAGAGGCTTCGTTTTGTAGGTAGAGAACAGTGGCTTAAATATAGAAAATACATATGTATCAATCTTCTATCTTTATCTTGTCGGAAACGTTTATGCATACGGATTTAATACGAGGAATCTTTCCATGCCTTGACCGAGGATTGTTCGTGTTTGCGACTATGCATTAGGATTTAGGACCTTAGTCAAAATATATTATGCAGGTGATAAATAAATTTAGTTTATATACATATATTCTAAAATAAAATAAAAGCAGAGTTTTATTACATTTCGAATTATAACTTAACGAAGAAATCGAATACCGGTGACACTGGCAAGATGGCGGGAGGGAATTCAATTGTTTATAAGCGTGAGTATATTGAATTATATAAATTGTAAATATATATTTTCACTTTTAACCTCAAAAATAGTTGTCATGTTTGAGTTTGCTCAATATTCTGCTTTGCACACAACGTAATATATAAACACAGCTTCATTGTGCATATGTGATTTGAAAATGTGTGAAAAATAATAATTAAAATTTAAACTAAAAAGTTGCAACTTGCAGTTATTGTGTTCAAATAATTGAGAAAGGTGTGTTTATTTGCTCAGGCATAACGGTAGATGATTGAAAATGTGCGAAATTAAATGTATAAAGTGAAATAATGAAAAATTTTCTTGCGACTTGGCGGGCGCAAGTGTTGGTGAACATGGCCACCGCGGTCTCACCAATACATTTTAAGCGGCGCCAAAATACCTAGCATTGGATTCTATTTGCATTTTTGTCATTTCATTAAATAAATATTCAACATATTGCAATTAATTATATACTTCACTGCCGACAAGCGCCTGAGACATTGCGGCTTAAGGTTTTTCAAGTGTATGCTGGGTGCATGTGCAACAAGTTTAATTCACTATTATTGCATGCCGACGAAATCAATTAAAATTGTTTTTGTGTAGCGCGGCGCGCCACTTTGTGCGAGAGATTTTTTTTGTTCTGTTTGGCTTTTGTGTTTTTTATTTGGCGTAGCGTACGTTATCACTAATACACAGTAAGACAATTGCTATAAAAATGTTCGTTGAATAGAAAACAAGCACGAAAACAAAATTATTATAATAAAAAAAAGAATATAATATGACGCACACCTAAAAATAGAATTGTTTTTAAAAATATACCACAGAAGCGGTACTCGGATTTAAAAAAAATATACAAAATTGGGCCACCCAAAAAGTTAGGTTATGAGAGTTGCCTTTGAGTGATTGTTTTGTAAATTTCTTGTAAGACTTTTTAAGACTTGATAATAATATAAATAATTTGTTTTTTCGTTTTAGTACTTTCATTTGTGTGACACATTGATGCAGTCTTAAAGTCTCATATATTCAACCAAAGTTAATGAAACTACAAAGTAAATAAACAGTGCCATGGACAACTTAGACTTGCTATCCGACGACGAGCTACGCCTCCGACTGGTGCAGTATGGATTTCAAAATTTGCCGGTTACAGCAACAACGCGTAAGGTGCTGGTTAAAAAATTGCGCAATTACATGTCGAGTGAACAGTCAAAACTGCGACGAGAAACATCCTACGCCACCAGATACTCGTCTGATGAAGATTTTTCCGATCGAGAAAATCGTGTTAAACGCAAGACAATTGCTGCATTCTCCCAAGCAAATAGTAACAGTCACATCAGCATGCCACCGCCACAAAAAGTGCCATCACCGGCATTCTTTGTGTCGCCATCTTCTTCCAACAATATGGACATCAAATCGTATAAACGTTCAACAATGGGGGAAGGCGGCATCAACACCAGTAGTAGCAGCAACAACGTATTGAACGCATTACCCTATTTGTCATCACACAACAAGATACCAGTACAATCGCGGAGTTCTGTATATATTCCGCCACCAATAATATCACACGAGACAGATGAAGATGAGTCGGACGACTATCAACTGTATGCTGATACTAAGAATAAATCAAGCAGCAGCAGCAACAACAGTCGCATTTCATCGCCAAGTCGTTTGGCACCAATCAAGAGTATGTTTTGTGTAATTTGTAATTTTTGTTGTCTCATCAAAGCTAATCTGCAATTATTGTGTTACAGATTTCATGTCTACCGCATCAGCGGATGTTAAGAGAAGTCCACGCAATTTCTCGCCAGCGAGTGCAACAAATGGCTACTCGAATCACAATTTTAACACGCCTAGTTCACCATCCACAAAAGTGGCGAATAATAATTCATCCCCAACCCCATCGTCACCGTCGACGCCTTATTTCACACAGCGTTTGCTCAATCTGCGTAGGGATACGATGCGTGGTGAGAAACGAAAAACAGCACCCTTAACGAATCGAGTGTATATGGGTGGAGATCCGTCAGCCCGTGAAGGTTTCAGCGGATTCGCTGGTATGTCGGAGCCCCCACCATCAACTCGACGCGGGCGTACGTCTGCCATCTCATCACTGTTGACCCGATTCAATGATCAGTACGGATTTCGGCAATCCGTTATACCGTGCCTCCTTGTGTCGGGACTCATTGCCTTCTTTGCATTGGTGTCATTCATATATTTATCAATAAGTCCTAATTTGGCCAAAACCTTAAATCCCAAGGACACCATTTACAAACCATGCAACATTGGCTTCATTGAGCACGGTTTCTGCATATCTGATGAAAGCCAGTTGACATCAGCGTTGGAATTGCTTAAAGTTGTTGCCCCAGAGTTGCAGCGTCGTGTTGAAGTAAATCGATGCACTGATGTGAGCGCCTCATTTCTTATGAGTGCGCGTGATGTACTGCATCATGCTGTCGATCGAGATAACAGTCGCAATGTGTTGAGTAAATTGGATGATTTACACAATATGGAATATTTGATTGCGATGAATCCGCAGTGGCGAATTAACAATGTGAATGCTAATGGGCTGACAATTGATTTGCACGAGGTCAACGAAATGCGTGCCAGCAAAAGCAATTACTTTGCAATTCTCAATCCAAAGTTGCCGTTCTCCTGTTCCATATACAAAAAGTTGCAGACATTTTCACTTATCGTGGGATGGGTGTCCCTTATTGCATTAATTATGTTTGTTGGCCGCTTTCTTGTACGCACCATCATCAATCAACGACAATCGCGCAAGGATCGCATCAATTTAATGGTGAACGAGATCATTAATGTACTTATGGAGAAGGCGGCCAATTCCATGGAACTGGAGCATCCCTCACCATCCTCCTCCCTTGTGGTTGTAAATCATTTGCGTGACAAAATAATACCACCGTCAGAGCGCACCAACTCCGAGTGGGTATGGAAGGCGGCCATACAAACGTTGGAGCAAAATGAAAGTCGAGTGCAATTCGAGATGGGGACATGCAACGGCGAGGATGTCAAAATGATGCGATGGATTGACACGGTTGCGCCACATTTTAATGCACGATCATCACAGGTGAAGAAATGGCAGAGTCCCGCATTTGATAAGAGTAACAAAATAAAAGACCCACCGACACCATGCTTAAAAATACGACAAATGTTTGAGAAGTACGAGGCGAATCAGCCGAATTTGAAGCAAGTCATTCAGGACGCTATCCTTGAGAAAGTCGGCACAGACTGTAACATTTTTGACATTCAATTGGATTCCAGCACATGTTGTGTGTATGTGCGTTGTGCGACACAACGTGATGCCGGAATTGTGCACGATGAAATCAACGGTTGGTGGTTTGATAATCGTTTGGTTTCCATTAAGTTCATCCAATTAGAACGATATTTGAGTCGCTTCCCCAAGGCACCCAATGGACCCGCTTGCCTGCGACCATCCAATACCAACAATTTGTCAATGTCACAATGCAAAGATGGGGGTAAGGACATCAACAGATACGATGACGATGATGAGGACGATGACAACGATAATGAGGAGCAGAGTTACGCAGCGCCACACACAACTTCAGGCCCGAAACAAAATCACTACAAGCGCTATTAAAGGACACATCTTGCACATTTGTCACAGGATGAAAACTCCTGATTTTTTATCAATCGAGAAGAGACACTCAATTACTGTTCATTTTTCATCATACTAAATTTTGCATTGTTTTCATCATTATTTACATTGTTATTGACTGGACGTCGAAATTTTTGATTTCAAATTTTTTTAAACAATTGCTGTCCTTTTTTAACATAGAAGATTTAAGTAACAAAATTAACTAAATTAATTAAAATAAATCATTTTAAAAAATGAGTCAAAGTTTTTGTTTTAACTCGTATTTTTAAAATTCTCAGAACAATTCAAATCATACCTCTGGTTCCATATCAGTCAACAACTTCCAAACTGGCTTATTTTCCAATTTACCCCACAAGTCCCACATTCCGTTAATGATCGCGGCTACTGCCAAATGAGTGACACCCTTTTCTGGCCCAATCTTCATTTGAAAGCAAATCATTATTCAACTAATGAGGGATTTTTAATATAATTGAATTTACCCATCTCAATTGACTTTCACTTGTCAGTTCACGCCAAAATTTTCCAAATGACTGAAAAATTTCGTTCGCCTTTCTGTTTACAACAAGGTGTCGCATTGCTTTGACAGCTAAGAGAACAACATCCGTTCCTCGTCCTTTTAATTAGGTACAAATAATTTTTAATAAAACAAATAAAAGCAATAGGACTTCCACGTTAATACCTAGGGTGAATGTGAGGCCATTTCCATAAACACCACTTGCTGTATTAATCGTCACATAAACACATGAATAATCTGGATCAGTGTGCTATTAAAATGAAACAAAAAAAAAAATACTCTCATGGTTTGGGTAAAATAATTAATCTTAAATTTTAACCGCACCATTGCGTCCGATCCATGACCACCAAGGGATGTTGGCCAACGCATATCCTTCGCATCCACGGACACAATAATTAAATCACTTTCACTTTTAGACATTTTTGCACCCTGCAGTTAAATTGAATTGATACACAAATTTAAGTTTAAACTGAGCTTCAAGTCAAATGCTCATGCGTTTTATATAGTAATTATAATCTTTCAATGTATGTAGTTGTTTTGTACATAAACACATTTCATAGCTGTTGTGACTGAGATAACACACAGCTCTTGTGGCACTTTATTTATAGTGCTTAACTGATTATTGGTGGAGTGAATGTTTTGTTTTGTTTTTTTTTTTAATTCAAAACGCAAAGAGATTTAAAAATTGATTGTTCATGTACTGTGAAGAGATGCGTTTTTTATCATGCCACTTAATCTTTGTTGCTTTGAATACTTCATACAATTTATTATTTCAGGTTAGTTAGAAACATTACACATTATCTATCATCAGATTTCTCTCTGTTATTTTGTAAATAGAATTGTGTAAAGAATTGTTTATAATTTATTACAATTTGCAATTAATTTAAAAGTGTTTCGGGTGGAAAATTCCGTTGGTTTACCTTAATGTTTAATTATTTGTCTTGAAAAATATTGCAAATTTTTTAAAACGACCAAGACACGCAGAAAAGATACTTTCTCAAGGAACTGTCAGCCAGGTGTCCAACAATCCTGATATTCAGCAGTTCCTAGACACTACTGGAAAGATCCAAAACAAATACACATAATTAAGCCAAGTGACAATAAAACGGCGCTAATTGGAGTCCTGCACAGGTTTGCGATCCTTGTCTAAAAAAAAAAATGTATGATCAAATAATAAATAAAAATAGAGTGCTCGAAAACGGCTCCAACGATTTTGATCATTTTATAAAAAAAAAGCAAGTCTAAAGAAAAATTAAATTTTTAATACTTACATTTATATACTACATTGCAGAGAGAGAGAAAGAGCGAGGAGTGAATTTATTAGGACCTTGGAGTCTATATGAGACGTTTATAAACGCGCGTCGAAATTTTTCGTAAAAATAAATAAATTAAATAACGACAACCTCCCAGCCCTGATTTAATAACAATGTTTACTTATTTGTTATTTTCCTAATTTTTACCCAATTTATTAAAACTTTCATAGCATTGAAGTTTTTTTTACAATAGTGTAGCGAATCTCACTCGGATTAAAACCGTCATTAAACCTGAATAAAAATTTTAGAAAAAAATCAAATGAGAATTTCTATATTAATATATTATTTATTAATAATATGTAATTTTATTTATTGTGTTGCATATATCTTTAATACATATAATAATTTACATATACATACAGTTATAAAAATCATATTTGCAATAATCAATTATAAAAGTAGATAATAAAATAAATAACAATATATATTCTTTAATGTAAATAGACATTTTTCATATAATTTTTATTGACTACTTGTATTCTTTGGAGGTAGAAACAAAATACAATTATAAATATGGTTTCGATTTAATTCAGTAAATCAGTAGAGTCAGGACGTAAATTCTCAAAATACATATATTTATGATGTAAATAATCTCTGGGAAAATTTGTAACAGTTTCATAAAATTGGCTGCAAAATATTTTTCATAAAATTTCTCTTCGATCAGGTCCACTTTTCACTTTTCACAATACTTTTAAAGCGCTTTTTACAAGATTTTAACTTTCAACGTCATACTACACATCCATACAATATTTATTTAAATATTTGTCCTTTATTACATCAATTTCATTTACACTAGAGAAAAATAATAAAATAATTTAAATTCATTTTAATCAGCAAGTTTAAAAAAAAATTGTATTTCTTTTGAGCTTCGTATTTTCATTTTTAATGAATTTTATTGAGGATGTCCTTTTTTTAAATAACACAATGTCCAAAAATGTTTATTTAAAAGTAATAAAATAAATAAAACTAAAAGCGTAGACGTGTGTGCGTTAAATATACTACGATTCAATATGGTTTTGTTGAATTTGCATAGATATTATTTAATAATCTTAATCCTTAGATAAGTTTAGTTCCCTGATATAAGGTTAAAGACTTTTACCATCACCATATAGTCCACAATAATCAATACCTTGATCAATAATTTATACTTTGCGTTGTCAAACACATCAATTGTTTCTATTTTGCTTTAAATTTTTAATAATAATTAAATACACATACATATTTATATGATAATTTGTTTATAATTATTAAAACTATCATGTTGTAGATATTCTGTGTTTTATAATGTTGCTACAATCGAGTTGATACACTCGTACATATTACTTCTCATCTAATAATCATATTACATTATCAATATGTGTATAGAAATAAAAATTAGTTCAATTTTTTTAAGGATATCTCTGCTGCAATATAGTTAGTAGATAGTTACAATTCACATACGTTTAGAAAAATATGTATAATAGGTACGTATGTTTGTATGTGATTGGATTTACTGCACTATTATACTCATATTCAATTAGGATTTCTTCAATAACAAAATATACATATTATGTACTATGTGTATGTCTATTGGAATGCAGGAAGATATTCTCATATGAAAATATATTGTTTAAAGTAGTGTGTCAAGGATTAGGATTAAATTAAATGTAGTCACAGCAAATTAAAGTTAGATATGCAAAGATGTCCTTTTTCTTTGACTGAATCGTATGTACAATTTTTTTTATTTTTTTTTTGTAATTGAAATTTTGGAATTTTTTCACCATCCAATTGGTTGCAATCATTTTTTTTTCAATTAATTTGAGTGTTTTGTGTGTTTACAAATTACTCGCTTCAAAATCGGGTATGTTATCCAGATGATCCTCCGAATTTCTCCAGTAGTACAGCGGGGGTCCAGCAGTGAAGCAATATTTCATATCCAGGGGTTCCTCATTGTCCACGTAATACATCAAGTAAAAATTGCACATTTCGTCGTTGTTTGTGGGTCTAAAAAAAATTAATTTTTTAATTAATAATTTAATTTAAAGTTAAAGAACATTTTTTTGGCACATTCTCGATGGCACTGCACTTGCAAGCTTTACAATTTACTTAATTTACCATCGAATCGAGAATGTGTCCTTTTTTTGAAAAACTAATATTTTACAAAATATGTTAGTTTTTTAAAAAAAGGAAACATTCTCGATGGTAAATTAAGTAAATTGTAAAGCTTGCAAGTCTTAAAAAGGAGTAAATGAAAAAACTTTCAAACTAACTGTAAGAAATACGCAAAAGTTCGATAAGTGATTTAAAGTCAATAAAAGATACAGGAAAAATACAAACTGGAACAATAACTGTAATTATATTTTGATTTTATTTATTTTTGGTTTGAATTGAGCTTTTCTTTACATGAATTACTAATTTTTATTGATCCAATTATTCAAGGAACCAATCAAAAGTTTTATCCAATTATGAAAAGCTTTTACTTAAGTGCAATAATTTGTTAAGTTGTGCATCGTATTATTGCGTTTCTTTAAACAAATGAGGTTTTTTTAAAATCGTTTTAAAAAGTAATAGAAAGTTAATCCTTTTTGTCTGTTTTAATTTAAATACCCAATTTTGAATTCCTTGGATTAGTTCGAAAATGTTTTCTTTTATAAATTGAGGATAATCCGAATTAATTATTTAATGTCGATAAAACTAAAACCAATTCATTATTATATTCTCACCCAATGTATGTGGGAATGCTTTTGTGGCTATCCATGGTGCACCTCGCAGCCAAACTGTCACCATACAAAATTGGTTCACTATTTTCAACTGGATAGAACATTTGTGGTGTTAGAGGATCCCGCTTTCCCAAAAGGGTCCACTGATCCTTTCCATACTTGTCTTTACGCACACGGTATCCGGTCACAACTTTGCCTATACATTGCAGTTGAATAAAATTATCCAATTTAAGCATTAAGGATTTAAAAAATCTAAAATTGAAATCACAAAACTGTCCTACCTAATTGATGGGTATGCGTACGATACGCGAATGGATAAATTGTTTTCTTCTCGTTAATTGTGCACGCCGTTTCCATATGCTCCGTACGCATTGGTGGGACAACGCCGGATGTGCCTAACAAGATAACTCCTGCCAATTTATTTAATCTGCAATAAATGAAAAGGATTTATTAACAATTTTGTAATACATTGCATGATAAAAGTAATTGGTAATTACGGTTTCAATGTGTAGTGGACAAATACGCCAGAGTCATCAGTGCTTCCGTCTGTAAAAATCAAACACAATTATAATGAAGATCCACAGTCACCAAGGGGATTGTGTTATTGTTTTTTGACATTTAATTGCAAGAAGTAGGTACAAGTCGAGAGAATTATCACAACAATTCATGTTATCTGTTAAAAGCATATTGTAGCTACATACCTTGAAACTTTTCGATGTGGGCGTAATGTACTTGTAGCACGATATATTTGATGGGTGAATTCTTTCCCACTTTGAAACCCACGCCCTCGGGTAGCTCCAGCTTGGGTGCATCACGTGCCCACGCATACACAATCTAAATTTATTTGCACAAGTAAATGTTAGCACAATATTCTTTTGTGTTGTTATTGTTTTTGTAATTTTGTTTCATATATGCGTACTTGCGAATGTGAACCTTGGCCGCAAGGACTTGCTGTTTCCACGTCACTGCTGCCTTCCTTCTGTGCCATCTCCCCGCAGTTCCTAAAATAAATTCAATTACATAGTTAATAAAGCAAATTTGAAACAAATATTTGCATGGCATTTTAAGTCAAGTTTACCATAATCCTGAATTGGATCCAGGCTCTCCGCATCCGTACATTAGCATGTGATGGGCTGTGTTCATTGTTGCGTTTGGTTCAAATCCAACTGAAAACAATTGTGATTGAGAAAGTTAATTTATTGTCAACAAAATTTGGAAACTTTTTGCGTTTCTCAGCACTCACCGATATAGTAATTATTTGTGTAATCAACTTTTATGGGGGTACAGAGGTAAAGTTCATTCTGGAAAAATGAAGAAACAATTATTTTAACAATGGTAATTGTTGTTGAATTTCTATTAAAGTTTTTATTTTTATTTTAAAGTTTAAAACTGTTATAAAAATTATATTTTACAACATAATTATCATTAAATATAAGTATGTAATAAATATTATCCTTTCTTTAATGAATATGTCATAATAATTTTGCCAAAATTTATTAAACAAGCTGTTAAAATTTGACTGCGGGATTCTCACTATAAATATAATAAAATTGACCAATATTGTTAATACTCATTGGGATTTAAAATTTCGTTTATTTATTATTTTAAAGAAAGTTTGTCCTGAATGAAGAGGAACTGCCCAACCCAAGCCAAAAGAACCCAACGACAAAGATTTGATTAAATGTATTTTATTAAAATACCCATGAGAGAAAGAATACATGACAGAAAGGAAATTTGTTTAATTACTAAATCAGGAGCTTTTTTATCTCCTTCTATCGCTGTGCAGGATTAAAGGTAATTATGTAGCAGTACTCGGTGTTGACTGTTTCGTTGCTAAAGCTAATTTGTTTACGAAATGATTTTACACATCGATAGATCGTTTCCCCTGGTAATATTTGGTTAAAGCCATTTTTTTCATGAACCTCTGTTTTTTTCGCGGAATTTTCACAATGTGTTTATTTGTATATTTTGTACATGGAGATGCTGTTTTCCGTGGGATTATTTGTAAATAAAATTTAACATGGACCGCCGTTTTTTCACTGCGAACACGGAATTTTCAATTTTTTCCTCGGAAGTTTTCCGGCCTATTTTCATTTTTTTTAAACCGCTGCTATTTTCAACGAAATTTACGAGGTGATTTTTTTTTATCTAGACATCTTCCATCATGCCAATATTTCAATAAACCAATTTTATTCATGAATTGCGTTTTTTTTCGCAGATTATATTTTGGTAGATTTTACTGGGTATTTATATTCGAATGAAATATGAATATAATCATTTGTTACAATTGGCTTACAAATTTGATAATGCTCCCTTTTTTAGTTTAGGAGATAAGAGTTTTGATAAGTTCGCAAAATAATTAAATTAAAGATTTACATTGAAAGTTTAAAACACTAACAAATTCAACCGGTTAAGCTTTAATCAAACGAATAGAAAATACAGGTTATTTTCAAGGATAACTGCAATTGCAAGCTTTTAAATTAAATTGACCCCAGTGGTAAATTCTAAATAACAAAAATTAGATAATATTTAAATTTGTTCAGACATTTTTAAGCTCTTTTAGCAATTTTTAAAATGACTTTAAAGATAAAATTATTGCGTACTTAATCATTTCCCAATTGCTGTGATAAATAAAATAAAAATTAACAAATCCAGGTGAAATATTATTTGAATCAAAACAATAAAAGTGCAATAAAGACATATGTGCAAGTCGTTATTACAATATAGTTTCAATTGCAATTGTAGTACATAATTAAAATGGAAATGGGCTAACTATTATTGCACTTAATATGAGGGTATCTTTTGTAACCTACTGGGGTGGTGAATTTTATCATCGAGCTCTTAATTTTATCACCAAAATTAATGTGAGCTACGTGACGAAAAACATGGTGGCGCACAATATGTGGGTGGATCGCGAAATTAAGGCTTTTTTGCTTTATTTTAATTATTTTTATTCATCATTCGTCATTTACATTTATTTTGAATTGTTTATTTCAGTCCCTTGTACCTACAGTTAACAGTAGTAATTTTTATTCACGCGAGCTTTTCAGATGAATGTCAAAGTTTAAGTAAACATATGGTGAAACTTGATAAGTGATTAAAAACGCATACTATAGTCAAACAAATACGAATTTATTTAGCTTTTAATATTTATAAAAAATACTTACACGATATGGTCGAACATTTGGCATTAAAAATGGGAATTTCCCAACCACATAATCACCATTGACACTTTTAAGCATTGCCATTGAAAGGATGGTAAAAGCTACAGCTACCAGCTGCTTCATTTCGTTGAAAAACATTTTCACAAAATGCCTGAATGAATATTAAATTGAAATTAAATGCACTTCACTTTTGAAAAATTAAAAACCGTAAAATTTAAAACATTTATCACCAAATTTGATGTTTATTTAGCATAATTAAAATGTAACATATTGAAAATTGTTCCCCCAATTAGCACAACACAACAGCTTTGGTCGACGCGACGCTTTCAACTCGGCTAGTTGTATGCAGATAAAATCGATACGCACAGTTTGTAAGAACTTTTTTTTTAGTTACAGACGTATTTCACAATGTTTTTGTATCGTACATACAATTTTTAAATTAAAATCTTTTTGCACCAAAACTCTTTGCGATTTAATTCAACAAAAAGAGTTGAAATTAAAATTGTTAATGTTAGAATCACGAACTGGATTGTGCAGCAATATGTCAACATCGGCTCGCGAGCTTATTGTGCGATGTGCAAACTCCCAGTATTTTTTGTAAAAAAATGCTTCTCAAATCTCATTCCAAATGAATCTTTTGCTACTCGTGTATACGATGACGTCGTTGATTGTTCGTGTACGTAGAATTTATGTACAACTCACATCCTATACATAATAATATATGTATTAATTGAATGGAGTGAATTGTTAAATAGAGAGACAACTCTAGCAACAATAACGCTCGCGGTAACACAGTGCAGGTGAGCATGGTGTCTGTGGACTGTGGAGGGCGCATTGCGCAGATATTCTACGCACACTGTTAACAATTTATCATGAAACGTGAACGTAAAATGGTAAAATGGAGAATAATGTTTTGTTGTATCGTCACGTCACTAAATGAAATGGATTCCAACACATTCAACACAAAACTGATGAGTTTTTATGATTTTTTTTACAACATATATTAGAGGACATGTAGTCTAGATTATATACAGTTTAGTGACGTCATTGTATTTTCCATCAACTGTAGTCAAAGAGTGAAATAATTTAGTTTGCGAGTTGTGCTTAATGTGTCTGCGTCTTTAAAGATTAATCTGCCTCAAAATTTATTCATTAACACCAATACATTTGCTAACGCCTTTAACACACAGCTGTATTTATACACACCATTCATTGAAAAAATGTGCCGCTATACATTTTAGAATATTATAAGTCCCATACGTCTGTTAGAATCACTGTGAACGGTAAAATTCTTGGAACGGTTTTACCTGTATGATTTTCATTAATCATCTGGCTGCAGTCGCATATTATGTGCAATGTGCAGCAACCTGTTTGAATTTTAATTTTAATTTTTCTATCGTTTCGAGGACTTCCTGTTTGTGAATATAAAAGTTGATTTATCTTTAATTTCTTTCTTCTTAGTAAGTTTCTCGTAAAGAAACATTTTCAAATAATATTTATTTGTTTCCTTGTTTCAGTGCCGTTAAATTCTACTACTAAATTTAATTTCGACACACACATTATTGTTTTAGCTCAAAATATGTAACATTAATTTTTAAAACATATTCACAGTTTCAACAATTTAATGAGCACAAGGTCCTTGTGATTAAGCTTTAACAGTTATAAGCAATATTTTATAAAAAATGTGATCGCGGTTTTAATTTCTGTCACTGTGTCCAAGGAGTACTTAATAACTCTCATAATTAGTTTAATAAAAAATGTAATTATAAGTCTACGCCCTTAAATTTGAAGGGTGGTGAATGTTGTTGAATTCCTAATCAATTGGGATTAAGAATTCAACAACGTTGAGAAGGTCTATGAACCTTAAACAGTATTTGAACTGCAATTAGAATCCATTTATGTTGGTACAAAACTAATGTAGTTTCAATCAATCATCTGATCGTGGTAATCCAATTAATAGTACTTCCGTATATGTTACAACTTACAGGTGTTTCTAAAAGTCATGTAGTTTCAATTAGCATCTTAGGTTAGAATATTACAACGGGTTTTTAAAAATCCTAATGTAAAAAAGTGAAAAACGACTTTTTATTAAATAAATAAACTGCAAGTTTTAATATTAAATTGTAAATGAATCAGTATTCTAAACAAGAGTAATCAAAAATAGAGGCAGTTGAAGAAATTCATTTCCCCAAAATCGGAATTCAACAAGAATTGTCTGATTTAAAAAAAAAATTACTTGAATGCCAAATAGCAATGCTGCCATCGTTTACTGCCTTATCTTCATTTTCCCTAATTTAATAGACCTTTTGCATTTTGAAATGTTTTTCATCATTCGTCATTGGCAAGACTTTTTTTTTTTAAATGATTTTTTATATTAATTGCTACTTTACAATTGAGTGTCCTCTTTCTAATAATTGTATGAGTTTTACTGAGATCGAGCAGTTCTTCCAATTTTTTAATTTTTTACAGATTCTGAGCTCTTTTTCTATCCAATTGGACATGAAGTAGTAACTACGAGTTTCCTTTTTATTTTAGAAAAAAAACAGATGTTCAAAATGTCCAAGATTCATTCGAAAAATAAATAAAAAATAAAGAATTGTGGAGGAATACTGGCATTGGAAGGTTGAAAGAGATGATGAAACGACGGAAATGGAGATTGATCCGCCATAACGAGGGGCTCTGTCATCCAACAGCAAAAAATTAAGACTGTTTGTGAATGCATTATTTTGTATAAACGCTACATTTTTTTATTCCATAAATCACTCCCTACAAAAAACTCGAGCACATATTAATACAATTAATCTTTTTATTATTTTTAAATATGTACACAAAATTGTGATATGCATGTACATTGTACACACGTCAATTTATATTATGATACATATTTTTTAGTTACATCTTCAATTTTAGATAAATTCCATAAATTTTTTAATAAGATTAAAGTTGAAAAATCACAGTCAAGTTTTTAATTATTACTGCTATACCCCAGAAACTGTTTCATATCTGCAATCGCATTGGTGGCCTGTTTATAAATGACATGCTTGAAGTAACTTCCATACGTCCCATTAGTTAATCCAATGCCAAATAAAATCAGCATGTACAATGTAAAGAGGGCCGACATCTTATTTCTTTCAATAACATTCACTAGACCACTTCTGCGAGTAGACATTGTCGTCCCAGTTGTATACACCAAGAGGTATCGAACTCGAACTATCTCATTGTTCGTTATGATATAGTAGGTGTGGGGAATATTTTTTCTGTTCTCTGTTAATTTCTTGAGGTGCTCCGGATGATTTATGTATTCACACACAGCCATACATGATATGTTTTTGCCACAAATTGAACCACCCCAATTTACAGTCTGCGGACTAAATAGTCGGCTCACGTGTGCCTCTGAAGACAGGTAAATTCCATCTCCAAATAATGCAGTCTGTGATTAAATTTAAATTATTTAATGTTAACGGGACTTTTTTTTTAAATTTATATTTACCTTTGATAAATGCTGTTGCAATCCAAAATTAATAATCGAGTAGAAACACTCACGTTTACTGCCATGAAATGCAAAATTTGTTTCCCTGTCCTCTGCATGATTGCGAAATTTTTCTTCAGCAAAAATTGGATTTTTGTGTTCTATTTGGAAAATGTGGGTGGGCCGATACGTTTTAGTAATTGAAGGGATTTTATCCAAAACAGCACCATACTACAATACAAAAAGCATTTTTTCAAAATAAAATAAAGTATCTCAAATACAGAATTCTTACTTCGCTAGGATTAACACTCTTCAAATGCGGATCACTCGACAGTACCCAATAAAGCAACTCTAAAGCATCTAAATCAATTTCATCACTTTGATTATTCTTCCAGCAATCATGCATCGTTTTAAGTGAGGAAATTTTGCATGTTGTTTCCAGGAGGCCATCAATATTTATTATTCCATTTTCAATAAATTGGGCAGGAGCTGGCTTCAGAAGTTCATGGTAATTGTAGCTGTTAGCTGCCGCCAAAAATAAGGACCATTTTATGTCGCTGCCCAGGATGTCATCGTCTAAACACTGTTGTATTTTTTTAATAACATTTTGGCGTGTATCTATTTCCTCCATGTTGTCCAGATATTGAAAAAAGTTGAATTGTAGAAAAAAAAAGGAAAAACTAACGCAAGCAAATGATAAACGCACGTTTTGCCAATTGAAGAAGTACACGTATGTAGGATCAAATTCAATTAAAATAACTGGAAAAAATTACACAATATGTGGATTAGTTCTTGTGCAATGAAATTTGAATACGAACTTCTTTTCGTTTACGATGTAGTAAAGAATTATTTCATAAACTATGTAAACAATGTAATTATTTTTAGACAAAATAAATATTATGAAATTGCCGTGCACATCACTCATCAGCTGCTTTACTGTTGTACCGCAAATTAATTTTACAAAACCGGAAAGAAATGTCAAAAGCAGGCTTGCTATATATAATTAATGCACCGTTCATTTAACGTTTATAATCGTTACAATTCGAAAGAGAAATTAAACTAAAATTATATTCATTTTTTTTGAATTAAGGAATAATTTTATCTAATCATTGTTATTTTAAAAATTTTGGCAAAAAAAATTCATCGATGTAAAATGTAAAATGGGACATTTCTTGATGACTACATGATTTTTTTTGAAAATTTACTTTTAATTGAATTGTAATAACATTAAATATAGAAATCACATTTACAAATTAAATCAATTGCTTATCAAGTTTAATGCTATTATACTATTATAAATTAAAAATTGTATTTTAACTGTTATTCTAATCAATTATAACGGTTACGGTCTCTGACAAAAACACGTACTGCAATTAATAAATCTCTCACATGTTATTCAAAGAAAAATCAATTCAACGAATACATGAAAGTAAAAGCAAACTTTGTTTAAAATAAACTTTGTTTCTATACACATTTTAAAATAAAATAAGATGCCAATCCTAATTTTCCATGTCCTTGTTTGGTTATAAACTATTTAGCTTTTTTTACAATTGTACGATAGTGTGGAACTTATCTATATACGATTTTAAATCGAGGGTTAGGTGTATAAAGTTGCTGAACCACAAAATCCAAACAGTATTATATAAAATAGTAGAACAATGAATTAAAATTTCATTTGAAAATGTAAACAAATCGATATATTTCCCGACAGGAAACCAATGATCAATTATATTTGTACAAAATTAAGGTGTAACGTAAAATGTAGAAATAAGCAAAATTAGATAATCATACATTAAGTTTCTTATCACGTCTCATGTGAATGACCGAAAAACGCTATGCCTTTTTAATCAGGTACAAATATTGCATTTTAAGAAAGTCACCTCTTCATTTTAATTTTAATTTTTTTAAAGAAGTACAATTTTTTTCAGTGAATTTAAACAGCTTTATTAAATTAAAATAATCGTAAAAAAATAGCAACAATGAGACTTCGTAAAAACATTCTACCGAGAACGTTGCCCGATATAAGTGCAACCGTGTTTCTGGCCACAGCTATCCCAATTGTGTACTGGTTTGAATTATGGGTGGTATTTCCGGAGTTCCATGCAACCAACTCAACCGCTTACATGCTTCTATTTGGATTAGGTTCCTTTGCACTGTTCAACATTGTGGCAAACATGTTGGGAGTGATGATTGTGGACACCAGCATCAAAGGCAGAGTACTAACACCACCAACCAATTCACTGGAAAAACTTTGGCGTATGTGTGCTGTCTGTGAGACGCTAGCCCCACCAAGATCATGGCACTGTCCGTCCTGCAAAACGTGCATTTTGAAGCGAGATCATCACTGCCTCTTTACTGGCCATTGTGTGGGACACCAAAATCAACGGTATTTTATGATGTTGCTTTTTTACATGTTTATAAGCACAACCGTTGCAAATGTGTACAACAATTGGTTTGTGTGGGTGAATCATTGCGATGAGTTTTGTACGCGCACGTCGATCATCAAAATTGTGTTCCCATTGGCAATGTTGGTGTGGGACACTTCGTATGGGCAATACTATTTGTTGGTTTATTTGACCACAATGATTGGAACATTGTTCACCGGCACCCTTCTTGTGTACCACATTAGTAACATGGTGAAGGGTTCGGTTGTGCATGAACGAAAGATTGCCAATTTTGATTTGGGATGGAAACGGAATATGGAAATTGTGTTTGGTGAACGATGGCATCTGGTGTGGATTTCACCATTTTTAGAGAGCAACCTTCCGCATGATGGCATTCATTGGGAGACCATTTTGGAAGGATCCATTAAAAATCGGTAATTGTGGAACAATATAAATTTCTGATCATGTTTACAATCGAATTTTATAATGTTTACTATTTAAGCTTAAAAGTACTACTAAAAATTGAACCTATTTGTATTCGTTTGAGTATTTCTAAATGTGTGCAATAAAGATATTTTACAAACATTGAAGTGGCAACTATTGAGCATAGCATTGAGTTGGGATCATTTAAAGTATTACAGTTTCATCACCATTAGATTTGAACCTTTGCTGCTGATACAGCTCCTTGATGAGGCATTGACGTTCCCGTTCCAATGCTGTAATCTGTTCACTTTTTTGACTGACCTCATCGGTGAGCTGACGATTTTGCTGCTTAAGTCGATTAACCATTTCATGCTGATATGGCGGTGGTTGAGGTTTCTGATGGCGTACTGCCAAATTCATGTGCATAGGGAATACACTGCGATCCCAGCAATCGGCTAATGAAGATAAATGTCGATTGACTTCCATAACACGAGCACGTTGCAAATCAAGACGTTCTTGTTGAGTATCAGAAAATGGTTCCTAAAAATATTTACGACATAGAATTAAATTGTCCTACATTCTTTAAAGAAAATATCAACACTCACCGTATATGCTCCAACTCGTCCCAAGTATTTAATGTTGTCCTGTATTCCCGAAATTTTATTTAAATACCATTCCCTGGCTCTCTCCAGCGCATTTAATCCCTGAAAAAGCACATCTTTCTCATCTTCAAAATGTTTTAACCGCTTCAACATGTTGTAGTCCACCCCATTTTGAAGCGTATGCCTCCTTGGCTCCCGCCTATTATTATTGCTTTTTTTCTGCATAAGTGGAGGTGGTGGCACATTTTCTGGTGACTCAATTTGCATGGTATTTCGACTCGGCGGTATATGTCCCAACGTTTTACGTTTATCCTTAATGTCCATTTCATTCATCAACACCCCCATCTGCCAGTTTTGCAGTGCGTGCCGAATTTCTGCCTTATCCAAACGATCCATGTTGTTGCTCGCCGCAGCGGCTGCACTGCGTTCAAGTCCTGCATGTGTTCGGGGTGGTTTTGGCGGACCGTACATATTGTTGATTATAGTGGGGCTTTCCAACATGTCCAATTCACTGTCAGGACTCAGCTTGGGAAGACTATGGGTACGTGTCACTGGCATTGCGTTGTTGGGACGAACTGCTGCCGTATTGTTACTGTTCCACTGTGGACATGGTATGGCATTTTCTAAATCAAGAAGTGGCGCAGATGGTGGCCGTTGCAATTTAAATTCGTCTTTTGATGTGCCACTGCATGCGGCCGCTTTGGAATTGGTTGCCAAAACTCGTGCACGCGGTTTCACTTCATTTGTGGCGGTTTGATTTTGGAGCAAACATATTTTGAGACCTCTACAAAATCGATCAAATGACAAAAGCCCATCGGATGGTGTTACATTTCTGAGGCACTCAATCACACCTTTGGGCATACCTTTGCAGCCATCGTCTTGCCAGCGATTTTCAATGTCTTGTAGGAGGACAAATCCACTTTTACCATCATCCATGATGTCAAAGAGTGTTCGCATTGATTTTACAAATTGTTTAGGCAAGGTATCCAAACTATTGTCATCATTTATAGTGGTGCTTGCACCACTGGTGGACGGCAATGATTGAATATTTGTGTTTGAAACCTTGGAAGGTTTGTGGCTTGTTGGAATTGATTCGGGCTTGCGATTCATTTTAATTCAATATTTTATTTCGAAATGTTGGGGACTAAGTTCAAGCAGATCGGAAACGGCCAAAAATAAATAAAATATGAATTTAGAAATATTTAATTTAAAAATGTCAAAAGCCATACAAAAGGTTGCACTGATTATGTTACGATCGTGGCATATTCTTGAGCAGAATTCCCGCGTTATTGTTTAGCCCGACGACTGTTACACTTAAATTAACTGATAACAGAAGTCACAATATTTACGACTGAAATTTTGCATTAAAAAATATTAGCAGATTTTAATTATTTATTTAATAAACCATTATTGGTAACTTTGGAAACTGTGTTGATTGTTGAGTGCTAACATTAATTTGTCGTTGAACACATACTAAAGAGTAAAGAGTATAGAAATAGCAATGAAGAATGAAGATCGGCGATCACACTTGCTTACCTGTTTTAATTTAACATCAACCAATTTACCTGTTGATTCCGAATATAGGCGTCTCATTCTTTACTGTTATTTTATTATGAGAAGTGGGAACTCCAACCAAATGCGTCGTAACTAGCAGATCACGGATTAGTGGGCAGTGATGCGAATTGTATATTTTAGAGTTTTGAGAATTAATGGTTTGTAACATTTGTGTCTTGAATTGCTAAAGTTTAAGTAATTTTACTACACCTTTTCCAATGATAGTAGATATAGATATTGTCAAGTGTAATTCATATGTATATTATAAAATCTAAATTACACTTTATAATATCTGAATTACAATTTACAACTGAAAAATCTGAATTACACTTGATAATATTTGAATTACATTTGATAGTATTTAAATTACCATTGGAAAAGGTGTAGAAAAATAATATGGTGTGTGAATAAAAAAATAAAAATCGGACGATTTTGTTCGTTTAAATAAAATATAGCACTAACATTATTTTAAACAAAGCTGCATTTACCGTAAAATCCTTCACAAGAAGTGATCCTTTGGATATTGTGAAATTTCTTTCACCTTAATGATAGTCTTTTATAATACAAAACCCTTGTCAAACTTTTCAAGGTCAAAATTTGAAAATTCATGGTCAAACTATTTATATCTCAGGAAACGTTAAATTAACTATTTTAGAAAATTTTCTTTCACATTATTGTAGCTTTCTTTTGGTAAGGATAAACAACTTTGTTCAACATTTCAATGGCAACATCTGAAAATTCAAGGTCAGATTTTCACAATGACCGTATTGATCAAAAATTGTTTGCCCTAGGCCCTAGAGTATTATGATGCCCTACATTATTACCAATCTCAACAGAAAGAATAGTTTTGTATAAAATTTCAAGGTCAAAATTTAAAAAAAATTGAAGGTTACATGTTCCATTTATCTTGGAAAACTGTATTAAATTGTAGTTTGGTTGCAGTTGTATAAAAATTAAAACCCCACTGCGATGTAGTTTTGATTGTTGAGAAAAATTTATTGTGCGTGTAAAATATGATGAAGAAAAACACAATTAAAAAATACATAAATAATTTTAATTCCAAAAATGATATTTTTATTATTATTCTCTTTACAAATAGGAATAAATTTCTCGGATATTAATCCCTTCCCTATTCATTGAAAATTGCTATATTGACACACAGCAGATAAAATGTTATGTCAAGAAACAACCAAATCCCACACATTCCAATTTAGAAATGATCGTGCATACAGTAATCCGTTAATTCCTTGAACGTACATGTATTAATACAACATTCGTAATGAACGCCACGCCGAATAGTGCGTCGAAACCTCGGATGGATGGCGTCACCGAATAATTTCGAAATGAATGGCAATTGTTTTTTTGGTTCTACGTCCGGTTTTACGTCCGGTTCCACATTCGGCTCGACCTCCTGGTCAATACTGTAACTATAATCCTCGTCTGAAAATACTCAAGAATTAAAAATAGCAATTAGTATTTTTTTTTAAATTTAAACATTGATTCGTTAACGTTATATTAAAATTGATTGAGAAATAATACGACTGAACTGTTCTTTTTACTAAAATAAACTACATTTTCCTTTTCTCGTAGACTTTATTTTCCTCTACCATACTTACCATTACGCCTCTTTTCATTATAATCATTGGTTTTTTTATCTATGAACTAATTCCATATCATAAATTATGAATGAACCCATTTCGGTGTCCAATAACTGTAATTAAGTTTTACGTACAATTTTATGTATTAACTATATTACGGTGCAAACTCCGAATAAATGTATGTTTCAATTGCATTTTTTGTGTGGTCCTTAATAAAAAATGTTCACTTAATTTTTTTTCTTAATTTTATCTCTTTTTATGTTTGTAATGCCAATAAAAACCTACCTGATTTTTTATGCATGGAGTGAAACTGACCGTTGCACACAAGTTCAAGGACATCGTTGAGTTGTGACCCACAGAATTTTTGTTGTTGATCTGCGTCGCATTGTTTAATATCAATTAGACAAATAACGCAGATTAATATCACAAATGATGACACAGCATTGCTCATTATAGTCATGATCTATTTTTTAATTCAAATAAGTAAATACATTAAATTAAGGAAAAGGAATGCTTAACATATTTAAATGATGCTTGTGGAATTTTTATAATTTGTTGACATAATAACAGACTATTGAAAATATAATTATTTGTTTACTTGACGTTGCAAAGTTTTATTATAAATATTTTGAATATCGCAGACACGTAAACATCAAACAACCAAAATGTAAACTTTTTACACATTAAGCGTTTTATAATTTATTGTGTTGCTTTATTTTTCATCCCAAGTAATTTTAAGGACTTTGAAGTTTGAACTTGTTTGTGTCCCAAGAAACATATTGAGTAGCACCACAATAATTTTTGAGTTTAAAATAAAGTTATAGCTTTAAGGAATTTATTTTTAGCTCAAAAATAAGAGACATGTGTTTTTTATTTATTTTAATTTCACTAAAAACATTTTTAATTACAACTATTATTTAGATCCCATTTTTTTAAATTATAAATATAATTTACGTCGACTGAAAACAATTGAAAACACAATGGATTTGATAATTAAAAAAAAAAGCATACCTTAATGCTTAACAACAGTTATTCAGTTAACAGTCAATGCACCACGTTCCACAAGAGCAAATAATGAACTGACCAAAAAGTACCGTCTCTGTGCTCGCTCGCTATGCAACAGTAATGATACTAATTACTATTTAAGAATTTCACTTCGACTGCATATCTGACAGCAGACTGTACAGATCGACCAGAGCACGGACTATTCACTAATCAGTATCACTGGAGTGGGCAGATTAATAAGTATTGAATAATAAGTATTCCGGGCAGCAAGGAGTGCGAATTATTGTTTTGGCGTGTGGCTGATTCACTGTCCCCTAATCTTTACCAATAATGGAGAGGGGAATTGTAATGCTTAATGGATGTGAACTGCAGTTATTGTGTCCAAACGCCCGCAACAACAACTGTCAATAGCTGAGTAGTCAGCAGTCAGCACTCAATATTAGTTGTTTATTTGTACTGTTATTATTAAACATATTATAATTACTGCGAGATGTTCAGACAACTGATAACGCCGAATCATTTGTCGACCGCTCGAATGTACGGATTGTACGCTTGTCTAGAAACCAGCACCAGTAAAACTTACTGTAAATCTGAACCAAGGGAAAATATAATCAGCTACGACTTCTTAGTAAACACATAATATATGGACTGCAAAAAATTGTTATTACAATTTATGTACACAAAGTGTGTTCGGCAACATATACTAATTAAATAAAATATCATAAACGTTCATTTAAAACAACAAGTTTAATTATACAGCAAAGGACCTGTGGCACGTATTGGTTCGTGCATATAATATACAGTTTGTTTATGATTTTTGAGTCATGCAAATCACATGTGGTTTTCTATTAATACATTTTGGGGAATTGAATATATTTAATGATAACAATTGTTTGTTGACTACAGTGCACTATGTCATTAGTAAACATTTGAGGGTTTGTTGATTTGAGTTGGGCCACTTAGATTAGTGGTAAAATACAATTCGTATCATTTTAATTTTTTTATCAATTTGAATAAAATGAACTACTACATAATATTATGTGCAGATATGACTTAAAAAGTGTAAAGGTGTAGTACTGACTGGAGTGTCCATTTCAACCACATAAGTGTGCCCCCGAAAGTGGTCAGTTTCCCAACTAGTGTGACCAAAATCGTGGCCAGGCGGCAGGCACACGACCACGAATGCTTCCCAGTAATCACGCACTGTAGCATAATCAAGCACAATTAAAGGCGCGTGACCACGCACGTGACCCCACGAGGAAATTAAGCATGATTAGCGAGATAATCAAACAGTGACCTTTATAATTAGATTTCTGGAGCTTATAATCTTTTAGGTTTTGAGACAACCAAAAATTAAATGACTCATTTAGAAAAATTCCGAAAGTTCATGGCAGGATAGGAACTCACATTTTAACATATTAATGTTCTTAATAATATTATTCATTTATTTAAGGTTTGCACTAAAACATTTAAGAGATTACATAAATCTTTTATTAGTTCGAAGCTTAGAAAAAATCATCAGAAAATTTAAAAAATAAAAATGTTGGAGTCTTTTTTATAACATTAGACTTCCTTCACGAATTTTCACTAAATTCTAATGTTTAAGGTCTCTCAAGGTCAGATTTATATAATTTATTGAATGTGACCTTTTTTAAGCGCTCTTACGTTTTTATTTACATTATAACTTTTAAAACGCTAAATGGTTTGGTAAAAAAATTTGCGGTTTTTGAGATCATGCAAGCAACTTTAAAAGGTCAAATAATTTTGTTGTTAACCTCATGGTTGTTGGCTTTAACTAGATGAACAACTTTGCCAAACATCTCAAAGTCAAAAAATGTGTTTTTTAAATGGCGTATATTTCTTTGATTAAAAAGTGTTATGTCGCTTTCCCTTCAATGTATTTTTTTTTGTCATTCACAAAGTTTTGTAGATGTAGTAGTTGGAGTACAGGGACTAAACAAAAAAAAAAAAACAATCTTAAATGGTAATTGCTGTGCAGTTATTAATATACTGTAAACATATTATTTGAAGTGACAAGTTCCGCTTCATTTCACAAATTAAAATACGCCAACATATGAAGAGTTTGGTGTACGTAATTCGTAAATGTCCTTTATCTTAAACTTGTGATGAGGAATGATACTTGTTTTAAAGCAATATATCGAATACTCACAACGTACGTAATTATTAAGAAAATGGGGTGAATCTGATTACATAAATTGCAACACATTTAATATTTTGCGCTGTACAGTCGAATGTAGATAATAAATATTTAAATTATGCGTGTTTAACGTCAACATTGATTAATATTGCGCATAATATTGGAAACGAGTTAAAGTTTCTTCTTCAAATATTATTATAAAACGTTGTATCAACTCCAATTTTGTCATCACAAGTTAATCTGCAGCCTTTGTGTGAAGTAACAGTTTAGTTCAAGTTAAAATCGTCAAGTATAAAGTACTCAAAATGGTAAACAGCTTTGAATTTTGCTTCTAATCTCATTCGTTCAATACTTATTTGTTATTTACAGATGCTGCTCCCCAAATCAAATGCTGTGTTTCCTGCAATGGTTGTATTTTGTCTGGCTTGTATCTTAATCGGGGAGCAAAGTTTAGTTGGCGCTTACACAAGTAATAAATACTGTGGATCAATGTTAAATGACATCCTTAATCTTGTGTGCGATGGAGAATTTTACAGCGGGGATAACAAAAGATCAGGTGGGTGTCAAATGAACGTCTTAAAACTAAATTATTATTAAGTTTAATGTATCTAAATGAATATTTCCGTGAATAGGAAAAAATCATGGCTACTTGCTTGATCAGGATTCCGATAATGAAGACCGAGATGATGTCGAGAAGTACATAAACACCTTGCCATTTATATCTCGACTGGCTGGTTCTGCGATACATCCACGATTTCGTCGCGAGATTAACAACAAAGAGGTTAAACGCAACGGCGGCATCGCCGACGAATGTTGTATGAAACCATGTTCGTTTAAAGAAATAGCAGGGTACTGCCTCAATTATTCCAAGTTTGCAAAACGTTTTGACAAAAATAGAATGTACTAAGTACCCTCACATTCAATCCAAAGGTACAACTGACTTTTAAAATTTATGTACCTACAAGTATTTATTATTAAACTCAAAATTAGGTATATTGTATAATAAATGTATTCTACCTTCTATTAGGTACTATTATTAAAAATGTTATTTTTCTTGAAGTGGCTGCGCTTTACATATATAACTTAATTAAATAAATACAACTGCTCCTTTAAAATATTTAAATGAAATTTTGTTTAAAATAATATATATTTTATACAAATCAAAAAAAGAACTTAAATCAACTAAATCTCGTTAAATAACGACTTTGATATGGACTGGAAAAAAATCCGGGCATTACTCAATCTATAAATCGACAGAGTTTTATCAGGTACGGCAGATAAGCTGTTATACCGAAAGGGATCTCCGTTATACTAGCATGGTAGCACAATGCACAACTTTTTGATTACTAACGCCCTGTACTTTCATCTATTGCATATATATGTCACTTTGACATTAATATTTTATATATATTATATATCCAATTAAATATATTAATATATATATTTATATGAAGTGTCAACTGTCAAAATGTGTATTATATTTTTTAATAAAGTGCATATATATATGCATATTCGCCGCAATCGCCATTCATAAACATTTTTCAGAAATAAAGCAATTATATGTATGGCTTTGAGCAATATATAGCGAAAACATTATCAAACTTTTATTTAAACACACAATTCGCTCATTAACTTCTAAAATACTAGAATGTCACGGTATCCAGGATGGGAAGCACTAATAAAGACAGTTGAAAAGGACATCGATCACAAGTCTGATTTGCTTGTCGTTATCGTTCATTATTTCCTTGTCAACGTTAACAATTTCTCATGCCTGGGCCTAGGTGATCACGTAAGTGAATTTAGGGACCATTTATTATTTAAATGACTAAATAATTTTGAATCCCATTCTTTTTACAGAGTATTATTGACAAGGATGACATATCCAGCGAGCTGTTACCAGATGGTTGGAATATCAACATCATCTATAATTTACGATACGTTCTGCGGGATCATTTGTTTGTGCTGGTGGCCGTGCGTACAGATCAAATGTTGCTCGTGAACATGATTGACTCAAAAACTCTGGATTCAACTGTTATTTCGATTGATATTGAAGCGTACGTGCGCCAAAAAACTGGAAAACTCCATCAAGTTGTACCTAACATTCACATACTGCTTGCACGATTGGATGACGAACTTATTTCCGGTTTAAATATGACAAAGGTCAAAGATAAATCAATTCAAGTGCATATGCCGAGAGACGTTATTCATGGTATACAGCGGCGTAATTTCTTCGCCGCAAGTCCTATTGGACCTTTTCATAATGACCGTAACCCACGGGATTTTTTTTATCAACTATGGGACACATAGACCATAGTTTGTAAATATTATATTTTACGTATTTTTCATTTATATATACATTTGTACAAACGAACATCTTAATAAATATATGGTGGTACTTTAGAAGATAATCATTAAAAAAATACGTTTTAGAAGTAAAAAGAGAAATCGACTACTATTTCCCATTCCCCCAAAAACCCAATACATTAAAAAAAAGTCTGGCATGACCCAGATAACTAAAAATAACCGACTGGTTGTTGGTGTTTAGTAGATGAAACTGAAGTAAATGACAACGTCCAAAACAAGAATGAATTGTCATTTTTCGCAACATTCCAGGAGCACGACAAGGATAAACCAACTCGCTCCCTGGATAGGATAGAATAAAAAGGTTGTTAGAGGGAAAATTTAAATATTATATAAACCTTTTAGTCGCCAAAATCAACAACCAAGGAACGGTAAGCTTAAATCCATTATTTGCAATCACAGTCCCAATCCGAATGTCAATGCTTTTCCCAATCCCAATTAAGAGCTCATATATTTAACACAATATTTGTGATCGTGCGTACATTTCGAACACGTCCTTACTTTACAGAAATCACAACAAAACTGATCAGCAAGCGGACAGCAGCAACTGGAGCGTCAACGCCCAGGTTGTTTTCGTTGTTTTAAGTACAAGGTTCGATGAACTCGAGGAGTTGTTTTGAATAGTCGTTATACGGATACTGAATTACCGCCTATTGCAAGGACAAAGAAGTTGTTTTCGTTCTTTTGCACACAAAGTGCACTGAACTTCCATTTCTTGCAAGGACAAAGAACTGCCAATCATACGACTCATTAACCCATATTGATGTTCGCTCCTAATAATTTATTGAATTTTAATTAATGATTTTATAGGTTCAATTAAAAGTTTTAGGATCTCTTAATAGTAAATTAATTAATTTAATTCGACAAGAAAACTACAAATCATAAATAATTTTTTTTTAAATTATGTATAAGTAGGAATTACTCCAAACACAAATCGATTCATTGGTAATCTCAGGCCCACGTTCAACCATCAGGATTCAGACTCTGTAAAAATTGAAAATTCCATTCATATTTTTTACCACTAGAACACGTCTGCACTTCACAACGAACGGGATACAGTCACACAACTGATCCTTTTGAAGGGAAAACTCGAAAATTCATTGAGCTCGGAAAAACAACGAAAATAACTTCTCTGTATTTACCAATAACATTTATTAGAAAAACACTTCTACGATATAATAAGTTGAAGTTTTGTTGCGTGTCTCTTATATTTATTAATTATTTTGTCTTAAGTTTTAAATAAAAAATATTAAGTTATTATTTTTCTTTAATACATTTATAATCTTAAGATATTGTCATGGCTGGCAACCGTATTCAATGTGGGTTTGGAACAAAGATTCTTTTTCGAATGCTGCACATTTCATCTTCGGAATATTCTGAAGATGAAGAACAAGTCACTATTGGCAATGGCCCCAGAATGACAATGTTTGGATTCTCTTTCATCATTCGTTTCACGATTTTCACCGTTATCTTGTCGATTCCATAAAAAGTAAAGCGTTTTAAATTTTTCGACTGTTTTGGCAGCGACATAAATGCTTCCATGTCTATGATATCCAGATCTCCGAGTGTTATTTTACTAAAATTATTATAATACAACGCCTTTGCGTGTTCATCCCCAAGTTCGTCGCATATAATTTCTATATTTGACATATTTTTCATTTTCGCCAGAATTTCTAGCGTTTCGACTTCTAATGGAATATGAGTCAATGATAACGAAGTCAATTGATCATGCTTACACCACTTTTTTAGGACTCTATCAAGAGGATTACGAACCATATCAATTTGTCTTGTGCTCAATTGAAACTCTTGAAGAAATTTGAGATCTCCGAAACCCGACACGTCAAAACGGGGTCCGCGTGAATCTGTATTGTCGGTTATGGTGGTAGTTACAAATAAACGCTTCAGAAGGGGCAATTGAAGTGGGAGAGACTTAAAACATTTGGACCCTTCGGATAACCTGTCACATGTTAATTCAAGAACCGTCAATTTTGGAGTCATCTCCATAAATTCTTGAAAATGTGTAATAGAAGATCCTTCAATGCGAAACTTTTCTAGATTCGGTGCTTTTATTACACCACAGTCAAACGCTTTGAGTTCAGATGATATGGTCAGATCTTTCATTTTGGGAAGCGGCTCCAAAAAAAAACTTTCAATATTTATCTTATCAGAAAATGAAGTGAAATCAAAACATTCCAATCTTTTAATGAGGGTAACAACATCTGTCGGTTTTATTCCTTTAAATAAAACTATTGACTCTTTACCTACGTGTATGGTCAGATTTTTGAGATTCACACAGTACTTGCAAATTGAATCTAAATGCTCTATACCAAAGCTCGACAAGGTTAAAACAGAACCACCCACATTTTCTAGCAAGAACCTAAGTTCTTCAATTGAAAATCTGAGCCTGCAGTCTACGTTAAGTGTCTTTAATTTACACATTGGTAATATTTGTGAGAAAGTTTTGCTGGCACTGGCCATGGACAGTAGATCACGCGGTGCTAGGTAATTAAAGATTTCCAAAAGACAATCATCGTTCAAGCCTAAAATGTTCATGGTGAATTTGGTGCTAAATTTCTAGAACAAAAAGAAAGAATGAGGTTCATAAATGATATGCAAAAAAAAAAAGTTTCAAAATGTGTTCCTACCCCCACGGTGATTCCTGATCCTTGGATATAACAGTTTGCGAGTTTGGTATATATGATGAAAAATGCTAAATTTATATGATCATTGATCAACGAATGTTTTATAATGCACGCAATTTTGCGTGTAAAGTTTTAAAAATAATAAAAAATTAAATTAAAACTTGAACTTGCAATTTCTAAGTAAATTTGTGCCGGGCAGCCGGATGAGTGACGGCCCAATGCTAAGCAATGAGACTGAGCTACTTTAAATTTAAAAGTCATAATTGTGTGACTTAAATATATATATCTATACGCACCTATTGACAATTTACAGATTATACAATTTAACCGGTGCGCGCCGCGCGCAGTCGCGTCAGGATGTCATATTGTATTGAGTTTGAGACTAGTAATTACTGCTAATTTTATACACATTATAAAATTCATAATTTAGGAACATTAATTTATAGATATCAAGGTCCAAAACCGGTTCCTCTTTCGGGTATAAACAATAAATTATTATCAAATTGACTGGAAAGCAATTCAGTATTAAATTCCTTGGCATTCATTATTAATTCTAAGATGTTGCAGGAGAAAACCGCGGCATCAACTTCTCGAATCAAAATGCTTAAAATTATATCAATCACAAAATTATCAAAAAAATCTTTACTGTGACCAACATAAAACGTTTGAATTTATCAGAACGAATCTGATAAAAGTCGAAATTGAACATCAAACCGTTAGGCATCAAAGGCATATGATGGTCACTATTTGTTGGCAAAGGAAGAAAATTTACAGGGCGTGTGGTTTGGCTTGCTTGAGTCCTACTGGATTGATTTTGTGTTTTTTCCTCCAAATTTCTTCAACATCACTATCAATACTTAATTCAGGACGGGAAGAAAATTTATCAAGCCAATTTGCTTTTGGTAATCGACGGTCTGAAGCAAAATCCCAAACTCTTTTTCTAGATTTCAAAACCCTTTAGATAACAGACTTTCTGTCTAATATCTTCTATTATATTGACCAATTAAAAAGTAGTAATGGTGCTGGTGACACTCCAAATCAATTCGCTTTAAAACATTACATTAATTTTTCCAATTTTCTTTGCAAATACACAACCCACAACGCGGGTCAGTTTGCATTGGGTCAGTCAGACCACGAGTTGCAAACTGACTCCCACAGCTGCGGCGTGTGAGTTTTGTTTTATTGCACAGGAGAAGCTCTTTTCACACATAGTATTGCTGGTATTGTGCCGCTTGTAATAATCCAGGGTACAGATGTTAATGCTGCACTCGCCTGATTCGCAAAAGATGTACTGAAACTATCGAGCATATTATATGAAATAGTAAAATTAAACAAAAATACAGATGGTATTGATTATTAAAGTTATAAAGCTAAACTCACTGACTCTATTTATACTCTTTATTGTATTTATGATTCCCGATTCATCACTTAATTAGCAATATATCATCAAGTTTAAATTCAAACATTAAGTTCTCGGCAATCTCACAGGAAAGTGTGAGCAATTAATCTAAACTAGTAACGCATTTTTTTCAATACAACTTAAAGTAATTATCTAGAATAATATCAAGATTGCGGATAACCGTTCGTTATTTATTTGAATTTTGAATATTTTAACCGACATTGTAGAAACCTCTGCTGAATTAAGTATTATGTATATTGGAGCTGCTGACACATAACATAAATATATTTTATATATTTCGCAATACTTAAGCCGAATTATCTAAGATGATGTCTTCATATTTGAGCATTTTCTGGGAACCATAGATGATCAATCGAAAATAATTAAATTTTGGGTTATGAATTAATAAATTCTCCCTAGGAGCAATTTTTAGTTTTGTTTTATTTGACCTCGTTTAGGAGCAATAAAATAAAAACTGCCTTAAGTACGACTTTTATGGACTCAAATATACTTAAGACGCCAAGTTCACAATCGTCCAACCAAGGATGTTCGTGCATATATACAGATTATGACGATCCTTGAAAATATATCATATCATATGAAGCTCAGCTGAGTAGTAATTATTTTACACGCGCGTGAAATATATTCTAAAAATATATATATGACGAACAGGATGTATATACTGTAAGGATCAAGCACTTTCAATTAAAAAAAAAAAAAATTTCTGAATTTTAATTTTAAATATAATGAACATTTGAAACAGCATAATAGTAAAACAAAACAAATCCTTTTTTAAAAGACGACTTTGAGTTTTCATTTCATTCATAATTTCGTTTTCTTATAAGTTAGCAGAATTTCACATCAGTTTAATTATTATTCTACAAAGCTTAAGCGAAAAATCGAAACTTACTAAAGCATTTACGTAAAATAAAGGAAAGGCAATCTAAGGAAATATTTGCAAGAGTTTTAAAAATTGGTATGGTTGATCCTTAGTATGTCTAGATTAACTATATTTTCTGAGCAAGTTTTGCGTAGGTTTAATAGCTACGTGGATATAGGCAAAAAATGGAACAAAGTAACAAATCACCCCACCAGGATTTTTTGTATGTTGCTTTGTACATCCTCCATGAAAGTTTTCAAAACTCTCTCAAATATTTAATTAGTTTTGCTTAATTTGACTGGCATAACTATTAAGTGTTGTGTTTTGTTTACATTTTAACTGTCTTATATTCGTTCTTCTTTTGTACAACCACAATAATTCATTCAGACAATTCGAAATGCAAGCTCAACCGTGCCTAAACATATCGTCGATTTAACAATAAAAAATGATTTATAAGTTTATTTAACGAAGAATATCAAAAAAAAAAAAAGAACTGTGTTAAACACAAATACACCGAATATAAAAATAAGGTGCATTTGTTTTACATCCACCCTGTACATTTTTTTCAGTTTTATCAGCAACGTCAAAACTACAAACGCAGATGTGTGCGCAATGCGAAATAGTCGTATTAAAAAAAATTGCGGCGTTTCGATATATAAACTATACACACGCACACACGCACCCACGGACGACGGTACTTGAGGGCGAGCGTGAGTAAAGTACAAGTACGATGGTCCCTGAGTAAAACCGCCGATTGCCAAGAAAAAAAAAAGTTGCGCTGATTACATTTGCCCGCCTTTAGACTGCCGCTACACTGATGACAAAATTTTCAACGGAAAGCAAATGTTGCGGTGTTTGTTTGTGATAAAAAACAGAAAAACGTGAAGTCAACAACAGTAAATGTGTGATAAGATGTATTCGTGAGTTTCTCCAATTAACTCAAACCTCAATCGGTTTGTAATAGTAAAATTCAGTGAATCGTTTGTGTCGCGACTGTCGACATCACGTCAGTCAGCAGTCGTCGCGGCGGCCACATTTTTTCCCTTCAAGAAACGTTATCAAATATAATATCATAAGTTTCCTAACTATACAATAGTAAAATATTGTTTTCCTTGCAATCGGGCGTTACTTCATACGTGAACGGCGCTGATTAATTTAAATCCCAAAAAAAAAAGTATTCAACAGTAAACAACGGTGGTGGACAAGTGCGTACACAGGATGCAGGACATTTACAACAAAATCATGTCGACACAGTACCTGGGGAAGGACCACTTGGCTGGTTTCGATTCGTACAAGGTAAAAGGCGGTGGCCACCGCGGATTATGGCATAATATAACCGGCCTTCAGCCTTGATTAGTTAATTAGATTAAAACGTGTTTGATTGAGCTGTGCGAGTTGTGTTACAATATAATATTTGGTTACGCGTTTGTTGGGCGTTGATTTGTGACATTAAATATGTGGCCTTTAGTCCGAGTGTTGTTATGAAACGAGGGAATTATGTGATGTGATGCGTGTTGTGTGAACATTTAAAACAATGACGCACACTATGCCACCGATCGCAATCTGGCACAGTCATAGAATGCGGCAATATGAAGGAATTGATTTATTGATAAACTAAAAAAATATGTTTCTCACCTTCTTTTTACAGTATAATGCGCGGGACACATCACCACTCAGTGTGTACGTCATGCACCCGTTTTGGAATTGGCTGGTCGAGGTGGGTGATTCATTTAATTGTTTTGATTGTAACACCTGGCATTAATTACAATCGTATTGTACTTACTTATTTGTATGTAGTATTTCCCGCGATGGATTGCACCCAACGTAATGACTTTTGTCGGTTTCCTGTTTACTGTGGCCAATTTTGTGTTGTTGTCATGGTATGATTGGGGCTACATGGCCAGTACGGGCAATGAAGGCACAACACCAATTCCATCATGGTTTTGGTGCCTAGCAGCAGCAAACATATTTTTAGCTTACACTTTGGGTAAGTACTGTGCGGAGATAACCGCAAACCATCGACACTTGAGATTGTTTTTGTTGTCGGTGTTCGGCGAATTTTGTAATTAAGTAATGCTTTTCATTGTTTTCAATTTGTTTGTTGTCAGATGGTATCGATGGGAAGCAAGCACGCAGAATTGGATTGTCTGGCCCACTGGGAGAAATGTTTGATCATGGACTTGACTCATACACGGCTGTGTTTATTCCCACGTGCCTCTACAGTGTGTTTGGTAGAAGTGCTTGGTCTATTTCTCCTCTACGCATGTACTTCATCATTTGGATGGTGTTTTTTAATTTTTACTTGTCTCATTGGGAGAAATATAACACTGGTGTTTTGTACTTACCATGGGGATATGACTTCAGCATGTGGGTATGTATTGACAATATGTGTGATTTGGTTTTTATAATACTGACAACAACTTTTCTGTAAAATTCAGGGCTCCACATTTATGTTCCTAGTCACAGGCATCTTTGGCTATGAGTTGTGGCAATTTGAAATGCCATTCGGTCTAACCACTGGTCTGGTAATGGAATTTGTGTTGCACATCAGCGCACTATCCAACGTGCCCATGGTCATTTACAATATAAGAAAATCCTACATGGAGAAAACCGGCAAAATGCGTACACCTTCGGAGGCGTTCCGTCCGTTGATACCATTCCTCACGTACTTTGTGCTGTTGCTGTTTTGGGTATTAAAGTCTCCCACCGATATTGTGGATCGCGATCCACGTATGCTGTACATATTGTGTGGCACCATTTTCAGCAATATCAGCGTAAGTTGATAACAAAAAAAAATCATCCTAATCGTGAGCAGCTAATTATTATTAATAAACCAAAATTGGATTACAGTGTCGATTGATTGTCGCTCAAATGTCGAACACCCGTTGCGAGGTTGTCCATTGGATGACACCAATTTATGTTGCTGCTATTCTTCTGTCCATTTATCTTCCATTTTTCGAGCGAATCATCTTGTATGCGTTGTCTTTATTCACAACATTAGCACACTGGCATTATGGCGCTAAAGTGGTATGTTTAATTTTTGTTTTATTAATGCTAATTGTTATCATTATTTGCAAATATGTAGTCTTGTAAAAAACTAAATTAAAATTTGTGAAAATTATTTCAATTCCAGGTGCAACAAATGTGTGTACACTTTAACCGAATATGTTTCAAAGTAACCCCACCGACAGTCAAAAAGGATTAGCTAAGTTTTAAGAATTTGATTTAACACGTGAACTGTATCGCTCTGCCTATTTATCAAGTGTGTTGTTGTTGTTTAAATATTTTGAGGGTGGTAGAAATCAGTTTTTTAGGGGCTGTGTTTTGTCCCGTTTATTTATCTGGTTTTACTGACATTGTCAGTTAGGTAGAGTATCCTTTATGTTTACAAATATCACAATAATAATCAAACAAGTTTAAAGACTTTGAGGAATGACATTTATATTATTTATTTTTAAATAATTAATTGATGCTCTCTCTCTCAGTAAGCATTATTCTTTTGCACAACATCACATTATTGATATATTATTTAAAATTTGTGTTTTTTAAAACATTATATTCATTTTATTTACATAACGAGATTAAATTAAATATATTTTAGTAAATGCAGGACATAGTTTATGTTGGACGATAAATGCAAAATTATTTTTTAAACTGCTTTACCAAAAACCAAAGCTTTTTAAAACAAAAAAGAAATACAATTTGTATTAGTTAATTGTAAAATATGGAGATCTATTACGGATTTTTTGTTTTAAAAAGTGGTTTTAAAAGACATAAGTAAATACTAGCATCACCTAAATAATATTTTATCGTAATTCACAAAAAAAACAACTTTTTATTATTTAAAAAACATTTAATTGCATTGGCAGCACACAAACAACAATGATTTATTTTAATATTATTATTGCTAAAAAAATATTTACCGCCTTGTTTATTACAATTTTACCTCAACTATAGTATTAATTTAAAAATCACAATTTAGTACACAAATTAATTAAGTTGAAACTAAATAGCGCAAGCAAATAGAACAAAATTGCATGACAATTTTTTTTTTGTATTAATTATCATTCAACCATAATAATCAACAGTTATTATTTATTACCAACAAACAAGTATTAGAAAAATGAGTCACTAAACAAAACATAAGCCAGCGATATTTTTACTGAACACATAATAATTATTTTAATATTGATTTAAAGCGCTACAAGCATCTCATAGTAATTACTGAACATTATTTGTGCCATCAAGTGATACAGTGTATGTACAACTTTAGTATTCGTTGTTAATTTTGCAATTGGCTGCAAATTTATTGATTCGAATCGCAGTCTAATTATCGAGATAATTAAACAATTTCCAAAAAAAATTAAAATCTGATCACATAATCGTTTAATTATTATTTAAGCATCTTACTGATAAGTGGTACACATTCATTAGAATTGATAAGAGATTACGTACGTAGCTACGTAACATTCATTGTTTGTTTTTAAATATTTTTTTTTGTTCACTTTGATTAAAATTATTTAAAAATTGTGTTCGCGCGAGTCATTTATGGCTTGTGCTTTTCATATCAATAGCATACAATTAAAAAAAAAAACACACACACTGTTATCTTCGCGTATTATAGTGAGTTATTAGTTTTAAGTTTTATTTTTAAGCTTGAGACTAAAATGCAAAACTTTGTGAGATTTATTGAACCGAAGATTTTTATGTTTTACGTATATTTAGGAATTAGTTTAATGAAAACCTATTCTGTACAATTATGTTGTCATTGTTTACGTCTGGAAGCTACAAATATAATTAAAAGTCATTTAAAAAATATATTTGATGAGAAGTACATTTTCCACTTCTGTGCTTCCCCCATTCTGTCGGGGGAAGGAAGATATTGGGAAAAATGTGTACATATTTGAGATAATCGAGTCAGTTTTTTTACACACAAGTATTCATGTAACATTTAAGCTAAACACATACATCAGCGTATTAAGGCAGTACAATTTACCGATAATAATATGTATAAACAAATATAAATTCTTCCTATTTATTGAGTTTTGAATTGCAATTAAAACCTGTGTATAATCAATGCAAAAACTATACAATGTCTTTAAAGTTAAATTAAGCTGCAAAGTCTTCTTCTAAACTTCCGTTCAGTTACTATAATATTATAGTTGTTTATGTACATACCAAAAAGAGAAACAAATTTAAATTTATTGCTGAGATTGTTTTCATTGCTTGTAAAAATAAAAATTCATTAACCTTGACCGTCTTTTTTTAGTCTTTCTTATGTGATAGATTTCAGACGTCTGCGGCTGCTCCAGTTGAGTTTTTTTTGCTGTTTTTTATTACATGGCAAATGCCCAAACTTTGCCCGATTTGCGTTTTATGTGTACGGTAAACAGTATTGCCACCCAAAAGTCATACACATTTTTATTGCTGCGATAATTTTTTTTTTGGTCAAAATTCACCGGCACAGCTTAAAAGTTCTTCGTTAATGATTGATGGTTTTTAATGATAAAAACTTTTTTTTTTGTTGGTGCGTATTTTCGTATTATGTTGCAGTTTTTTCTTATTAAATAAGATTTTGTTATCTGCAAAACGTTAAAGTACTGTTATATGACACAAATAGTCCTAAAATAAAAAAAAATTAACAGGTTTTCTTGGAATTATAAACAGAAAAACATTCCAGAATTAAAAAGTCCCATTTAAAACTTTTTGATGTTATTTGTATTTACTTAAACTTGTAATAATGTGTTTATTAAATTGGGCGTGATCTTATACTCCAGGAATTTTGGATTTATAAAGTTTTTATGTCAAAAACCAGAAGCAGAATTAATAGCAGAATGCTTACTGCACGAGTAATGAAAACAGAAACAGAATTAAATACAGAAAATAATATTTTCTATACTGCTTCTGTTTCTGTTTCTTGTCAGTTAAGTCTTTAAGTATTTAAAATTTTAATAATGTAGGCATAATTAAAACAAATAAGAATATTTCATGAATTGCAGTTTTGGACTCAAAGTTTTAGTCCTAAATTATGAGAATACATTCCTTTTTTTTCCTTTTTTTCATTATTTTAAATAAAACTAATTGTGATAGTTTACTTAACTGTTTAACAAAATGCTGTCCAAAAAAAAAATCATAAACCAACTATAGAACAAAATACAAAGAACAAATGTCAACAAAAGCCTGTTCTTGAATGAGGCCAATGAGTGTATTCGGGAAGATCACGATCTAGGTCAATACAATCATTGACATTTAAGTTTCATAATTAATTCCCCTTCCCGAAAACCACGCTTCCTGCGTCTTTACACTTCATCTTTAAAATGAGTAAGACCCATACACATAATTTAAGATGAAAACACATATATTGGAATAAGCGCCAAAGCATAACACCCGAAATTAATGTGTTTACAAACAGTTTGATTGAAAAGCTAAGATTATATATATACGAAGTCAATATTGATGTTGCCACAATATGGGAGACTTGCGAGTGCGCCGGAGACGCTGAACAGTGAACAACGTGCGAGACTTGCAATATGCGCGAGCCGCGAACACAAACTATATGGCGTCACGAATATATGGTCACAATATATTACAAGTACCGTTATAATTCAGAGCAAAGCAGAAAAGGCCATCGGTCAATTGAACTTTGTTGAGTTTGTGTGCATGCTTTTCAGCGTATGAAATGGTTTATTATAGACTTAAGTATTGAATATTGCCGCAAATGCATCCGTTATCGTAATATGAGAGGCTTTTGTTAAAAATTAGAAATTATTTTTGTGCATCCTAATCCTTTTTAATTGATGCAATTTTTAATTATGTAATTATAATTTGTCCCTGAGTAGTTAATATCAAATACAATTTATAATTGGGAATCCTGATTGTTTAAACTTCTACAGCTTCCAGTTTTCTCAAAGAATTTAGAACATTGTGAACTCACAATGAATCATAAAAATTAAACATATTTTGTGCAAAAAAATCTGCTTCAAAATTATTCAATAAAGATAGGGAAAAGAAACAGCTGTTTCTGTCTCAATATGGAAGTATTACATTTCCCATTATTTGCTGCACGTAGTACTTGTGTTGTTGCCTCTTTAACATAATATGTGCTTTTTGTACATAGGAAAATTAAAACAATATTCGTGATGTCATAATAGAATTGTAGTCGCCCGTTAGGTTCTTCTTCTTCTTCTCATATTCCAAGCAGTTTTTGTCGCAGCTGCCAATGAAGTTTGTATTCGTGCTCAATAATCCTACATGAGCTACACTAACTACATGTTTTATTGTCAGTACATGGTATCGAATTCAATTGGAGGGGTAGAGTGTTTAAAGTGTTTTATAAACGGGTCTCACACAATCTGCAAAATTTAAAAAAAAACAGAAAAACAATTAAAGAAAAATTATATTGAATCTTATAGTCTCCTAAAAATCGCGTGTGGCAGTTAATTGAACGCGCGCAATAGTCTTCTACATACACTTAAGAAAGGCATATAATAAGCGGTCATGTATGTACAAATAGTTGATTAAAAGTTGCCTCCTCTCTTGAGTTGCGAGTCTTGCTGCGTGCGTTGTTCGATCGCGATCATTCAGTCAGTGCTTGTCGTCTGAACTTGACCGATATCACTCCTAATAGTAACATTAATATTTAACACAGCATGTGGAAGTTTGTCATACTGTTTGCATTAGTGGCTGCCACCACAAATGGAAGCCCACTACCAGCAACAACAGAAGATGCTCCATCTTCATCAACGGCAGCAGCATCCACAACGGCAGCACCCACAACATCAGCAGCTCCATCGACAACGACATTGAAGCCAGCTGAAATGCCAACAACAACCACCGTTGCACCAAAAGAAACTGAAGTAAAACCATCATCTCCACTGGATCCAATGGAAACCATGAATCCACCAGCTGGTGAATTAGAGCCACCAACTGCAAGTCCTGATGAGAAGCCACCAAAGCGCAAAATATTCTACGATCAACGTCAAGAGGGCAAATACAACATTCGTGCTGATCTCGAGAACTTTGTCATCCTTGTAATACCATCAACACCATCATCCGGTGCCTCACTCTTGGACCTTCTATCCCGCGCCAATGTCAAGAAAAATCACCGCAAACGCGGTGGCCACAAAAAGCACTCTGTCAAGGGGGATCTTAAAGGATTGGATTATTTGAGTGCCAAACCGGAACCAATTGCCCGCACTGATGAGTTCATCGAAGGACGCACACCATATCGTGTTGACATCTCCAGCAGTGATGAGTCTGCCCGTTTGCACGCCGAACCAGGACGCTTGGAAATGATTCCACGTTACACACAACCGCTGCGTTCACCCGTCCTGAGAATTCTGCGCACACTGGACATTGAGGAGCCGGTTGCTCAAGTGTTTCCCGTTCAAGGTAATGATGATGGTGATGTAGTTGTTGCCATGCAAAAGCGTCACAGTAAATCTTTGTTTGAGACGCCTGTTAATGGTGGTATTGGTGGTGGTGATGTTAACTCAAATTCTGTTTTATTAACACCGGTGTTGGGCAATAATGATGATGATGATGATGTAGATGAGATCGGTTCTCGTGGATTCAAAGATATTTCTGATAGAGACAATTCATTTGACAGTTTAAATGTGGACAATATTGATAGATTGTATGACCCTAATTTCGGACAAGGATGGGAGCTGACGCTGCTGGGTGCTGAGGAGCAGTGTGGACCTGACCGAAAACGGGATAGCTATGGTGTCTGTCAATATGTGCCAAATTATAGTTAAATTATTGCAAGTAGATTAATGAAAGACTTAACATTTAAATTTTTATCCCTAAAAATGTATTAATTATTTATTTATTAAAATTATTATAAAACAAAAAAAAAATTAAAATTTTGTGTTTTTTTCAAGAAAAGAACAAAATCAAACAAGAATTGCTATAAAATGCTTCATTATATTCCACTTTGTGAAATTTAGCCGTTACTTGACCCAATAAAACGCGGCCGATTTTAATTTCGTGACTTTAACAATTTAGCACAATCATGAGATTTTCACATAAAAAAAATTGCGGTCGTTATAATATTAATGTCGTGTTTGCAGTTTTTTTTTTTCTGTTTTTGTCTTGTTTTAACTCTTCCGCATTTTTTTGCTATATCCAAGAAATGAAATGTGTAAAGCGTTGTGTTATAAAAAAGTTATTGCTTGTATGGCGCGCAGTTGAACGAACTTGGTGTTATTAAATAGCTATCATTAGCGGTAACAACTTGACGTTAATTTTTCAAGTTCATTACCTGATATGTAATGACTGGCAAGGGAATACAACATGCTTGTATTTAATTTTCATTTCACTCTTACCAGGCTCGTAATTACATAGATATGACGCAGCAACAATTATTATATTGTACAAAGTAGCGTTGGGATGCTTTAAGTGAGACACGAGCGTAGATTTTTCAAGATCATTAACTCTAGAGCACGATGCAGAAGATGGCAAAAACTTTTAATTCGCAGAAAATGTTCTATTGAAGAAGGGGGTAGGTATTTATTATTTACATTAAACAAAGCATAAAACATAATTGAAACAATTTTTAAAATTGTTTTCTTTAAAGTAACAACATAATATTGTATTTTGAATCGTTTAAATTTCATTGTTTTTATTTTTAACATGAAATAAGGAAAAGGAAATTTATTCTCTTCGTCAAGCAACTGCAAAAATATCTCAGCGGTTTTTTCAATTTTTTAAGATGAATATTTAAATACTTTTACAAATTGTTATTACAATGTCCCTAAAATGAAATGAAATTTAAATTTAACTGCTGCTTGCATTTTGCTTGATCTGAGATTAAATTTCACTTGATTTTTGTTTTACTTAATAAAAAAATTGTTTCTGCTTTCTTTTAATTCCATTCCAAAGATTGTAAGACATTTTAACAATTTACAGTTAAGTTTTAAATTCCCAAAGTTCATTTACTTAAAATTTAATTAATGCTAAAAGTAAAACAATTTTGTAAAAAGGATTTTTTAACGATAAGAGTTTTAAAGAGGTTATATTTTTAAATTTATCGCTGCTTTTAAGTTAATAAAGATGAATATCATTACATTAAAACGGGCTAATGTGTTAAAATGGAAATGACTTTTTCTGTAATTTGTATCCACAATTTTTTCTTACATTTTCATACTCAAAAAAAAAAGCGGCAGGGAGCATCACGCAACAATTGATATACGATTGCAACCAAACTTGTACTTTTTTTGTAGACGTTTGTTTTAAATAAAAAATTAAATTAATTATTCGAAATTAAAAAAGATTTTTAAGATTAAAAAACATGATTGATTATTTTTACCATAATTTTATCAAAGTGTTTTTTTAAATTTTTTTAAATTTGTGGCCCCGAATTAATAAAATAATTGTCAAGTTTTAAGCTCGAAAAATAATATATCTTCATTTTCTAAATTCATTTAGTCTCCGATTTAGTTTTAACCCTTCGGTTTTTTAGGCCTTTTCATGTTTTTTCCTAGATTTAAGAACACCACAAAACATACATGTTATGTATTTGTCAACATTCTGTAAGTAACATGAACATAATTTAATGGCGAAAAAAATCGCGGTTCGTGAAAAAAATTACTAATTCCAAAATTGATTCGATTTGTCAGTCTTCGATTAGTAAAAAACGCTTCGCGAAAAATTCATATATGGGATTGAGAAAGCGGAAATCTGACAGTAACCAAATTTTAAATTTTTGAGTAAAGAACCGCGATTTTTTCGCATTTTTCGCCGTTAATTTTTGCGCTTTAAATAAATCTATATGTATATCAATATATAAATCGCAAAAATAAACGGCGAAAAATTAGAAAAGATTTCCGCTTTGTCAATCCCAAAAATCGCGAAAAATGCGAAAAAATCGCGGTTCGTGATTTAATTTTTAAAACGACAAATTGTGTCCGAGCAACTCACGGGTTTCTCCGCTAGTAGGTACATTATAAATAATCAGAAAAACTACGTGCCCATAAAATAATAATAACATTGAAATACAAAGATTCAACATTTTATAACATCGTGCATGTATGTTATTAAACCGTAATCATTTAAATGTTATTGACCTGATCGCGGATTGCCTTTTCACACATGTACATTCACTTTAGTTGTAAATTACCACACCGCCATCACAAGATCAAGATCCTAAAGACAACTTGCTACATCTGGAACAAGAAAACGACGCGGCGACGTATACTTTGTATGTTACAATAATTCTTATACACAACATTCTTTGATGTGACCTCGCTCGCGCACCTCTCGCGCTATTCGCAACGGTATTTCGCCCATAGCCTGTTGGTACTTCATCGTCAGCATCGAATCGTCTTGATGACATTCGATTGGTGATCTTCAGTGGTGTTACAACTCATCCGCTCCGTATTTATCAGTTTGTTAAAAAAGTTTGCTAAAAATATTTAAAAAAATCAAATTAAACTGCGAAAATGCAACGTCCAATGTTCCTAGTGCAATTATTTGCCAGTGTTTGTTTGCTGGCGGTGTTGGTTGAGTGTGGTCCGCTGGATTTTCTTGTCCAAGATATTCTGGATCGTCAGGATGAGGGCACAGAGCAGCATTACGATCAGCGGCAACGCGGCGAGGAGAACTATCGTGTGCGTGTGAATGGTGTGGTTGTGAAAGTGCCAGCACCTGGAATGAGTTCCGTTGGGCTTAGTCTTTTGGAGGGAATTGGTTCGGGTCTACTTGCCTCCGCCAATGAAGAAGAGGAAGAGGATGATGACAAGAATCAAACTAGCTGGAACAGTAGTCCGTATGAGTTTGAGCTAACTGGTGCTACTAAGCCGGAGGAGAAACCTGATGCACAATCAGTAAAAACGATTGTGGTGGAAGCTGATGAGCCAGTCTCTCACATTGTTGAGGATTTGGTTGAAGATAAGGGTGAGGGATCAATCAAGATTATGGAGCTGCAACCGGAGTCGGAAATTTTGGAGAAGCGTAGCAAATTTCGACCAAAGAAGACACCCTTTGGACTGGGTTCTCTGATGTCTTTGTTGCGAAAACAATACGATTGAAGGACTGAATTAAATGTGTGATTTTCTTAAATTTTAAAATATAATTTATAGAGTTTTTTTTTATATTTATTATAATTTCTGAAAAATCATTACTAAATATATCTATTTATTAAGAAACCGTTTTTTTATTTGCCAAATTTATTGTTTTAATAATATTAAATTTTTTATTAAATATTTTATTTAGGTCATGCCGAACATTTGATTTTGTATTTGATTTAAATTTAGCAAAAAATACAAAGATTGTTGTTACATTTTTTTTATTTTCAATTGCTTAAAGTATTTATTACTAATGTGTCTTCAAAAATTTTGAACAAATTCAGATATCTTCAGTTATAAAATTGATTAACAAACAAAGAATACATTAAAAGCAATAAAATATTTCGTTAAATATTTGAAAAACGCGCCAACTGCTAGAAAAATAATTATCTGCAATAATATATATAACTCTTCTTATGTTCTCGTGACTGTTGAAAATACAAATAATTCTAATAAATGCGAACTCAGTTCAAAATTAAATTTACATTTTGTGATTTAAATTAATACTCGTTAATTTAAATATGATTTAAAACATTTATAAATTGAAACTGTACTAGAGTAGGTTAAACATTAAATTAAAAATACTTAAAAAAACAATTCTACATATTGTAAATGCATTAAAAAGAGATTAAACATTGGTATAATCCTAAACTCGATTATACCAAAATCTTTTTAATCAAAAAACACTTATAGTTTTGTTTTAGCAATTCGAAGTAGTTAATAAAAATGTTTTAATTAAAATGTCTCCACGAAAACAAGCATTAATATTGTTCGTGTTAAAATAAATTTTTAAAATCAAATTTTCAAAGAAATATATATAAAAGCAGTTATTGCATCTATATATCTAAACTAAGAACAAAAATAAAAATAGGCGAATTGAATTTGGCGGGATATTCTAAATCGCAGTTCTTGGAAGAGTGGCCTATTGAAAGTATTGCTTTATTCCTTGTCCTTGATTCCTAATTATATAAAAATACAACAGTAAAAAAAACTATAATGTTGAACTTGAAAACTTACAATATATTTTACACGTAACATTTAAATTATTTAAATGATTTTTTTATATTTTTATAAACACTTCTTTTTCGAACACATTAAATATCTAATTATATTTTAACAAAGGACCTAAATAACAACCTCTATTTATCACCTTTCACTAATGGATCTTCAGCAGGGGTAACAGTGAATTTTCTCTTTCGTTTAGCACCAACTCCCACATACTCATCGCTTTGACCAGAAGCACTTCCACCACCTTTATCATCTTGTGACGTGTTTGTTTTCTCCGATACCAATGACGCTTCCATAATTTTCTCCAGATGCGCTTGCATAAAGTACTGCTGGGGTGAAGGCAAATCCATGAATGGTACACTACCCCGTCTGGCCGAAGTTATAGTTGAAATGTATTGTTCATCTGGCAGCGTTTTGTATTTCGGTGGACTCCAGCTCTTTCCAATGATACTGCGCGGATTAAGTTCACTCATTTTACGATTCAATCGGCCTCTCGTGTCTCCAGGAATGGGCTGTGCAATGCTCATGTAGATTTTCTCTAAGCCATGTATTGTGTTCACTTGATTGTCCATCAGGTTGAAGTGATGGCGCACACTCATTGGGGACCAAGTGTTTTGATAAGATGATCGACCAATATTTCGAAAGAGCTCAGCACTAATTCCACTATCAGCATTATTCTGGAAGTCTGCAATTTCACCAGCCAACTTACGTGTGAGGGAAATTGATTCTTCAGACTGGCAGGATTTGTTGTAATCGCGTGCAATTTTTATGTCATGCTTCCAGAATTGTCGGTGATTTTTAGAGAAAATTGACGCCACTTCTTTCATCTGAAATGTTTTTAAGCTTAGTTTTTGAGATTTGTTATTGTTTATCAGAGATCTTTTATACCTTCAATACTAGAACTCCCATAACATAAATACAGATTATGTTTATTATTGTAAGGCACATGCTGAATGCTCCCATTACGGCCAGCTCAACGGACTGATGATCAGAGTAGAATTTTGTTGTGATGACAGAGTTGTATTTTGTTTCGTGTTGCTCATAAAAATAGAACAAGAACGATAGAGCCCAAAAAATTCCCTGAAATTCGATTATCGTTCAATTAAATGAAAGTTTATAAACGAAAAAATACGCACTGCATTAACAGCCGGAGGAAGAAGTGATGCAGATATAGCCACACCAACTAGGGAGCCAATGTTTTCTCCAAGGATGGCAATTGCTACTGCAGCACCAGATGGCAGTGCAGTAAATATTCCCACAATAAGGGAGCGTGTTAAGCATCGACTTTCCATTTCAGTTGTTATTCCAGAACCTAATTGAAACTTATCATCCAGACTGCATACAATAAGGCCAAATATAAAGCCAACAAGAGTTGCACAAGCAATTCCAATGAGCTCATTGACTACCCCAATCATTTGTAAGTTCTTGTCTTTTACAACTGACCCAAAAATTGCTGCAATGATTGGTCCCTGAAAGAATGGACATTAAAATTTCCGTAACTGTGGATAGGAATTGGCATTTTTTTTACCATTAATGGCGAGATCAACATACTGGATGCTAGAAAAATGGTGCTGTTTTCCACCAATCCAAAAGCTGCCAAAATTCCAGCAACCACTAGAAGGATAATGAAATCAAATGTAATAGCGGCATCTTGTTTGACTTCCTCCACGATTTGTGCCACATTGAGGCGAGCACGAATTGAATTGATAAATCTGTCCCAAGCGCTTTGCTTCTGGGTATCAAAATCTCTGGAAGTTGAATAATTTGTCATTATTAATATTTTCAAGAAAACTTAAAAAATCGAAAACTTACTCCTCATTCGTTGCATCCTCCTTATCTTCTGGTGATTGTTTATAAAAAACCGTACATGGCAACAATGAAACAGATGAACCCTCTCTGTCTCCAATACCCCACTCACTTAGCAACTGTAAAATATTATCCTGACGAGCTCCAGTCTCCACAGAAAATATTATTTGAAAGGAACCCTCATTCTTTGATTTAATCCAAGTTGCGTTTTCAATTTTATTCAATTTAAGTATTTCAGTGAGAACCGTTTCCATGGTTGAGTCGCTTTTAATGGGCAGCGTTCCCGCAGAATCATCCGATGGTTGTTCATCTGGATGCTTCTCTGTTTTTTTCTTCCGTCCTGATGACATGATATCCTTGAAACCCTCCCATGACTTTTGCAGAGTGGTTGATTCTGCACCCTGGAGGTGGTCCAAATGTTTCAGTCCCAGAAAATGGGAACTGTCGACCGATTTGTTAATGCGTGTGTCTTGTGTCTTAATTTCATCCTGTGGTACTCTGGGATAAACATTGACTGTCACAAAATCATCAGATTTTGATCTAATATTCAACTGGGGAGGCTCATCCGATTCGTTCAAATTCTAAGAAAAAGCGAATATAAAATGCTGCCTCAATTATATTTGACCATTAAAAAGTGGGCTTGCCTTTGTTGACTTTATGCAATCTGTCAGTATTTGACTTTCATTACGAAACTGAATTGATTTGTTGATTATGCGACTCCTTTCCCGATCCTCACTAGGAATTATTATCACAAACAGTACACCAGCCATTGCTAACGACCCAAATTCATGCACATGCCACAAACACAGTAAATTAGAGTGATGCGTTGTCTCCGGAATTATCAAAGCTGACAGAGATTTATAACTGTCGCAGTATCTAGATCAAACTGCATTATTTTGTATTGATATTTATGATATTGTGTTGTCACATAACAATAAAACGATCAGCGTAATCTCTTCGAACTGGTTTAGGTAAACATTTAATTAGTGAACAAACATTTTTTTGTACATTTTTGCAATGAAATTTATTCGAAACTGAATTTCGGAATAACATTTTTTTTTTGGTTAATGACGCGCGTATTATTTAAATTTTATTATGAAATGACACTTGTGCGTAATTAAAGAAAATAAATGTATTTAAGGATAAAAAGATTTGATAAATTAAGTTTTCATCTTCAATTTAACGAATAATTGAAACACAGATAACTGAGTCACTATTCCCCTTAATATTTATGTTTTTAAAATCAATTACTAAATTTAAAATGAAAAGAATAAATCCTTAAATAAATGTTATAAATTGTATGTCCAATTTGGGATTAAATAAAATAAACTAATGTGCAAATTCGAACGCTGAAACAACTTTGTTCTCATGTTAAATATTAGTTTTTGGTTGATTGACTTATTTGTTAACGCAATTATTCTCATTGTTATGTTAATGTATAATTAATTATACTAATTTTAATGCTAAATAGTAATTGATAATAATCACTAATGCAGATTAAGTAGTCTAAAAAGGTATAATGCTCACGCCTTTTATTTATTATCTTGCCAGAATTTGAGCATTTATGGATGTGCTAAGTCGAAAATTAGAGACATGAAATTTAATTAACACAAAGGTGTTAATATGTAACCAAGAAAAAATATTAAAAAAGAAAATAAAGGCTTGTCTAATCAACATTAATCGGCTGCCGACAACAAACTGTGTGTCTAACACGATATTTTATTATTATTTTAAATTAATTAACAAGCGTAACAATTTTAATCGTTACTTAACGTTTTTTAACGTTCGTTATATTTTTAGTTTTGAAATTTTAAAAATTTGGTATTGCAAATTCTCAATGATGTTTGATAAAATATGTTTTATATTTGCAACATGGTTTGAAGGAACTATTGTAATTTCCTTCAAATCAATACCTTTTATCAAACAATCAAATTTTTATCAATAACAGCAAACGCTCAGTAAAAGCTTAATTTTATTATCTACCAATTATTGATTATCAAGCAAATCATTACAGTTTAATCGCTTAAATAGTTACACGATATGCTAATCCGTTTTATCACTAATTTGCAAAAGGACATGATGTAAGATTTATTATACAATTAGGCTAAAGTTATGAGTTATGACTGAGATAAGGTGTAAATACATAAATTAAAAATCTCATTATACAAATTTACTATGTACCACCGAAAAATAAGTAATTCAACAAAGTTGTTTCTGTGGCAGAAATTTGGCAGCTTTGATGTGAGACGTCATTCACTTCATTACATTTTAACATAATTAATTTAAAATTGTTTTAATTCGCACTCACTATACAAATAAAATAAAATATTTTACAGAATAGCGACATGACACTGACAGTAATGTTTCACGCGCTATAACTAAATCAGCAACGCAAACGGGTCCGTTTTATAGAACTGAGAAAAAGTTCTGTTACGATTTCGTTTCTGTTCAGTTTCAGTTCTTTCGTCACTCCAAGCCTTAAATGATTAAATATTTTACAGCACCATCTTGCGGCTAATAGAGTTATAAACTCACCCAATGAGTTAACTTTAGTAAATATCAGGGATTATTTTGTTGTTAAATTGTAATAAATAATAGTTGAATTTTGTTATTTTTCACATAATTATTATTTTTTTTTTCAAACAATCAAATAAAATATGTTTTTTTTTAAAATTATAATACATAATTTTTTAAGTTCCATTTTAAATTAATGCATGTAAGCATATTGTTACCAAATTTTAGAGAATATCAAATTATTAAGACGTTTAAACTTCACAAAGACTTTAAAAACCTAAAATAATGAAAACATGACGTGTGAAAAATTATTATAATTACGGTCACTGTAATCTCAAAGTAAACAATAGTTCGACCGGAAACATGAAGGCGTAACTGCCATACTTATGAACATAAATTATAATAGCAGCGTTTTTCTCCACCCACTGACCTCTCCTGCTGGAAGGAAATCGCATCGTTTAACTTGTGCATGTGTGCGAGCAGAACTTTTAAGGTCACATTATTTTACATCATGTCGCTATTCAGTTGAAAAACATGAAAAAGCATAACATGTACTGGGCAGGCGCCAAACCTGCGTGAAAATCAGCTGTTTGTAGCGTTTTGTGCTGATGCCACGACGCAATGGCGACGCTTGCAGAATGAGAGCAGAATGTAGTGAACACACAACAACGCCGGGACGGTGTGAAAAATTGTGAATAATATTATTTGAAATGTCATCAATAATAAATAGTGTTAAAGTGCAATAAAATCGGAAATATCTTAAAACCAGTAAGGATTTAATTGAATGTGGGAGTTACAGGCAATATTTGTTAAAGATTTTCCGGTGTCAGTTCGCTGCCATCTAAATTGAACTGTGAATATTAAAAAAAGGGGTAGTTTTTGTGTAAAAATTGACAGTTGAGAGAGAGCACAAAATAATAATACATCTTATTATTTAAGGGAAAAAATTTCTGCTCAATTGCAAAGGCAGCAACTCGAATAAGTGAGTCCCCCAAGCATGATTCAGATGGTAAATGTGGCCGACTCGAAATGGCGGCCATTCGTTCGCTGTGCACAGTGAAATATAAAAATTTGAAAAAGTCCATCAAAGTTAAATCCAAAACTGTTCAATTGATTAAATATCGAACTTTAATTGTGTACCATTGTGACGGCATTTAAGTGTGGTGAATTTTGCGACAATTCGTGCAGTAAATTGCCAATTTTGGGTGCTTGTGAATTTTTTTTTTGCACCACTTCAATATGTGGCGTATTATAGTGCAAAGTGAAAAAACCGGGGGTGGAAAATGCAGTTGTTGTGTTATGTAAGTGCGAAAATCTCCGGGATAGAATCGTGAATTAATTATTACAAAAGGTGGTGGTTGCAGTAATGCAATTTAATTGTGTATTAACATTGTGTTGTGGTGAATAGTGAATTGTTATAAAGAATTTAAAAATTATTCCAAAAACATGTAAAGTGTTATTGACAGTGAAAAATGTCACTAACAAGCATGTGACAAAGTTAATTTGATGCTAAATAACAGTGAAAAACAAACCACTAATTACAATTTAAAAGACAAAACAAATTTGTTAAATAATTTGTGAAAATCATGGAAAATTCACAATTGATTTCGGTGTTTGCCATGCGATACTCCAGGTACAGAAATATTGATTTATTCTGTGAGTGTTGGTTGAACTTTTACACCAACAACACAATCATTGTTTTGATTTCGTGCCAGTTTTAATTTAGTTCAATGTTATACAAATAAAATATAATCGTTACAAAAATTTCCGAGTTTGAAAATGTTACATAATGTTTGGCTTTTAAGTTAAAAAATAATAAAAATGGTAAAAAGTAATTTATCGTGTGTTGCGTAACACATTTAAAAAAGTTTCCAGCAATTTTTTAGCGATGTGAAAAATCTATAGAAAAATTTCAAGTTCATTTTAGCACAATTTCCCCTTAAGTACTACCCCCAATTCAAATAAAGGATGCTTAATGTGCATAATAAGCGGATGAATTTAATGTGGGCTTATAAATATTTTTGTTTGTGTCTCTCACAAATATAAATCAACGACTTTAAGCTTTTGAGTTTTTGCCAAATTGCATTAAATAATTAAAATATAATTGGATTTCAAAAATTTAATTCAAAAAAAAAAAATCTTTCACAATATTTTTTTTTGTATCATTTTTATTCAGTTGTTTTCCCCATCTTTGAACTTGACTGTTATGAATCCTGCATAACAATTATATTAAATGCACCTGCACAATGACTGCATTGAACTTGCAAACAAATTCACATGAAAATAACTAAATTGTTGGCAGTGTCAATGCTGCTTCTCGGATTATGTTTGAAATAAATAGGGAATGTTGTTTTAAAATTAAATGAATATGCCAAACATACGAGTACAAGTTTCTAATGCATATTGTAATAAATGAAGTATTGGATTCGGATACTTGGATAGAAGCCAGATTATTATTGAATTCTGACTATACTATGTACTGTGTTGTATCTTGGTGTGGCTGAAAAAAAGTGAAATGCGTCAGTTTCCTGCTTTTGAGCGATTGGTGATGTCAGTGTAGTCAATCATAAAGACAAACAAAACACCTCAATGAATGAATGGCACACATGAAAGGAGGTTGTGACTTGTGCGTATTAAAGAGTTTCAAAACTTTATAATAGAATTCACTGAGTTGCCGAACGTGAGTGTAATGTACTCGTAATTTTCAAGAAATACATAGAATGAAAGGTAGCTGTTGTTTTAATTTAAATCTTAAATACTTAACTAAGAAAAACATTGTGATTTTGAGTTAATAATTTAACTTAAGATGCAGTTATTTAGTTTTGTGGCGTTTACGACGATTAACATTAGTCGCGTTCTATTGAAATCTGATTTAATTTGTTTTAAAATTTTATATGCAATACAAAAACATAATAATTTCGCTTTTTACTACTGTTTTATAATTTGGTACATTTACTACTTTATTGGCCGCAAGATGGCGCTGCAAAATAATTAATCATTTGGTCACGGATGTATGAATAATTTGGGTTTCTAATGTTGTTACGCTTGGAACGGAAATTTTACTAAATAATTAGTTTTAATTGAATTTAACGACTTTCTATGTTAACTGGTTATGATTTTAGCTAAATGGAATGTACTTTGTTTATGTTGCCATCAAGTGATGCAGCCTTCTGAATTTATTCCTTAAAAAAAGCGCCACCTCTTGCCGACTAGAGAAACTATCTCTGTTGAAAATATAAACAAAATATCGTTCTATTGAAATAAACAGATTGAGATCCCAATAGAACGCAACTAATATAATTTGATTAATTGATAATTCTTATTTCTTATAAAATATTTTAATATTAAATGTGTTTAAAAAATTTTTTCATATGTATTAAAGAATAACTGTAATTTCAAATATTTAAAAGTTCAAGTAAATCACAATTGACAAGCCATAATCATACACTTAATATTACTTATTCCTTCTAAATAAATATCCATCAATCATTTCGATGATTTAGTTTGATTTTGATTGAGTTTATCTGCTACATTGTAAGTTATCCGAAAATTGAACATATTGCTTTCGACCTGATTTTTCTGGATCAAATTAGTACAATAATAAGTTCACATACTCATAAATCCAAGTGTTCTGTTGTTAAATCAAAATTCTTGCCAAAAACATACTGATAATTTAAAACCCCATTAAATAACATCACAGTTATCTATTTTTTAGGATCTGTCTCAAGGTCATGACTCATCAAACGTCTGTTTGAAATATATTCTATCTTTACTGTCTATCGTAAAAAAGGGAACACAATTAAAAAGATAATAATGCGTATACAGCGCGGTATCATCAATTATTCATTGATTATGAAATTGTTGACAGAGTGCACTTCATTAACAAAGATATACCGACTAACCTACATATGAGGGATTGATACTTAAAAAAAAAATGAAACTCATATTAATTGCTTATAAGTTATAACTTTTCCTTTCTAATTTAAGTACATACAATTAATATTTACTTTGTAAACCAACGAAAGTTTTATGATCAGGTCACACCTCTTTCAAATAAAAGTACAATTCTGAGTAATGAGGTTGAAACTTTATTTGATGCCCTTTGACGCCACGAAAGCCTAAAAAAATACTACATGTGAATTTTTATACGAATGCAACTAACTATAATTTATGCAGTTTTTATTAGATATGGAAAATTTGACCTTGAAATTTTTATTTTTGACACTGAATTTAATTACAAAAGTATTCCTTTTATTGAGATAAGCAGTATTGTTATGAAATATTTTCATTATTGACCTTGAGTTTTCACATTTTGACCTTGAAATCTTCATCAAGACTGCTTATCTTTTTTCAAGCTACCCTAGTGTGAAAAAAATATTCAAAAATATTCACAGTTTTCAAATATATAAAGGTTCTGACCTTTAAAATTCAATTTTTGACCTTAAAAGCTCAGCGAGCTTTTTTATCAAAAGCGTCTATCATCTGTAATTAGTCTTCAATTTCTAAAATATTTATGGTTTGACAGATTTAAAAAATTAGACCTTGAAAATTTCTTATTTTGACCTTGAAATGTTTGACCAAATTTTTTTTTATTACAAAAGACTACGATTCTGCTTCACTAACTTTTTTCCCCAAAAATAGATTAACATCTTAAAATTAAAATTAAACTCAATCAATGTCAAGAACGTATTGGTTTTTTATTTATAAAAAATTTTGATTTTTGTTCTAGCTCATTCAAGAAAAAATTAAATAAAAGACTTGATTAAGCTACTTCTTGATTAAATTACAAAAAAAATTCTCTCTGACACTCCATGGTTTTATCAAAAACTCTACAAAGTACACTTAATGAAACCAAAATGATATTATATTTACTGGAGGATTATTTTTAATGACGCACAAAACAACTCAGTACTTATCCGTAAGAATTAGTTCATAGTTATTAGTGTTATAATTAATTCTGCATTAAATGAATTATGTGCTGCAGCGTTACAAATTACATAATCAAGGTCAAAACGTGGGCCGTACTTCAAGGTTAAACATTCAACAATTTATTCACCCAAAATATTTCTCATAATGCTAAATTACATATTATCAAATTGAATGGCGACACTTGACAGTATGATTTTATATCAATCAGACGTAGGTGTACCCTTGTTGTAGGCTTAAACTGATAACGTTACAAACACACATGAACTAAACTACATAACTAGATATAAACCACAATTAATATTGTAACATGATAATTAATACAAATATGACAAATACATACAATAATAAACATCAGCTTTGTATTGGTGTACAGTTAGAATCGTGGCGCTGTGAATTTTTGTCATGAATTAATATATTTTTTATTAACATATTTTTATTGCAGTTATGGAGCCATGTGTGGTGTCGCTTGTAATTTAATAATCGTAAAGCATAAACATTAAACACACGCTCATGTAAAAAGATATATTGGTATAGGTCTGTAGATGGCACACTAATTCCAGACACCCTTGGTATGATATAATATGTCATATTCATGTGTGATATCCGCCGTTTAGTATTGTGTATGTAGCAAACGTTTTTCAGATTACATATTTTGTTTTTTGATTTTTGTGTAAACCGGCTTTTATCGCAATTTAGTATTTACACACCAAATTCCGTTTTATGTTGACATAACTATTACACGGAGCGGCCGAATGAACATTATTATTAAGAATTCACATTCAATTTTCGGCAAACACTTTTCTAGTTTGTCCTTAAAACAATCCTTAAATGTCATTAAAATGGAAAATAACAGGAATGTTGAAATGCAATACAAATTGGCATCGTTCTTTTCACTTTATGTACGTCTTTCACCGTCTTTCAAAGTAATTTTAACATGCTATGCAACAACATCTATCTTGCCATGTCCGTTTCACTTCACTGTGAGTTAGGATCTATATTCTCCGCCATTTTGACTGGCGCTGTTGTCATTTAAAGGCTTTCAAATCAAAGTAATTGGTACAAAATTTGTTTCAAATTCAAAAAACTATTCACGTTATATCAGCTGTTACGTCTTTGTGACGGCGATCGTTCTTTTCAAAACAATTTAATATTGAAGTGGAGGATTTGTGAATAGAACGATGTCATAGTAATAGGGTCCTTGTTCTATTGAAATATCATTAAGTTTATTTTCAAATTTATATGCATTGCAAAAACATAATAAACCTAGCTTTTTACGACTGTTTTATCATTCGATTTAATTTTTACTATATTGGCCGCAAGATGGCGCTGTAATGTAATTAATTAAAAAAATTAACTACAATTTGGGTCTCTAGGGTTGGTACAATAATAACGGGAATTTTACGTTGTCTATTTAACTATAATTAAAATTGCATTCAACGACTTAAGCTATGTTAACTATTTATTAATTTAACTATTATAAATAAAATGCACTTTGTTAATGTTGCTAACAAGTGATTCAGCCACCTGAATTTATTTTTCAAAAAGAGCTCCACCTCTTGTCAACTAGAAAAAGTATCTCTGTTTAAAAAATAAACCAAATATACAACGATATTGAAATAACGAACGAATTGAAATAAACTGAACGAGATCACAATAGAACGCAACTAATGGCATTATTGAACAACTGTAAAATTGCATTTAGCAAGGACTGTGCAGTCTAATCCTAATTCCTAAGCTGCTTGATGTGTAGTTAATATTCAATGTGCATTTAAATCCCTTTTCCATGCATCGCAGCGCATTGTGGAAGGTCAGGAAAGGACGTGCATGTGTGTAGTAATGTGCTTCGTGGCTTGTTTAGTTTGTATTGATGTGCTGTTGATGGATTTAACTGTTTCAGTTTTAAAAATTAGATTTAAGAGTCTGAAAATGAATAAATATTTAAATATTACAGTTAAGAATCAAATTGTGTCGTGGAAACTTTTTATTTAGGTTGGAATAATCTTTTTGAAATAAACTTTGCGACCAAATCTTAATTAATGATTGAATGTTTGACGTCACACAACATATTAAATAATGTGATAGGTATGAAACAAAATTGTTCAGTGGTATGGTCAGTCTGCACGTATTACAATAATAATATAGTCACCAATTTAACAAATATACGTTCACTTCCATGCGTTCGAGTTGACACGGTTGCCTTTTTTGTTCAGCTGCTTGATCATTCATTGCATTGCGATGAGTTTGAGTAGTTGCTCGTGTATATATGGTTGTATGAGCGCGAGTCAGCCGTATGGTGTTATTATAATATCTTTGGGGTATAAGCGAATTTCACATGTGAGTTCAGTTGTACATTGTTCAATATTATACTTTTGTTGTATGTAGGCACAATTTTGTATAAGACTAACGACTTACAGACACAGAGCTATATTACAGGCGGCATTCAGCAGGCGCTATGTTTCCACAAAGTGAGGCGGCACGCCGCAGTCGACTGATTCATTTCGCCCGGTTCGGAGATCTTTCAGTCTGCAGTTGGGACTGATTTTTGTGCCGTACGCGATTCTATGACCTGTTCCATAGTTAAGTGTGTAGGTTACAAGATCTGCAAAAATTAGTTCACATCAAGAAGTTTGTTTTATTATTATTTAAAAGAGCAAAAAAAAAAACATTAAAAACAGTGGAAATGTGAATTAAAACAGTTTTCAATTCAAAACTCTTGAATTACTCATACTGCAGCACACATTTAGTTGTTTATTATAAAGGTGAAGAAATTTCCAGTGAGTTTTAGTTATTTCCACTGAATAACTTGTTGCGTATTTTTAGATTTTGTGTATATTATTTTGAGATGGTTGATTGAAGACAAAATGTGTGGTTTTTCCTGAGTTTTAAAACTCATTGCGTTCTGCATCCATTCAATACGTGAATCATTTAACCTCTTGTGCTGGAAAATATAATGTGTACTTTAAGTTAATGAAGTTCCGTGTTAATTAATTTTATTCCTATATTTACTTTCTCAATTTCTGTATTACTATTGCACCTTTCTAACTAAATTTGTAAACAGATTTTCAACTGCAATTGCCAAACATCCATGCTTTTTTGGCGTTCTAAATGGAAAATCTAAAAATATGATTATGCGAGAGTAGTTAAATATGAGTTACACAAAACTACGCAATTTATAATAAAGGCATAGCAGTTTTCAGTTCAAGTAGATTCCAAATGTTATGCTCCAATTCGCGCAATCCAAAAAAATATATATCACCCAAAGAAATATGCGAAAAATGTTTGATATGCGAAGTGAAAAACGTGTTAGTGTTTCTACTTTCTGTTTCGCAGTGAAGAGGAGAGGATATTTTATTTTACAATTTGGTCATGTAAATTTTTGATACGATGTAAATCAAAATAAATCAGGTTGAATTATTTATTTAAATGTTAAAATTGTTTATTTAAAACATTGGTAAATCTAGAAATTAATTAAAATGGCTATAATGAAGTTAGTAATAATGACAACAATACATTTTTTTGTATTCTATAATTTTTGTTGCATTAAAATCAATAGTTTAATATTGTTAAGAATAAGTGTTTTACTTTTTAATTATGAAATATTGTTGAATGAAGTTTGTTTTCAATTTACAATACTATTTTTAAAATAAATGGCTATTGATCCAGTAATGCAAACAATTGATCTTATATTAAAAGAAAGAGACTAATAAATTTAATTTTCTAATAATTAATTCCTTTATTTGTCTTTTAAAATTATTTAATTCATCTTTATTCTTCCAAATTAACATTCATTATTGACCGCAAAATGCAAAATTGACCGACAAAGCGTCAAAAACCCATAATTTTTTATTTATTCACAATTCAATAAAACAATTTCCATAACAATTAATAATGGGTAAATTGAACGTTCGCCTCAGCACTCGGCAGTAACTGGTGACTGCCCCCAAAATACAGCAAACATTATTTTCGCAAAACATACAACATAATTGCCACACATGACTGAAATGTATGTCACATTTGTGTTGTAACGCACATTAAGTCGAACAGTAATGGATTCTAAGCAATTTGCTATTTGGAACAAATTTTCGGCACGTGATGACGTCGTGTCGCAAATAATAAATATTAAAATGATCTCTCAAAATTGATGTCATTATACTTTCAAAACAGTTTAAATAAAAAATCCCTGAAGAAAATGTCGCTTGTGTTTTAAAGGTGAAAAAGTGCATTTACGTTTGTCAAGTGAAAGAAGAAAGTCCTTTTAGCATAAAAATTAAAATAAATGTTAAACCATAGCATAGTTTTATGGTGATAATCCTTTTTTTTCCATATAGAAAGAATGAGAACTGTGGAAATAGTGTTCCCAGTAACACGGTAATTTAAATATTACCATGAAAATAAATAAATTAAAATGTTTCTAATGTTGCCAGTTGCATTGGTATCTTGGAAACATTTTATTTGTAACATAAAACTGCACAAAATCCTATTTTTGTCTCTTAACTAGGAGTGGATAAACTCAGTCATTGTTATGTCGAAAAGTAAGGGATGAAAAATGCATCAAGGCGCTCGGAGACGCCAGGTGGTTGTTCCTTGTAATTGTAGAAACCCAGGTAAAAGGGCAACGTACTTTTACATCAAATGTGTGCGAGATGTTCCTTCAAGATACAAAATTTGAATGCATTTCTTGCTGCTGTTTAAAATAGAATTCACTATTTGTGTGTCTCATGAATATGGACGGTTAGATAAATATTCAAACTATTTTTTTGTTGCTGTGTAGGTAAACGTTTACATGAATTCAAGAACATTGTACTATTAAAGTTAGAACAACAATAATGCAAGTTTTTATACAATATCGAAAAAAAAACAATGAGATTAATTGAAATTAGTAACTAAATTAATTTACGTTGCAAAATTGTTTCGGAAATGCACATTGTTGTAAAAAGATGCGACAATGGCCGGAAATATTATGATAAAAAATAATTACAATTCATAATTTTTCTCAATTGACACATTGTGGTAATCGTAGCCATCACACGTACGTTTATAATGATAGCTTCGATTCAAATTTAGCTGTAACAGAGTTTTCCCACAATTTATTCAATTTATAATAAACATAGTTGCTTTATTAATGTAGTTATGACCTCCTCTTCAATAATTATATTCTCATTAAGTTTATATTTGTCCCGTGTTTTTATTTATTTTACAAGAGTGCGTTGCGTATTCTTTGTTTTTTCGATGATAAGTTTTTTTTGATTAAAAAAATTACATTTTAATTAAAGACTTGTTTTTTTTTAATTTTTAAATTTTTTTTTGTGAAATTAAAGTGAAATAAAGAAATCGCAAATATCTTTTCAAGACAAATTTCTTAATGCAAAAAATTTAATTGTTTGTAGTTCTTCTCCTCCTAAATGGCTTGACTAATTTTTATAATTTTTGTTTTTATGTTGGGTCACCTGGATGGCTATTAGTTGGAACCAGTAGTTGGTACTTTCATCAATTTAAATATTTTTTGTAAATTTTCCGAACAAATTTAAAAAAAAAATTCTGTCATAAAAAAACGAATAATTCTAAATTTTCAAACTCCCAGTTCATCTCAATGATTTTTAATTCAATAAAATCCTTAGTTAAGGACGAAAACCGTATTTTTATTGAAATAAATTAGCCTACTACGATAATTTGTGTGTTTTTCGATATCGACGAGATTTTGCTCTGTAGTAACGGAGTTCCGCATAAAACATTATAAATTTAATAAATACTGAATATTTAATTTAATTTATGTTTATTCCTTGAATAAAATACAATCCGAATCATCCCATTTCAATGAATACTAATTAAAGAATCTTAAACTATAAACTATAACAATGAACGACACATTTATAGTCAGAATTAAGTAAACTTTTAACGAGATTTCAATAAAACAATGATTGCCGCAGCATAGTAGATTCCAGTAGTTTTTGGAAATAGTTAGTTGGTTGTCACACAATCTGGATTACTTTTGTAAAACAATATCTTTTTTTGGTTTGAGTGTATGTATTATCTGCTAAAACAAACAATAATTATACATACAAGTAGGGCATGAATGAATATTGTGCGTCATTGGCATTCACACGATTTAAGATAAATTATTTTGTGTGACTAACTTGGTGATGCTGTACTGTGTACGTTGAGTGTTGAGTGTATCGCTTTGATACAGGCATGCCATGTTAGCACTTATTTATAATGACATTGTTTAATGAGCATTAACATAATTGGATACACTTTTCATTCAAATTATTCCTCTCGCTTTGATTGCACAACGATGACGACAAATGCTCGTGTTTGATTTTTAATTTATACTCTACTTTTTTAAATGTGTACCAAAAGTATAATAAATATTACCTAAATTCTTACCTACCGTTTGAAATATGTGAAATTTGCATAGTGATTAGTGGGCTTTTAGATTCAGGGATTAATTATTTCCATGATATTTTGTATTTATTACCAAAAAGATAATGCCTATTGTACTCGTAAAGCTTTCGTAATATCTTTTTTCTGGTGTATTTGTTTTGTGTCTGAATTCTGAGTTATTTAAGATAATTCTTATACGAAAAAGTTGTCTTTTAATCAGGTTTCAAGACCAAAAAAAAAACTGCATTTTTTGTATCTGAAGTGTGATTATTGATTACATAAGATTAAATTAATTTTTAAATTTAAACTATTCGTTTTTCGGATAGCCTTTAAAATCAAATCAGCAATATTTGTTGCGGATTTTATGAAATTAATTTTACTTTTTGTTATTAAAAACGTAGCGGTTGGTGATTCCCATTCTTGGTGTAGCTTTGCGTCATAATTCAGCACACTTTACATGCCTACAACTTAATATAATATTGTAAGACAGTGGTTGTGTGAGCAAGGTTAAGAAGGTTCCTAACTTTGTATCAACCTTTTATTCTGATCATCCAGCGGTTTTCTTTTCACGCTTCTTTTTATTTTCAATTTTTTTATGAGGTATAATGAAGATGTATGTAGAACTATAGTCCCCACTGTATTGTCTGCGTGTTTATGGATTCAACGAAACATGTCTGTTTCGGTTGTTTATGTCTATACTTTGCTGTTTAAATAAGTTTTGGCGAAGTACTCATGCGATTGGCGCGCCCGGTGTTGTTGCCCTGAATTTGCCGGTCAATAAAATTTTGTGATCGTTTTTCTTTAAGTGCTTTTAAGTTTTAATTATAACAAATAATATGCTTGTAGTACTTAAAAAATAGTCAAAAGTCATTCAGAAGTCGAGATTAATTCAAAATTCCCCTTGTAAAAGTTTAAAAAAATAATCGAATTAGAATGTTACCTATTTTATATTTTGTTTTGATTCAAGATTAAATTCCTGTAATTTATTTGTTGCAGAAAATTCATAATTTAAATATTAGGCCCCTACCAATAGTTTAACAAAGTTGAATTGATAAGTAATAAATGTTTGTATTTCTAGTTGCGTTCTATTGTGATCTCAATCAGTTTATTTCAATAGATGATATTTGGTTTTGTATTTAAAGCAGAAATAATTTATCTAGTCGACGAGAGGTGGCGCACTTTTTAAGGAATAAATTCAAATTGCTGCATTACTTGTTGGCAACATAAATGCAATTGAAACTAGTTAAATAGACAAAGTAAAACTCCAATCGTACCAACCTTAGAGACTCAAATTATAGATATTTTCTTAACTAAATGAATAATTATTTTTCAGCGCCATCATGCGGTCAATAGAATAATAAATGAACCGATTGATAAAATAGTCGTAAAGTTCAAGGTTTATTTTGTTATTGAATTGCATATAAAATTTCAAAATAAACTTAATGAGATCTCAATAGAACAAGGCTACTGTTACAAAGGCTTAAACATTAAACAACGCACTTACAAAATGCGCATGCGGCTACTCCTACGCTAAACTTTGTTATAAAATAATTGTTTATCATACAGATAATAATATAAATATTTTATATTGCCCATTCTGTATTAGAAATTTAAAAAGCTACGAGTGTATTGTAATTTAATATGTAGAAATATCTTTTACAAATTGTTTTCTTCAATTTACAATATACGAGTATGAGTAATATTTCAAGGATCAAAATGAAAACATTCCGTTTTCTAAATATAGGACAGCAAAATCAAATTTCGCAAATAAATTTGCATGCAAATATTTTCATATTACGATGTGGGAGAATTTTCAAATTATTGATACTCAATACATTATTTTCATTACTGTTTTGAACACATTTCATGTTGTTTAAATATATCTTTTATAGTCAATATATTTCACATTCTGACTTGAATGAGGATGGGAGAGAATTTTACATTACTGCGAATCAGTGAGCAGATGTTTTTGATCATATTTAAAATTAAATATCATGAAAATTTCATATTTTATGCTCCTTGTTGGTGGATTTATGAGTTTATGAGTTACATGGGTTGAATACATCAGGTCGCGGTTGTGGCGGAATTATTCTTGGTAGAATCCCAGTGAAGCATGACGTTGGAGTATGTATGTGCATCGAATTAAAAATAGCGGGATGTCTTTATTTTGGGATGCAACACACAAGTGGGAGCTATGATATAAGTATTTTAATCACGAATTATTTGTAAACATAAATTGTTTTACTTTGACAAATTTTAATGTTTTCATTTGTATTTTTAAAAAATACATGGCAGGGAAGGCGAAAATGCATTTATTAGGACCTACTACATTAGGATAGTGAACTATAAGTAGAGGATTGAAGTGACGAAAATCAAAAACAGAAACAGATAAAAAATTCTGTGCTTAATTCAGTTTCTGTTTTCGTTGTTAGTGCAACAGAAACAGAATGCCCGTAGGTTTTAGGCGGTTGCTATCTCATTGTCAATTGAAACAAAATATTTTTGCCTGGCTGTCACGAAATTTTTGACAGCACAGCATTTTTGCACCAGAAACAAAAACAGTTCTGTCGAAAAACGGTCATTTTCTGTCGTTAAATTCTGTTGTAGCAGAGTTTTAAATTCAGTTGTTGATTCTGTTTCTGTTGCAAATGTACTGAAATCAGTGTCTGTTTCTGTTTCCGTTTTTGTTACCATTTCTTTCTGTTTCTGGTTCACTTCAAAGCTGAAACCGAAAGTTGGAGCGTGGAAAATAAATATTTTTTTACTCGAATGCAATGATCAATTACTCCATTGTGATAAGTTGAAACAAATTAATTATTAAAACCATTATGAGCTGGAAGAAAATATTTAATTCATTTTTGTTTTGAATGTCAACCCTTTTATACATATTTAATGTAATTTTCATGCAAAATTCATCCACTTAGACCGAAAAGTAATTCAATCTCCTAACTCTGATTTCAATTCAATGACTAAATTGAATATATTCCCAAAAAAAAAAACACAATCATATCAATACCATACAATGATCTTTATTAAATGGATTTCCATTTTCCTGATTGCTTAGTGAACATTTCACCGAATTCCGGCCATTTTTATTTCCTATGTGGAAAAGAAAGTATTATGTTACAATTGAAAACCGAATAGAAGGGTTGTTTAACACCACACAAACCATGACCACAATCTTGTTACAAAATCAACACAATTGTAAGAAAAATGGTTAAACTTTGAATGAATTGATTATGTGGCAAATATGTGAGCATTGTGTAAAAAATGTGCAGAGCATTTGACTTACAAGTAAAATATGTTCCTATTAAATTACGTAATCAATCTAGGTCAAGGTTAAACATTCTTATTTTCTTTTAGACAGCAGTTATATTACCATCATAAACAGAAGTATGTTACATTAAAATAAGGACATTGATTATCTCAGAAAATATGAAAATAAAAACGTGATGATAAACGTGACCCAGAAATTAGACTAACCCAAAAAGCACACCTTAATTATTATGAAGTACTGGTTTCAATAAAGGCTTATAAGATTGATCAGTAAAACGTTAGGTTTCATGCCAATATATCACGTAAAATACCGCCCCTGGTTAGCAGTTTTTTTTTTCGTAATTGCAATTTGCAAATGCGTTTTGAGTAAGAAAATTTAAAAGTGAATATATTATGATTCCGAATAAGGCTGCCTTGTTCAATCAATTGAACAGGTTAGTTCGCATAATTAAATCACAAGATTGATTGCAAGTGATTGAAAATGCATCATTATTTTGTTTTAGTTTCAATTTATTTATGTAAAGGGGTTATTGGAAATTCAAAGGCGGTTTTGTAATATGTCTCACCTCATTCTAAAGCTGATTTAATTGTTGACATATTGTTTTCAAATCTGTTTATTTTTAATGATTTAAACCACATTTTTTGCTGCAGTTCATTATAATAATTTATCTACTCGTACACATTTAAAATAAACAAATTTCTAATAAAAATATCCTTTTATTTACAGATTGTTAAAGTTTCTGCAAATGTGAACAAAATTGGGAAGCACCTTAATAGGCAGTTCTGGCCAACTTTTTAATAAAATCCAAAGTCCCTCTTCAATGAAGACTCCAGTGGATCAATTCCCACTCCAAAATAAAAAAGTTCAACAACATTTGAATTTAGATTTTAAATTCTAATCAAAGTGCATGCACTTACAAACTCGACGTCACAATGAAGCAAGTGACGTCTCAAAATGATTTAATTGAAAAGCAAAATAATTCCTACAGTGTTGCGTCATCATTAAATCATAAAAGTGAAGATAGTAATCATCACAAGATAGATGTAAATTATGCAAATGGTGCTAAATTCAATTGCTACAAATTATATTTTGTACATAGTAGTCAATTTGAATGTGATAAAAATGTAACATTAACATCAACAGCTGACGAAACTCAGCAAAATATGCAACAAAAAGCACGTCTTAGTGATTGCCACGCCACTTACTACACGTTTGTTGTAATGTTTTTATTGAGCCGAATAAATGTGTGTTTAGTGATGCTTCAACAGTTGAAGCCAGTGTTTAACATGAGAACTGCATTAATAGTTGCTGCATTATTGGCGAATCCGTGTCTGGTGGGGGCGCGTCCCAACGGATCGACGCAGTTCCAAGATGTCGTGGGACTTAATCATGAATCGGTGAGTAATAATTTTGATGAGACAATTTTTTTATTTTTTATTTAAATGCATTTTTATTTTAAGCAATAATTATTTCATAATAAAAAACAGATTTTGTTTAATTAATTTTACTACTTTTTAAACTTGAGGATCTTGTACTTAAAAATTGAATTTTTATCTGTTCTTTAATTACTTTGACGACAATTTAATCACATTCTTAACACTTTTTCTTATTACCACGGTTTTAATGTAAATCTTTGAAATATTTAACTTTATTAGCAGTCGTTGAGTGTTTTAATATTTTTTAATGAAAGCTAATTAGCCAGAAATTTTATTATTTAAAAATTAGAATCAGTAAAAATGTTTATTCAAAACAATTTAACATTAATTTGGGGTTTGTTAATTAGTTGGGTAATTCAATAATTATGATTAAAATTAATGTGGCGAATAATTAATTAAAGTTTGATTCCTTAATGACATTTTTCTCACTCGCATTGTTGCGCTTGTTTATAGACAACACCAAGTTTTTGGCACAGCAATCTACAACTTAAATTATGAAAGTTATAATTGAAAATATATTCCCCAATAAAAGTATTACTGTATGTATTTATTATTGTAAAGGTTCCTATTTTTATTACAGTCAAAAACTATTTATGTATTATTTAATTATAATAGAAATTATAACAGAAGTAATAGTTGAATCAATAATGCTTTATGCGTGACAGAGAATAATATAAAACATAAGCATTTCACGGAACACCTAATACAAATTGGCACGCAATATTAGCGTCAATAATTGACAGCTCTGTGTTGACCCATAAAGATATGCATCGGTTGCGGAAATATTATTACATTAAACAATTGTAATACTATATAGAAATAGAATATAGTGAGCATTACAGTCAACGCCAGGGTTGGAATTTGACTTTTTGTCAATGTACTTTTTTTCAGAAAGACTGTACTGAATTTTTGTTAAAATATGTGCACCTACTCTATTTTTATTTCTTTTTATAATTATTGAGTAGTTATTTCAAGACGTATACTATTCAAAAAATAGTAAAAGTTCTTGTTTCAAAGCAACGAGATTAACAAAACTGTAAATAAGATTTAAAGAGTCTTTATTACCGCGTTCACGTGGTGCGTAGTGAATTGGAGTGGATTTGCAAATCCCATCATAGTATTAGTGTTCACCAGGGTGTGAATTGCACCAGACTTACCATAACGCTTCTTGTAAACGGATGTTGAAACTTGACTTATCATTTTGTTTCTAAATATGTTTAGTTGTGATGACTAACGCGCGATTAATAACTAATCATTTTTGTTTGATTTTAACTTTGAAACAAATGCCAAACTCCACTCCACTTCACCACGCCAGTGTTCACGTGGAGAGGATTTGCGAATTCACTAAACTTCACTCCTCACATATTGGTCGATGTTGAAAATCCTCTTCGAACTTCATTTTTGGTGTTCCCGTGTTGGATTTACAAATCCACTTAAAGAGATATATGTTTTTCACCTTCTAATAAAAATCATGAAAGTGAAACATTCGATATCAAAAAGAATCAATTAAAAAAATATGATTTTTTGGAGCCCAATCTCATAAAGTTTCCCATACAATTAGCTTGAGGAGCTTCATATATAATATTCCTTCATAAAGAATTGAAAATGACTTTTTCAAAATTACGTTCTTTGTCTCATTTGTCAAATTTACTGCTCAATATTTTATTACAGTGAAGAAAATCCTAATAAAAACATACAATTGTACTCCAGTTTTTCCCGGATTGAATTGTTTTTTTGGCTGGTATTTTGAATTCAAATTGTACTCCAAAAAGTACAAAAGTACTGTACTTTGCATGACTGTACAATTCGTATAATGTTCATAAAACACAACCGAAATGGATTTTTAATAAAACACGTCTAAAACTATTTGGTAAATGCTGACCAGTGATTACTGATTCAGTGACTACTGATTAAACAAATTGAGTATTATAATATATAAATAGTTAGAAAAAGCGTACATACCATAAGCGAACTATATCCGTACAGAAATGTTCCACAAACCGTTGATAATATCTGAGGAACCAATTTTTATATGGTTTATAAATCCATAACTCTTCACATTTTATCAATTTGGCATTATTACCGCTCCTATCTGTTTACATTTCATATTAATTTTCAAACAAAATTGATTAATTTTATATCACTTTACGCATCCGGGATCCCTGTTATGATTTAATCTATTCACTGATAAAGATTTTAATTGTCTATGGTGTAATAAATAATTGTTAATAAAATTTATGCTCAAATCTTTGATTTTTTTAATTAACTTCTATCTTTTATGGTGAATTGTCATTTAAAGTAAAATCAGTTTTATTGCATCACGATTGTGATTTTAATGTTTTATCATTATTTGTTGAACGGAAATCCTTAAAATCTTTAAGAACCAACAACTGTGCTGGAATCGTTTAGACGTCCTTGTTTCATTAAATGACATTTTCATGTGGATTAGGAAGGGATGGTGTGTGCAGAGGGTAAACATTAATAATCTCCATGGGTTGGCGCCAATCAGACTGAAAGCATAATACATTCATTATGTAGTTGTGTACAATACTGCTTTATAACATATAACAATAGCTATGTTATATTTTCGCGAATACTCGTCCGCTGTGGGTGTGCTTGTCCTAGTAATAATGTTATCCACGCCCTAAGCATTATAGAGCATTTTATGAATTTAAAATCATAAAATTATTTTTGGGGTTGCATTTGTAAATTATTTTGAGATTTTATTTCTGTAAAGTGTATTGTTTCATAACATTTTAGTGCTAATAACAATGCAGAAACGTTGAGTTGAGGCACCAAATAAACGATAACATTTTAACTGCTGTCATCTACAAAACAAAATAAGGAGGAAATAAGCTTTTTTTGAGTACACTTAATGTTCATTTTATTGTAAGACGAGCAATAAATATTTTGCAAATGTTTGATGTGTTAATTTTTAGTTTTGAAAATTCAAAACAGTAAAAACTAACTTTCTTGTTAAAATTTTTTTTTTTTATGTAAAAGTTTATTTAAAACAATTTACTAAGACAACGAAAAAATTAACGTTATTTTTACTACTGTTCACTCATTCGGTTTCTTTATTATTCAGTTGGCCGCAAGACGGCGCTACAAAATCATTTTGCAAAAAAGAGCGCCACCTCTTATTGACTGGAAAAAATAGTTTTGATTAAAATTAAACATTTAAATCGATTTATTTAAACGAGATAAGATCTTAATAGAACGGAACTATTATATGACTATATTGCTATCTAAAAAATTGTAATTGCCCTTTAATGTTTCATCAAAACGATAACATCCGTTTAATGCACAGTTTTACTTATAATTATGATTACAATAAAGAATATAAAGACGAATACTGGATTACTGGTGGCAAAAACACAGTTAATCAAGTCAAGTAGTGTAAACATTGATTTTATGCGTGTCCCTAAACATATTATTAATAATTCTAGTCATCAAATTAAAGATTAGTTAAACTTATTCAATATCTGTTGTGCTCTTTTCACGCTTATCCCCATCTGCATCATCAATAAAAAATAAATAGAAGTGGCAGGTTTGCCAACCTCATAGACTCATTTTGACAGTTTAGATGTCGCAACATTGTAAAGTTATCCGTATTTAAGTAGTTTGGGAATTGGGACAGACGTTTTTATCGATGCCTTTTAATGGTTTTGTTAAAAAAATTTGTTATTTTTAAATGCAAAACTTAGTAGAATGGATTTATTCATGAAAAATTAAATAATCCAAGTTTATGTAAGAAAATCAGCATATTGTTTCATTTATATAATATGGATTTTGTTTATGACATTATATGCTTATAGATAATACATCTCTACACTACATAAACTATATTTTCTACAAGATCAATCCGCAATGTTCCCAGACATGCAGACAATACAAACTCATTTTGCTTAATATGAAACGAGAAAAAGGAATGCATTTTCATTGTCTCATAAGCACACACATAACTTTAAGCATTTTTTATCCTTTGATATTAAATGCGAGATGTTGAAGCTGAGAGTTTAGATGAAGTGCACATATTCCGTGCATTACCCCCAAACAGTGTACATATTTCATGCACATACCGTTAACCATGTATAAAGGAATGTTCTGCATTTCTTTTATGTGCACCTAATCAATTCAATAAAGTAAAATAAATTCACTGATCTTCAAAATATAAGGGTTGGCGGATGGTTCTCAAAATGTGAAGCTCGTATCTTCAATCCACGCGCGTTCATGCAGAGGTTATTGTTTAAATCAACCAATGTAGCTATCTAAACTCAATACTTTCGAGTATTATTTATTTATGCACAGACATGCATCGAATGCAGATGTTTTCAAGTAAACAACAACTTTTGAAAACATGGATTCAGCACTGCATGTCCGTAAATCGTAAATAATAAATGTTTACGTGTTAAGCAATTCATACGGGGGAGTACACAGCATTTGGCGGCGTCAAATCGGCAGGCGTCGCAAAACTGGTCTGCGTGAGACAGTTTGGCGACATTCAATGCAATGTTAAAGTTTGGAAATTTTTAATAGTATAAATTGAATGCCAAAGAGTAACCTAAAATCAATTTTCCTACATCCTCCATAATCCTGTTTTATTTCACAAAAATAAACCCAAAATGTTAAGAGCAATTCCCACGACCTACGACAATGATTGGAAAGTTTGCTAAGGTTGTAAATATTAAAGCGTGCTCAAATTTCTGAAACCAAGAAAAGTATTTATACACATATTAGTAAAAGTAGTACGAGCACATTATGAAACGGTTCTTGCGCGTTGTGCTATAATATGGCATTGGTTTTATGTATATAATTATGACGTCGCGGCGAATAGCGCACTCACATGAGTACACACCTAATTAAACACACAAGACCATTTTAATATGCCAGCAGAGAAAGTGTTGGAATAAATGTAATCCGATGCATGCAGAAAACTTGTAATCTTACACCGCCATCGGTAATGCTTGTATGTTTCTTTTTTGGTGTCTGGGATTTTAAATAAACTCGTAAAGTATGTGGTATTGTGAACAAACGTGTCTGTGACGATGTTCGATTTTTTTCGCTTATTTCTTTTAAGTATATCAAAGCATATTGCAACGACCTAACTTTATCGAATTTTAGTGCATTATGCAAAGAAAAAAACTACATCGCAGGGAGAGCGAGGTGTAAATTTATATACGACTGTTGCGTAACTACATTTTAATAAAGCTTTTCGGAGTTATGGAAAATGTGACCTTGAAATTTATGAGTTTTGACCTTGATTTTTGTCCAAAATTTATACTTTTATTGGGATTAGCAATAATCATGAACATCATAGTACACTAAGACACACAGTTTTGAATTACATATTTTCATTATAAGAATATAACCTTTAGTTTTAATATTTTGACCTTGAAATGTTCAGAAAATTTTCTTACCTTATTTAAGCCTACAATAATGTGAAAACAAAATTTCAAAAATATTTAAGGTTTCTGAGATATAAAAATTTTGACCTTGAATTTTCCGGTTTTGGCCTTGAAATGAAAAGTTTTCTTATCATATTTTATCCTACAATAAGCTGAATGAATTTTTTTGATATTGTGTAAGGTGTCTGAGCAAGAAACTCATACAAGAAAAACTGGATTTGGCAATAACTTGACCTTGAAGCATCTGACCTTGAAAAATCAAAAATTGTCTTGTTATATTTTTCTCTAATATTAGTATAGGAGTAATTTAGGAGTTTTTTTCCACCATAGTACGGCACACGGCATACGGCGTACGGACGTACATTTGCTCATTTTTTCTAGACCATTTTTTTGAGCTCAGGGGGTGTCAAAACGAGTTGCTGCATCATCAACTTTTTTTTCCGAAAAAAGTCGGAATGCAAATATTTCTATTCTGTCGTATAAAAATTAAAAATGCGGGGACTTCAATGCAAATTCAATGCTTGATTGTTGTTAAACAGATTAATATTTTTGCATAAACTCAGATGTTTAATAAATAACCGTATTCATGTTTGACTATCATCCTACAGTTCTAGTAAAAAAAACTTGGCTTTCATTTACTGAAAGGTCAACCAATTTGTTTTAACCAACAGCTTTATCGATTGGAGTCCATTTTTCTTATTGATCAATGGTGTTATGAAAATAGATTGAGTATAATAGACGTCCAAAAGTTTCGCACCCAACTTTATAAACTTGATTTTGCTTTGCAGTTTTGTTTTTGGGCTTTTACTTAGTAAACTGTAATGGATTATGGATAAACACCAAACTTATAAATGGCCATTAAATAACTAATGGAAATCAAAAACCCGACAATTACTATAAAGTCCTTAATAAATACTTAAAATAATGATTTATTTTGGTTTTTCAGAAAGCACATGATTTGAGTTCATTACCGACTACTTCACAGCCTTTAGATGTGCCCGACGCGCAGCAAGTGCAAACAAAGAGAGCTCTTCCGCTGCCAGAAGACGGCGCTAACCACGAAGTGGCCGAACATTCCAGCAATGGCAGTCTAATTGAAAGGTACCCAATCTCGCAGGTCGAGTTCTCTCGCGTACAGACACCATTTATCATTGGCATTTGGATTCTTTCAGCCAGTATTGCAAAAATTGGTAAGAGCTTTGCTTCAATCGTTAATTATTTACGACTTAGAAATATACGTGTTAATGCGATCGGTTGTATTCTTATGTCAGTATTATTCATTTTCACATTTTCGTTGCGTTGCATTTTGGTGTGGCGTCTCATGTTGGACATGCTCTTATTGTGGCTTGGCGGTATTCCAATTCGCATAAAATATTTGTTTAGGTAAAATGAACGTGGGATAGTGTACACCTACATGTTTGCACTTTGTAGTTTGTTCAATTTAAATGGTTAATTTTTAGCTTGAAAAGTATTTTTTTTAATTGCTTTTATGCTAGTGTGTATTTAGTCTTCTAATCTAATATTTAAAAATGTAAACTACCGAGTGTGTGTTGGAATTAATGATCGCTACTAAATTTAACGCACGCATTTGTCGCAAAAACACGAAAATAAACCGCGAAAACTGCAAAAAAAAACACAGTTCGTGAATAAATTGACTAATTCCAAATATCATTGCAGGAATTGATTTATCAGTATATATTTGATTAGTATTAAGCACCTTGCGAAAAATTCCGCGATGTCACGCGGTAATGTTTTATAATAACGGTTTGTTCTCCAACTACTCCCTAAGCATAGGTCTTATAATCGCTTAATTTTGTAACAGTATTTGTCACGATTATACCTTAAATATAGGCTTGTTTAAAACGCGAAAAAAAACACGAAAAAAAGTAGCTTGTGCACGAATTTTTCCGCTGGTTTAAAAATTAAAAGTTTTGGCATAAATTTAATATTTTCAAGTGTGGCCCCATTTCTCGTGAAATAACTTTCTAACTATTGCCGGTTCTTGCTATGATGTTCGCCTGAAATGTCATATTTTTTAATAGACAACATAAATGTCGCGTCAATGTCAAGGAAAAGGAGTGCCCTGGACATGCGGTAATTGAGTTTTTTAATTTAACCCAATTTTGCATTTTTTAATAGCTTTTTTGAATGGAAATTGTCTCAAGTATTTACAATCTGTACTTTATTTTATACAATTTGTATTCTTTAAAGAAACGTTAATTTAACAACATAATAAATAACTCAAAATGGATAAACTAATAATTACAACATAATTAAATTGTATTTCAAATAAACCCCATTACGTCCAGATGATGTGCGGCATTTTGGTTAAACCGCCATCGCTATTAATAAACAAATCGAAAGCAATAATTGCCCGATTCAGGTCGTTTGAATTGCACCAATTCTATTCATTCATCTGTCAGCTCGTTGTTAGTTGTAGCATGTGCATTGTGCACAGTGACGATGAAGGTGACTCTACACACCATACGTGAATACGTCGGTTTCATAACTTTCAATATTCGCGAGTTTATACACAACTTGCTGCATTTACGTACTTTGTTCTGCCATCAGCACTTGCATTTTAATGGCGATGTATGTTGCAATAAAATACAATACGGACAAAGAGTTTTCCATTAAAATTTCAAAAACATCTGTGGACACATTTTCACCTTTATTGATTATTTGAAGAGACTCTAGTTTATCGCGACATCCAGTTGCTTTTAAAATCATGGAATTGACTTTTGACAATATTTTTTTGATTGGATTTTTAATTGAAAAGCTGTCAGAACTATATTTTTTCACAATTCCATTATTCCAACTTTAAATAGTTACATTATTCCCAAATTATACAAATATTGTCCACACGGTTTGTAACTCGCTTTGTTATAACGCTGTATTAACATTAATTTGAAAACTACACCATTCATTTTGTAAATATTTAGTATAATAATGCTTTATTGTAATTTAATATTTCCGGATGGGCTTAAATGTTGAAATCGCTATCTAAAATTAAACATTTTTGGTACAATCAATGTACAAATGTTAACAATGCCATGTTCGATGTCAAAATCTTCTTTTTTTTCCCTTGTTTACTATTTAATTTTAGAAAAATAGTTAACAATAATTTATTGCGCCCAATTATAGGAGATATATCAATAGAAACAAACAAATCAAACTATATTTATGTTTAAAAAATAAAACCAATCAAAATGCTCCAAACTATTTCAAAACGAATCAACAAAAAATCAATTTCAATGTGTTAATCTGTAGCAATGAAGCTCAATTGATTGAAATTCAATTCGTATAACAATTTAATAAATGCTCATTTTTGACGCGTTGATATTCTAAAGTGAAGAGTGGACAATCAGAATAACATCTGAATTATGGATTCATTGAGAGCACATAAAAATAAATTTTTAAAAAGGTTTTATTTTATTTTATTTAAATTTGAAACAAACATAAATATAAAATTGGAAATATTGATAATACCCAATATTAATCAACTGCTTTCATGCAATTTGTGACACAGCCCTACACAATTTTTTTAATAATATATACATTGAGATAAATCGAGCCCACATTTATTAATATTTTTCAATATCATTATAAAGTGGAAATATAAAGGTGGGAGATTATGTGAAAACATCTAAAATTTTATTCTTTCACCCAATTTTCCACTAATAATATTTATAAAACATTTTCAGTGTCCACTGCGCGTTTATATTTGGAATTTGGATATAAAAATTATCGTGTGTGCATACGAGCTCAATTACAGTAAATTATTTTGTTTCAATGTCGAATAAAAGTGGAAATAAAAATAGATAACTATTTTTTTGAAAACCGTATCTTTTATTACTCCCTTTGCTCATGAAAATTATTACTTAGTAAAGTGGTAAAATAGTTGGACCAACGATTCTCGACGTAATAACACACACAGTGGTTTAAAAAATATTATGGAGTTCAATTAAAAATTTTGAAATTCTTTATAACAATTATTAATAAATTTAAAACAATTTAAAAAAAATGTAATAAAAAAAAACAACGATAATGATTGATTAAAAAAATTGATTTTAAAATTTTTTTTTCTAAAGCTGAATTCACTACTCCAGCAATTTTTTATTGAACTCGAAGTGCGCACACTTTTTATATGAAAATTTGAAATTCTCAATTTCTGTGTTGAGTGCCGACAAAAAATCATCACTCTCTCAAAAAGTTGAGTTATAACTTCAAAATAACAATATTTTTTCAAAGCGGGCACACTGCGATAGTCGATATTTTATGTATGTTTTTTGTGTTGCATATTTCTGCCATAGCGGTGAACGTTCAACACGGAAACTTGTTCGAGCTGAAATTGTTCGACACATTTTTGCAGAAGCAGTGAATTCAGCTTAAAGGGTGATTTTTTTACTGTTTTCAAATAGTAGTAAATTCAGGTAGTTTACGCAAACATTCACAGCCAAATTATCGAGGAAATCGTCACGTCACATTTAATTATTAACTTAAAAATGGATTTTTCTTGAACGTTTTGTCTCAGTGTACATTTCCTAAAGTCAAGGATTTCACATTTGAGTGAATGACCCATTTTATTGTGCACGTATATGCAGTAAATATTACGTAACAATAAATGTATTGTAATAATAAAGTCCTTCTTCTAAACAGTGCATTCATTTAACTGTAATACTTTTCAAATACATTTAAATGGTGGCATTGCAGTCGGCAACAAATCAAAAGAATAATATGAGTATGTGGTCATGAGACTGTATCAGCCGACTACGTACAACTTTTGAATGTGTGCATGATTTTAAATGTCAACCAGCGGACACACAAGAGCTGTTATCCTTGAATTCAAGGAGAAATTTCACTATTCGAAAAGTATATTATGCGAAAAGGCAAAGCGGTCTACATAACCAATCACCCCGGGCGTATTTCTTTAGAATTTTGATGAGCATCTCTCTTACGTTCTTCTCTGTTTCAAGTACATATTATAATAACTGTATAATGAATATACAGGATCTTGAATATTTATTGAAAGGAAAACATTTACCATGTGTGGTGACACATTTAAATATTTTGTAAAATGACTTTTATATGATTCAGGAATGCACTTTAAAAGGCGCGTTAAAAGTTTTATTTTTAAATGGTTTTACAACACAATTTTTACATCCTTTTAAATGCTGATTAATAATTAGAATTTCAGACCAATTTCTATTTAGTTCAACATTTTATTAAATTATAACATTGGCTAAATTGCGAGGTCCTTTAATTTATTTTCCTGCACACATTTTTGAAGTGAATACAAGAAGAACCCACATCAAATTAACAGACATTTCCAGACTGGGATTCAATTTTGCTAATGGCATATCTTAATTGTGAAGTGGGGCTTGTGAGATGTGACGCTTATATAAACAAAAGGTATTACCATCCAGACAAGGAGACAGCTATTAACCTAATAATGACTTCAGCAGAAGCTCAAATGCTGAACACTTTTCGACTGCAAATGATCAACCGAATGCTAATGACCGACTAATTATGTTTGAATTACGAAAACAGCAGCGTTCTGAGTAATCTATTGTGAATTGTCCATTCGTACACTCTTGATTTGGTTGTCATCGCGAAATATAAATTCGTTACAGCGTTATGTGCGCCTCAGAAAAATGATTCCGAAACACGCGATGCTCGTGTCATTGAATTTGTTTTGGGATTTGTTTGTTCAACTCGTCTCATTTAAGTATAATAATAAAATACTATATAAAGTTTACAAGTTGTCATGTGCACCTAAATGATTTTGTTCAGTTGAAAGGAAAATAGATGCCCGTATACAACTTTTGATTTCACATGAGATAAATAGGCTTTCTATTGTTCTATTTGTTAAATTGAAACTTATGTGCGGTGGATTTTTGATATATGTGATTTATTTTCAACTCAATTGGCAGCAATTATTATGGATTGCGCTTGTGTTATGTGTCAACATCGTAATGTTTATGCATTGATATCATCGTTAATGATGTCACGCAACTGTCAATGGAATGAGTTTTGAAAATTTATATTGTTGATGCAGTTGAAACTATATATTTGGTACTTCTGGTCGAATTAATAAATTAGCCAAAATATTTTTTAAATTTAATTTTTTTTTAAAATTTAGCGCATCGTCCTTTTTCTAATAAATCTTTTTTTTTTGCCAGAAAAATTAACAACTATTACTCCTTTGTAGTTTATTTACATAATTAGTTGCGTTCTTTTTGAGATCTTATTAAGTTTATTGCGATATTTGGTTTCTATTTTCAACAATACTTTCTCTAGTCGAAAGTAGGTGGCGCACTTATAACGAAATAAATTCAGAAGGCGGTATCACTTTCTCTTCTATGTATTGGTAACATAAATAAAGCACATTTTATTTAGTTAAAATGATAATTACCTAACAATAAACGTAACAAGTCAATAAATGCAATTAAATTCCCTTTAAATTGTACCAACAGTGTAAATCCAAATTATGTTTATTGCTTTTATTAAGAGATTAACTATTTTTGAACACCATCTTGTGGTCCATTGAGTGATAAATATATCGAATAAGTAAGCCTGAACAATTTTGGTGAACAATTCAAGGTCATACAAATTTGTTTTCAAGGTTTAAAGAATTATTCTGTACATAGAATATCATCTTTAGTTTACGTATATTATTTTTTAAAATTTCAATTGCACATTTAAAACTTAAATTAAATTGCGTTACAAATTTTTATTATTATCTCAAGAATTTTTTTATCACTTATCACAAGATATAAAGAAAGCACGACATTGCAGCAACAATTAAATAATGCCCAGGCTCACGAAATTCTTTTAAGTGGAAAGAATTTAATACGTTAGTAATTCAAATTTCAATGGAAACAGTCATTCAAGTATTATGGCTCATTTTAATTGCCTTAATTAATACGAAGTATAAACAATGAATTTGTTACTGTTGTTTATATTTTCACTGTACTTATTTAATGGATATGCCTCCATACGTTTTTGTGTTGTTGTACTAACTTAATAATTGAAAAGTCTTTTCAATTAGATTTCGCTGGATTTATCCAGTGTCGTCTAGACTCGGTGCTGAGACAAAACAATGTAGAATAATTGATGGAATGTTGAAGATGATCATGGATAGTAACTACGAGAAAATCCATTGGACAGTTTCATCCAGTAGCCAAAAAATGTGACTAATATTCAAATAGTTTAGCGTTATTATTAATTTATGTGGCGCAGGGGCATTCAGTAAATTTAATGATTGGTTTTAAATTAAAATATTACTTCAATTTTGTTTGAAATCCAATTTCAACATACTTTGAAATACTTCAGTTATTAGTTTCTCAAGAATAGGATATTGAAATTTAAATAAATGAAACTAAAATAGCAAAAATAAAAATATTAATATAAATAAATAAATTTTTTGAAGAGTAACTTCCAGTAAACCAGGATTATATGATCTTTTTTGATTGCAACCCAGTACCCAGAAAAGCACACGAAACAAACATCAAGGACACGTCTTATGGTAAAATATGCATCGCATAATTTCCAAGCCACTCACCAGAAAATTGTTTATGCAAAGTGGAACTGCGTAGCATGTCAGTGGGTGGTGGGTACTTCTGTCCAAAGTGTATAACTAACCGCTTATAATGTGGATTCCAAATCACGAGTCTTCAGAACATAATGTCTGCGTTTTATGTAAAATGTTTTCCATATAAGGTTAATTGTGCAATGTGCATGTTATCTCTGGATTTTCCCTGTATAACTGTATTGTTCCATATTCATAGTAGAGCAATAAAATCGGTGAGCTTGCCTTAAGTTGAGTACCTACATGTACGATGATATTGTTAGGATTTGTGTAAAATAATCAGCTTTTGTCATGCGCTTTTATTTAAGCTTGCAAAGAAACATGTTGGTTTTATTGATTTTCTTTCAAAGTACATAAAAATCGACGTCGCTTTTATTTACGACAGACACATACATGCACATTATTTAATAATGTAATGAGTAATGACATGACAAATATCAAAATAATCATTAAATTCAACACAGCTTTCTTTAATTAATTGAATTAAGCTAAATTAAATTACAATGTTATTCAAATTTTCAGGATTTCACATGACGCCAAAGCTGCATCTTATCTTCCCGGAGTCATGCTTGCTAATTATTGTGGGCCTAATCATCGGGCTGGTCCTGTACTACACAACCAGTGTGAGTCTCGACACACTGACGCCAAACACATTTTTCTTCTACATGCTGCCTCCGATAATTTTGGACGCTGGTTACTTCATGCCGAATCGTTTGTTCTTTGACAATCTGGGCACTATTCTGCTGATGGCTGTGATTGGGACGATATTCAACATTGCCACCATTGGTAAGTACAAAACATTTTGATTTTATTTCATTTTAGAATTCATTAAAGCTGAATTCACCGCTTCAGCAAATTTTTACTGAACTCGAAGATAGCGTGCGCGCGCACACTTTTTATATAAAAATTTGAACTTCTCAATTTTTGTGTTGAGTGCCGACAAAAAATCATCACTCTCTCAAAAAGTTGAGTTAACTTTAACTTTTAGTGCTGCACTATACTTTGAAAACGTCAAAATAATAATATTTATTCAAAGCCTTCACACTGCGATAGGCGATATTCTATATATGTATTTTGTGTTGCATATTTCTGCCACAGCGGTGAACGTTCAACACGGAAACTTGTTCGAACTGAAATTGTTCGACACATTTTTGCAGAAGCAGTGAATTCAGCTTAAATAAAATAGGAAAATAAAATATTTTTTTCATGTAAACTAATTCTCACGAAATAGTAGAAAATAGTTCATTGCGAGTTATCTTGTAGCTCCTTCTTATATGGACAAAATATCAAGTTTAACATCTCAATTTACTGAACAGCAATCTGTAAATTCAACCACGACTTAGCTTGTTGTTCAAACAAATCAAAGTACACGCGAAAATAAGCAGAATTGAGCTGGCTGTCAAAATGCATTAAATAATATTTGATGCCTTAATTTCATCAACTTGAATGCAAAATGCGCGTCATGGTAATTGGCAGACAAGACGGGTGAATGCAAAAGTGAACACGAAGTAGATCGCTTTGCATATTCATCATTAATGTGGTAATCACACTTTAAGAATGAAAGTAACGCCTTCCCAGTCAGCAGCATATTGACACTACTCACTACACATCAATTAGACCTTTATTAGAGCAATGATGCAAATTGTGTCTGATGGAGACACTCGCCGTCTGTTGATGTTTACACTTTGCGTGCTCATATTGACAAAATCAATAAGCTTGATGGGTCATTTGTTTGGCTAAATATTTGCGAAAGGAATTGCCGTCTTTTTTTTATGACAATAAATCGATTTACGATAAACAAACAAAGGATTTTGTCCAAATCACATATTAGCATTGACGTGAAGATAAATATAAAATAAAGCCTCATTGGGTGTAGTGTTACCTAATATCAAAAGTGTAGTGAAAATCACGTAAAATTCATCAAGTACAATTCAAGAACCGTTTTGTATTGGTTCATTATGACATATTAAGAGCTTTGGTATTGTATTTGGAAACAGAAAAGGAACTTATCACAATCATTCGTGATAAGAATTCAGATTCTGTGGCAATCCACCTGAAGTACTTTTTTTATTGTGAACTTCTATTTTATTGTCTGCAAATCATTTTCGGCAGGAGACCTACATGTTTCTTTATCTCGTAAATGTTGAAACAAAATTCTTATGGATCGATTTTGTACCTGATGTGGTTTCTCTTTGGAATAAATCCTTATTCACCACCCACAGCACAATAAAGTGTCTAAAGCTTTGTAACATTATTTCGGTTTCGTCTTTCGTTATGCCGTCCAAGTTTTTATTTCAAAAATATAACCAAATTAATTAAATTGTAAAATTGTTTACCAAAAGCGCATTGATTTAAAATGTTCGTTGACTTCAAATAAAATTACTTTATGGTGCGGACATATTTTAATAGCAACAATTTTAAATTTTAAACTCACATAAGGGTCTCCTTTGAGTCGAGAAAGACTCGTTGCGACTAAAAGCTCAACAGTGTATTCTCTCAATTTTGTTTGCCGTTTTTTTTTGTAATTCAACTTTCATGCTTTTAAATGGGGGTTTGTTTGTTATTTCATAAAATTGTGCGCATTAGCGTAAATACTCTGGAATTTCTGTTATGAGCGTTAAACTTTTTATTGTTTATTAAATTGCTGGAAAACAATTTATTTCATTATTGCGTCTTCTTTTAAAATACATTAATTAGACGTATTATTTAATTGCTAATTTATTAAATGTTTAATTTAAAAATATTATTAATGCAGTTGAAATGCAATTTATTTACAAATATGAGAATCTAGTCTAACCAAAAAAAAGAGGTTCATGAAAAATTGACTAACTCAGTGTTCGATTAGTAAAACGCACCTCGCGAAAAATTCCGCCATGTTGTTTTCGAGCAACGCACGGGTTTCTCCGCTAGAATGTAATGGGACCGTAAACAAATGAGGTTCATGAAAAATTGCCTAACTCCAAAAACTATTGCGGGAATCGATTTGTCAGCGTTTGATTAGTAAAACGCACTTCGCGAAAAATTCCGCGATGTTGTTTTTGAGCAACGCACGGGTGTCTTCGCTTGTTTTTAATAAAACTTTAATTATTTTGTTGATCATAAAGTGCATTGAAGTTAATATAAATTATTTAACAACGTGCACTCCTTATAAATTAATTGCTTTGAATCTTTATAAAAATGTCTCAATCTTTTAACAACCTACTAAGAAACAATATAATATAAACCCTTTATTATTTAACAGAGTGTAAACTTTAACCAATTACATTTTAATTTGTTTCAGGTCTCGCACTGTATGGCTGCGGCATAGCGGGCATGTTCGGCTCCTTCAAGTACCCACTGTTAGAGTCCTTTTTGTTCTCCTCCCTTATATCCGCTGTAGATCCGGTCGCTGTGCTCGCCGTCTTTGAGGAGATCCACGTCAACGAGGTGCTGTACATTGTCGTATTTGGTGAATCGTTACTGAACGACGCCGTCACTGTGGTCATATATCACATGTGTGAGTCGTACCACCAGATTGGCACGGAGAACATTATTGTTGTTGATTACTTGAATGGTGTGGCGTCATTTTTTGTTGTCGCATTGGGCGGCACATTAATTGGCGTCATATGGGGCTTTTTGACGGGCATGGCCACACGCTTTACGGATCATGTGCGCGTCATTGAGCCGATATTCATCTTTGTGATGGCCTATTTGGCGTATCTTAATGCTGAAATATTCCACATGAGCGGTATCTTAGCGTAAGCATATTAGAATGCAATTTTTTTGTTTTGCAACGTACGTTGAGATATGCTGTTGGATTGTTATTCAATATGTTTGGGTGTTGATTTCAGTATCACGTTTTGTGGCATTACGATGAAAAATTACGTGGAAGCAAATATATCACAGAAATCGCACACCACCATTAAGTATACGCTGAAGATGTTGTCCAGTTCGTCGGAAACAGTCATCTTTATGTTCCTTGGGGTGGCTACCATTGATCGGCAGCATGATTGGAACACTGTTTTTGTGCTCCTCACAATATTCTTTTGTTCTATTTTTAGAGTTTTTGGTAATTTTGAGGATTTATTTGTTGATATATTTTTATTTTTAATAACTTCTAATTGAAACTTTAATGTTTTTTTTTTCACAGGTGTAATTTTACTAAGTGCATTAGCTAATAAATTCCGTTTGCATAAGTTGTCGAGGGTGGATCAGTTTGTGATGTCTTATGGTGGTAAGTTGTATTAATTAAATTCGTTGTTTATTTTAATAATTAAAGAATAGCAGCGTTCTATTGAGATCTTTTTTTTTTTGATATTTTATAATACAAGAACAAATTTAATCTTCCTTTTTACTACCGTTTCATCATTCGGTTTTGATTATTACTCTACTGGTTACAAGATGACGCTGCATAATTTTTTTTTGCAAGATTCTCAATCTAGACAACTTGTTAAATAATAAGGACTCCACCTCTTGTCGACTAGCGACAATATTTCTGTTATCGTTCTATTCAAATAAACAAATTGAGAACGCAACTATTGTAAGGATTTGTGAAATAATTATTTGATTTCCAACTGTAAAATATTACGACCACTCAAAAAATACATTTTTTTCATGTTGATGACGCATTTTCATGAAATCTTTACCTTCATGAGCGACTGAATAAAAACAAACAACAAGATAAATTATCGTGCACAATTTCCACGTACCATAAATTATTCTAATTCCTGCAGGCAATCTTATCATTTTGTAGAACATTAATTAGTTCTATAAATTCTTACCGAATTCTCATAAATTCTTTATTTGAAACGTATTGGGACCCATTTTAATTTGTGGCCAATTTATAGCTGAGATGAAAAATTATTGCATTTTCCTTCTTTTTTTTTTTCAAACTGACCCGGTAACTGTCAATACACTACATAAATTATAAAATATTTTGTGCTTATTTAGGCCTTCGAGGTGCTGTTGCATTTGCCCTAGTCCTTCTTATCGATCCACATCATGTCAAGCTACAGCCAATGTTTATGACAACCACGATTGCCGTCATTTATTTCACGGTGTTCCTGCAGGGCATTACCATAAAGCCGCTTGTAAAGATCTTGAATGTGAAGCGTGCGTCAAAGCGAAAACCAACAATGAACGAACGCATACACGAGAGGGTAAATTGATAAAACAAAAATTCAAACCAAAAAAAAAACAAAATAAACAAACACAATCGCACCCACCCAACCAACAATATATTATTATGGGTGGGTAATTTGGCAATCAAATTAATTATGAATGTTTTTCCGCGTGTTTAACCAACAGGTAATGGACCATTTAATGGCGGGCGTTGAAGACATTGTTGGCAAGACTGGCAATTATAATGTTAGAGATAAATTTAAACGATTCGACAATAAGTTTATTCGTCCATTGCTTATAAGAAATCTACAAGTAAATATTGCAACAATGTTTGTGTTGAATAAATGTTACTCACGTGGCTTGTGTGTTTTATATTTGTTTAGGGTGCTGAGCCAAAAATTTTGGAAACATACTCCAAATTGACGTTGCGTGATGCAATGGACTTTATGCGTCGCAATCAATCGACTGTGGGACAAATGTCGGGCACTGAGTCGATGAGTGCGCTATTCCGGAATTACACGGGAGTGTTTGGGGGCAGGTTAGGCCAAAATTGTCTCAACACGTGGTAAACAAATATTACGCAGTGCATGAAAATTATGACGGGAGGAGTTGATTTTGGTTTTCTTTTTTTTTTGAATTGGAATCGCTTTTTTATTATTGTCTCGTAGCTTGATAATTTTTTTTGTAAATGTAATTTTAATTGACATTTTAATTGTATTTGCGTTAATGCTTTTAAACAATCATGTAAGTTAATATTAATTATCTTGTATGGTTTTTATAAAATCTCTAATTATTTATTACTTTAAGTGTTATTAAAGACAATAATTACGTCCATTTCCTGTCGTGTAGTTTTTTGTAGACATTGTAGTTTCAAGATCCAATATTTCCTCCTAAACTATTATAGTAAAATTAAGTAAAAATTTTAAATTAGTGTAGATTGAAGAATTCGAGTAAATTAAAATTTTATTTTAATTCGTATTTTTGATTTTAAATAATATATTATAGATTGTGTAAGGATTCTAGTTAGTAATTAGTATTTGCAATTGAAAATGAATGAATACGGTCGATTCTTAACAACTTAAATTTTTCAACGTCACTTTAAAGAGAGAAGAAGGTCCTTAAAGTTGTTAAATAATTTACAATCGATCTGCTTCTTTGATGTTGTCTACCCTACATCTCTGGATGAACGCAGTTATTGTTTTAAAATAATTAAATTAAATATTTCTACAATTTTTGTAATTAATTTTGATGTTTAATCTCGAATGCTTTAATTTGTTTAAAACTAATTTTTTTTTAAATAAATTTCGTGCACAATTTTTAGCGAAACAAATCGACCAATGCACTGAAGTCATATTTGCTTGCTACACTCACTCAAACACTAAAACATTATCTATTTAATCTTTAATCATTTAAATAGACAAAATTAAAAGTCATTTTAAAGTTCCAATTCACATAAATGTTCATTCATTCAAAAAGTCCTAAAATTGCTTCACATTTTACTGACACATTACGGCATTGTACTTGTATTTTATCAGTCCCAGCTTTTCGAATCTGGAAAACTCATCTCGCAATTTGGACATGCAGGAGTTGGATTATAACCCATCGAAGAAGGATCTCACTGATGCGAGGATACACCATCTATTAGCTGAAGAGCTGAAACCTTACAGACGGGTAAGCTGATTCAATTAGTCCCTTCAATCTTATGATTTAATCACATTCAATTACCAATAGAGAAGCAACGTCGTCCATTGAGTTCATTTTCTTTTTGAGAAGTACATTTTACTTTGTGGAAAAATATAATCTGTTTTGACTTGACAATTCGATTTAGGAAATGAAGACTTTCATGACATTTTCAATTTGATAAAATATAATGAATATGAAAAATAAACAAATTTAAATGAATTACATTTTCTACTTATACTGCTTGGCATCTGTTCGTTCGCGATAAACACGATTTGAATTGTATTGAAATAAATACGCGCGGTTACAAAAACCTATTCTACAGGCATCAATAATCATGGTACGACATTTAATGTTTAATTTCATTGTATCGAAAATATATGTATTGCTAATTTTTTTGTATTGTTAAACTAATTAATTAATTAATTAAAATTGATATATATTTTCGATTTTACGTGAAATTACATTTGGTTGGAACAACGTTTTCATTTCTCACTATGTTCTCGTAATTTATAACACTATATCGAGTTTTTGTGTTTGTAATAATAATTTATGGATTATTAAAGTTTTACTTATATTTTGTTATGATTATGTTATATTTATGTTATAGTAATTATGCATTTCACATTGTCGCAAAATATTGCTCACTATTTAATTCATTTGCATTCAGTTCGGCTTTTACAGTTTTTTTAATTTGTTATTTTATTTAAACTAAAATAAACTAGCATTAGTTACAATAAATAAAATATGAGTTAAAATATTTATGTAAAAATTAGGAAGAAAAATTAATTGCGACCCAAAAACCATTTTAAAAATTTTCAAATAAAAAAATACATCGCAGGGAAAACGAGGTATGAATTTATAACCGACTGTTGCTTAACTCTATTTTATTAAAGCTTTTCGGAGATATGGAAAATGTGACCTTGAAATTATCTGAATTTTGACCTTCATTTTTGTCCAAAATTTGTACTTTTATTGAGATTAGCAATAATGTAGAACATTATAGTACTCTAAACAAATAGTTTTTGAATTACATATTTTCATTATACAAATATGGCCTTGAGTTTTCAAAATTTGACCTTTAAATTTTCAGCAAGTTTTCCTATCTTATTAAATACTACAATAATGTGAAAAAAAAATTTCAAAAATATTTAAGGTTTCCGAGATATAAAAAATTTGACCTTGAATTTTCCGATTTTGAGCTTGAAATGTTCCGCAAGTATTCTTATATAACTTAATCCTACAATAATCTGAAAGAATTTTTTTGATATTGTGTAAGGTGTCTGAGAGTGGGGTTTGTCGTTGGCCACCCACTTTTTCGCCTGAAGGGAGCATCTAGCGGTATTAAAGATATATGCAGTTTTATTTAATATATCTTGAAGATTAATTGTTGTGGAAGTAAAGAAAACACATGGAATACAAGAAAAACAAGGATTTGGCAATAACTTGACCTTGAAGCATCTGACCTTGATAAAACAAGAATTACATTCTTACATTTTTCTCTGAAAAAATCGGTCCAGTAGTTTCCGAAATGGCATTTGGACGGATGTACTTTTGCACATTTTTTCTAGACCACTTTTTTGGACTCAGGGGGTGTCAAAACGAGTTTCTGCATTGTCAATTTTTTTTAAAAAGTCGGAATGCAAATATTTCTTGGTGTCGCATATAAATTAAAAATCAGTTTTTCTGGCTCCTTGCCAAATTGTCCTTAAAATTGTCCTTTTTCCAGTAAAAGCAAACTCGAAATTGACGGAAATATGTTAATAAATTAAGTCTAAATGAATTTTCCAAGCGAACATGCTGTATCAAGTGTCACTTTGTCGGTGGTTTTCACTCTCAATGGATGCACCACATTTTCTTGGTTTTAAAAACAACACTGAAATATGATATTGTTGTTCAAGTAAATGCAACACTATTTAACACCTTATAGTTTTATAGTAATTGTGGGCTGTGATTATGCATTAAATTAAACGCATATTATTTTTACACTTTAGTTATTGTGTTACAAATTAAAACATTTAAATATAATCTGCTGCAAAAAGAAGAATTGGAACGAAGCTGGGGGCAAAATTAATTGCTATTAATGTTGTACATAATTAATGTCTTACACGGAAATAATAATTTAATTTCTTTTGGTTTGTACAATAATTACATAAAAGTAAGGAACAACTATTTTTAGGGTCACAACAGTTTTATTGATGTTCAATGTGCGGGTTTATAATATAATTAATAATTAAATTATGTTTTTATATAAATATATATAGAAAATGCATATCACTTAATAAGCATATTGCATATTAGCATGAATATTTCTGAATGATTAAATTATTATAAATTAATAATTATTTACATTTATCGGAAAAAATAGGACACACATAAATCTCGTTAAAAAAAAAAATGCATATTGAATAAAAACTGGAAACGCGATTTTATGTCCTTTGAAGTTGTCTCCCACAATTTTTGGGCGTCCTTTGCATTCATAATTTAACTTTCAATTAAATTATAGGCTCTTCTTCACGCTATACAATAATAATTTGATGTTGCTATTGAATGTTTTATTTTAAAAGGACACAAAATCGATGGTTTTAGGTTTCTGTAACAATTGAAAGTAATAACACGCAGTCACAAAAATTATTTAATTTAAAATGCGTATATCATTAATTATAGATGACATTTATTTTGGCAACAACAACAGTATAATATTGTTTACACAATTTAATCGCCATATTTAAAATCATCATTGAGCTTTTTTAGTACCAAAAATTCACGAGATATCAATTTTGTAAAAGTTGAAACATTTTTCCTGATAAATATTTTTTACCTTCACATTATTTTAATTGTTGAGATTTTCAAGTAGTGTTGAGATGCTGATCTTCATAAAAAAAAAAAATGTATTTATTATTCTCAATCAAAATTGCATTCAAATAATTTTGGTTTATTTTGTTTGCGTTGCATTTTACAGCATCGTCGTTTGAGCTACAGCCGACATGCAGTTGACGATCGGGATTTATCGACACAGGTAATTCATTTTGTTATGTGCAATTGAATTTTCAAATTCGATTTGATATTTTTGTGCGGTCGATCACTTTATGTGTGTTTGTGTATTACATGCAACTATTTAGGTCAACTATAAAATGCACATGAATATTCGTCGTATGGTAAATGACAGAAAACACCATAAGCGTAGCAAAAAGGGCACTAAGGTAAAATTTGTGAGTTTCGTCAAAGAATACCACAGTGGCGTCTCTGTTAATGTGGTATGGTGTACAGTGCACTTGCAGAATATTTGATTTGCGTTTCATTTATTTAATTTTTAATTAATTTTCATTGTTGCTACATTTTTTCTTGATTTAAACATTTAAAATATTTGTAATTTTTACATTAGTAGCGTTCTATTGAGATCTTATTTTGTTTATTTCGGCGTTTGTTTAATATTTTAAAAAGAGATACTTTCTCTAGTCGATAAGAGGTGGCGTTCATTTTAAGGAACATATTAAAAAAGGCTGCATCACTTTTTGTAAAGTACATTTCATTTAGTTAAAATCATAAATTAAATTAAATTATGCATAAAATTAATTAAATGCCATTACAAATAGTTATAGAGTCAAAACAAAAATCCTATGTCAATCGTACCAACCTTAAGGATCCAAATTTTAGTAAATTCCTTGACTTAATAATTGATAAAGAATTTTTCCGCGCCATCTTGCGGCGAATAGAATTGTAAATATACCGAATTTGTGTTTACTTTATTGTTGCTTTGCACATAAATAAGATCTTAAAAGAACAACTGTATGTTTTGTCATTGTTTAATTTCATGTTTAAATATATTTAAGTACAATGGTTAGCTGTATTTTATTTAAATTTAGTCATTAAATGCTGGCATTTGCTTTTAAACAGTACACTCTTACCCACAATTTATGTGTTTAAATAATCATACCGTACATTTGTGCAATACAAAATAAATGGAAATGCACACCCAAAATTCTCCTCCCACACTGCTCCGTCACAATTTGGCAAAACACTGACACAGAGGACGCCATTGTTCGGTTAATCATTATTCCAAACAATATTTATAACTTAAAATCCACTTTTTTGTAGGAGAACATGAAACAGAATCACGTCTCGTTCCCAGAGTTCCAACAAAACGGATCGGCGAAGCAGTTATCGCATGGTACGAATTCGAATCATCCCAATCGCATAATTCGAAAACATTCTCACAGTCTTAAAAAATATCGTAGATTAGAACTAGGTAATTAACCAATGCATCTTCCATTAACTAACAAATTTTTTTTGTATCAATTATAAATGCAATTCAATCAATTAAATAACGTGTGCATATAATTCAAATATGTGGTGACATGTGATGTCATTTTGTTCAATTGTTTATTTGTTAAGTGATGAAAATAATTATTACTCAATTTATGGTTTAAGAAATACCTATATAATAACTATTTAGTTTTGATTATTTAAAGGTCAGTATGGGTAGTTTAAATATTGTATTATAATTTATTTTAAATAAAGGGTGTTTTTTAAAAGCGTGATAGAACTGTCAAAAGCGTTAACTGTCAAACGAGCTGTCATTCTGAACACAATTTTTGACATTAATGATAAAAACGTACTTTGACAAATCATCATGAATTGACTCACGCTTGAACAACGCTACCAAATTATCCAAATTTACTCTACAAAATCAGTCGTTGATTCTCGTAACTTTCTTCGTGATTTTTATGAATAATCGTCCATCTGAGCAAGCCATCTGTTGAATTGTAGACAAATTTAATTAAAACACCAACACGTTGGTTGATGGAATGTGTTGTGGTCGATCATAAATGTCAAAAAGTGAAGGCAGTATGACAGCTTGTTTGACAGTTAAGACAATTGTATCTTGACTGTCATAATGCCCTCACTTTTTGACATTTATGATCCAATCAGGCTTAAAAAAACACCCTTTATTTTATTTATTTAGCCTTTTATTTTTACTAATAAGATTTTAATCACAATTCACTAAACTGAAAATTGCTAATAAATTGAACATTGTTTTACATTATTTTTGTAGAAATTATTATTATTATTTAACAAACCATGCTGTAAGTTTGTTTATTTTATGTTTTAAACTAATCTGAAAAAATCACAACCACAAAGTTTATTTCAAATTAATTATAATTGCACCAACTGTTGCGCCTACACCATCATAATATCAGTAGCTAGCATAGAAATAAAAAAAAAATTACAAAATGTTCAATACTTTCTTGTGTTTTGTGAAAACACAATGCCTTGTTATTATGAAACAAATGAAACACCAATTGCAGATTACATAAATGAAGTGCTTAGTGAACATCCGGACGAGCAAGAAAAGGGCGCCGGACAAAGTGAGGATTGGGATGACGGGCTGACCTTTACAGCCAAATCGTCACGTAAGTGTTTCTTTTTTGTGCTGCTACAAAACTATATAATATTCATGTGTTTGTATTTTCTATTACATTATGTTTAATCTCAGTGAGTGTTGTGCATATTTTTATCATAATTTTAAAATTCAATTAAATATACATAAAATAATTATATAACATATAATATGTGTCATCTTTTGTTTGTGTACTGTGTTGTTTTAAATTACACCTAATTTAATCAAATTATTTCAAGAAGACTAACTAATTACGTTTAAGACAATTACCTTATTCAATCGGTGCATAACGCGGTGTATACAATTAAGCTTTTATTAATCTATGCAGTTTATTCTGAATTGTAAAATATATAACTACTCGTGTTCAATTAATGGGGGCTGTTTTTCTCCCCGCACCTTTCAATGCGAGTAATCAACTAACAAAATAACCTTGCATGTAATTGTCCTCTCTGTCTATTGAATTAACACAAAACATATAATTATGTTACACACTGAATTTGTTTTTAAAATTTAAATATTTAATATGTTTTTGGCATGTTTTTTAATTTAATCTAAACACAACACAAGTCTTATGATGAGAATAAAATTGTTGTTTTTGAAATAATTTAAAAGTTAGGGGGTTAATTTTAAATTAGGAATTTTTATTTAAACGGCGGCTTTCAATTTCAAAATTCATTGGCATTTGGTTTATTGAATGGGCAATTTTTTTGCTGTCATAATAGGGATCATTCTTCATTACTTAGTGGCGATTTAACGGTTTTAATTTTGATGATGGAAATCATGAATTTTGCACAAAAGCTTTATGATTTTTAATTGGGTTTTTAATTCCTTAACGCATATTTTAAAACAATTTATCAATCTTAATAGTACATATTTAATTATGTATTATCTATTTAAATTGATAGATTATTTTTTATCGTAAGCGTCATTTGGAATTGGCATCATTTATTTAAAAAAAAATCTTACAGTAAACTGCTTCAAAAAAGTTCCAGTTCAAATTCATTTCTGTTTTATGTTCACACACACCAAAAAAAAAAGGTTTCGGTTTTTGCGAAATTTTCAAAAATTTGCTCTTCCACCTCCTTTCCCCAGCCGATTCGGATCGTGCCAATAACAATTCGCTAATAGCACACATCGCAAGTCTGCCGGGATTCGATTCATCGAAGGCGCGTCTCGTTAAGCACTATACAACCAAATCCGATTCCGATCCGGATGACGGCAACGAATTAATAGTGCCGACAGCCGCTGAATTAATTCTACCATGGCGACGAGATCGATCGTACCAGAATTTCGGTACGTGTACGTGTGTTAACCACGTTACCACAGTATGAAATTAACACAATTATGTAGTTCAGGTTTTATCAAGCAAAACAAGCAAACAATCAGCGTTTTTTTATTTAATTATTTTTAAATTATCATAGTAAATATTTTGTTAACGTTCCATAAGTTTGGTTGTATCGTTATACTTTCTATCGTTATGTTTTCATTTATCAAAAGAAATATTAAAAGCATTTAAATTAAATATTTTATTGGTTATAGAGAAGTTTATAGGAACACTGTTATTTCTAGTTTAAATGTTGATTTTCGTTACGAACTCTTTACTATTTTTCACCTAAAACAAATATAGTCATGAAACCCAATTGTTAAAAGCAAAAAAAAAAAAGGCACAATCAAAGGTTTTTATTATTATTATTATTATTAATTATGTTAAAAAGATTAAATCTAAGGGACTAAGAAAGGTTCCACACTGCCATGCATCGTAAATGTTAATTGCAAGTGCTTTTAAATGATAATGGCCTTAAATGTGTGAACTTAAATTCATTAAATTTGCATGGTATTTCTCTATTAGTTCCATAACTTCACGATTTGTCAATTAATTAAGGTGTTACTTATGTTTTATTATACTTGAACGCATTAATTTTTGGCGAATTGTGCGTAAGTGTGTTGCTTTTGAAGTTTTTATTGGAATAATCTGATCGGCTGTTAATTTAAATTTGTCTGAAGCAAAAATAAAAGGACTGAATTGAAATTTTTTTTTTTTTTGTTAAGCTCAATATTTTTACTGAAAAACCATTAAATTTATTTTATAATTATTTTTATTAAGACAAAAAATTGCCTATGACGTAATAACTACTAACTTGTAAAATGAAACTGCATGTACATTGTTGCACAAATTAAAATTCCTGGATTTTGGAATGGCTAATGAAACAAACTTCTTAGAAACAATTAATTGCTTTTACTAATGCCCCATATTTATCCACATTCTTTGTATCTAATTCGGTTTTTTACAGTCGAAGAGAAAGCCGCACAACTTGAAGTGGACAAACGATACTCAAAGGATTCAGAAGGTATTTTTATGTTAACGAGTATTTTAGTAAAATAATTTTGTTTTAATAAAAATTGAAAATAACCCAGAGACTTTTGTAACTATACATAATAACATAACAATTATGTCAAACAATAATTACAAAAATATCCACACACAAAAGACCAACCCTACGCAATTTGTACTTGTTATATAATTTATTCTAATTTATTAAACAAAAGGTGAGGTGCGAGTAACAACGCCCACTGCCATTGAGTCTCAACTGCCATGGAAACGCGACGAGGATGACGACGATGGCGGGGCGGTTCAACAAAATGAATTTCCCGCATGGGCGTCCAACAAAGAATATCTTGCCTACAATTCACCGAGTGCAACTTTCTTAGGTGAGTCCTTTCTGACCGCACAGAGGTTGCTTGGAGTTAAATTTTTTTCAGGATTTAGACTTTTTTCGTGATTTTATTATTTGATAATGAAACTAAATTGACACACACGCGAAATCAAAAATCCTAGTATGTACAATTTCACTATATTATGTGTACATCAGTCCTTCAAAAATCCTGTTATGTGATTCAAACACACAATGTTGTTTTATGCACCTGCATTCAGTATTTCTGCAACAGTAACACTTTCAGATGACGCATGTTGCCGTTTTTTTTGATGGGTGCTATCGCATGTTGTAGTTGTATATTGCTGTTGAATTATAATGTTTTAGTTAAGGATCAAAAAATTTGTTAAAAAGTCTTAAATTAATTCGACAAAATTAATTCCCCTTTTTTATTTATAGTGTCAAGTAAATTATAACCGATTATTTTAATTATAGTGTTTTAAAAGCCAGCACAATTTTGAATTCAATGTTTTAGTAAAATAGTAAATTCGCTAAATTTTGTTACAATAGATAGAATTATTTGTATGTTAACATTTTGTTCCTTACAACTCACAAACTCTTTAAATTATTATAATATGGGATAATAAGATTTTTGCTGTCGATTTTCTAGGCCCTAGGGTAGGGAATTAATTTTTTTAAATCGGAAAATACCTTCACCACATCAAATTATTTAACTATAGCTCCGGCCACCCTGTAAAAATAACTTATCCTAATTATTCCCGATTTACTGTTTAATTAATACAAAATTACCGTTATAAGTAAACCGTTTAAATTAAAGGTGATAATCTCATTAACATCATTAATGTGAAACTTCAAGAATTACAATTTAAAATAAAGGAATGCAGCGAAATTGTCGAATTGTGGGCTTCTACTCGATACTTTTTATTATCGAAATTTTATCTTCGTTTGCAAGTACTTTTTTTAACGATACCAATTTGCCAATAGCGATACCTGTATCTGTACTCTTATACAAGTATCGCGAAAAGTATGAAACACATAAATTACCCGGTCAGAAAATGTCCATGTAAGAATATTCTGATGCCGATATCCAATATGAAAATATAAAACTGTGACTCATAAAAATGTCTGTGCCATACTTTTTATTTATTACTTATTACAAACAACATTCCTGACGATAGCGGCGACTTCATTACCTCCAGAAAATGTTTTGCCTCAAAGAACGGCTCACTTTATGTGACCCTAAAGGAAATATGTTGTTTTAACTGTAAAAATACATAAATATTGCCGATAACGATAGATAATACCAGTTATCGATACCTCAATAACAGGTATCGTTACCCATCACGTCATGAGTACTAAATATCGATATTGAGGCGATGAACTTTGAGTTTAGGTACCAGCTTCTATAAAACAATTTTAAATCATGCTCGTGATGACTTTCACCTACGTCAATGATTTCATAATATTTTGCTGCATGAGTTACAATCTTTTAAACACGTTGGCGCCAAAATATGCAAATTTTTGTATAAAAACAAGTTACGACTCACGTTTTATTGTAACGAATCACTATATTTCGTGTTAAAACATTCAACAAATAACAGTAATAAATTAAAATATATAATTCTACAAAATATGCAACGTGCAAATGCTTGACACTTTACTAAAAGCTTCAGCTAACAAAAATGCAACTGAATTTAATTTACTGTATTGTTTTGTTATGCTTAGTTTAAATAAATTCTCATTACCTAGTTACGAGAGTGAAAAACAAACACATCACCGAGCTGTTGTAAAATTTATGTGAATATATCGTTAATGATTTGTGTCAATAAAAAAAGCACGTGCACTTAAAAGTTTCAAATACTTGTACCAAAACGACGAAACCATATTTCACTGCAAGTATTCATTTCATGAATGCCATATAGAAAAACATTTTTTTGGAAAAATTGTGTGCAACGCGAGAAATGTAAAATAACAATTAGTTACTAACATTTTATGATAATATAAAAATTAAATAAGTACTAATAAATTAATGCAATTTGCTAAAAAAAAAAATTTCCAAAAAAATTGTAAGATGCTTGCACTTTCAATGTAATTTCACACACACACACCTAACAGTCATTTTTTTTCTTCTTCTTTATGTCTATCTATCTGTCGCTACATTGCGCCCGCCTTTTGTAAAACAAATTTGTTTGTTAAAAAATTGTTGAAATAAAAAATATCCAAAATTCCCATTTTACCTTGTAAATTGTAATATCCATTCCTCAACTTCCCCAAAACTTGTCACACAAATCGTACATGCTATGAATACAAAAAAAAACAAAAAAAAAACACGAAAAAAGGTGGGCTTTCTAAGCCTAGACAGGTTAAGTCTGTGATAGGTTTGTTCCGGCGTGAGAGCAGCGGAAGTGGCATCATCGGCGTCCTCGATGAAGACATTTTGGCATCTGGATTGAGTTCGATCACGGGCACACCAACGGGTAGAGCAGCCAGCAACAAGCGATCGCAATCGGTGTGTGTGGTGCCGCCAATTGATGAACGCATTGAAAACAGTGGAGGTGATCCGCTGGGTGCCTTACGCCAATCGTTGGGACACACCGGGCCGTTTGCGGTCACTGCTAGCCATCGCCGTAATAATAGACGAGGATCGATGCTGGAATTGTCTGGGTAAGTGCATTTAAATTAATTATTAAAAAGTGTTTTTGTTTGTTTGTTTTTTTTTTTTGTAACAATAAGTTTAGTTATTGTATTATCTGTTGTTTTTTTATAATTTTTGTAAAATTCTGGAATTGGTTGTTGTATTTTTAATTTTTGTTTTATGTATAAAACGTATAAATGTAAATATTTAATGGGGAATCATTTATTATTGTCACATTAGGCTATTTAATTTTAATATTTGTCGCACGTTGCATGTGTACTGGTAGTAGTTACAAAGTTTCACAACTTTTAAATTACAGATTGAGGTGATAATTTCATCACAATAATTAATGTTTTGTGCTTCAATAAAACCTAATTTATGTACGATTTGTTACTAAAATAATTACACTATGCACATTAAACGTAAATTTGATGTATTAATTAAAATTTATTCATTAATATAACTCATTTTAAATTAAAACAAACATGGTTTGTCTATCTTTTTTGTTGCTATAATTTCTATCTTTAATAACGAAATTTACATTAAACATGCCAACATTACTCACAAAATACATAAAACCACATTAAGATTTAGTTAAAAAAAATCCTTGGGGGTTGACAATTGCGATAACTCGTTTTTTAATGCCACTCACAACAATTTTGTTTATGAATTCAACTAGTTAATAATTTTGCTACGAAACTCTTGTAAATTATTTAAACACATTTTAAAGGGTTACAATATGTTTGTGCTGACCTTTTTTGAGTACCATATCAACCACTTCACACCACACTGTAACTATAATTATACGATTTTCGGTCACTTTAATTACAATTTACACAAATATTACATAAAATTGCACTTTTAATTAAAAAGGAACATAATATACGAACAATAAAATAAATAACATTATTAGACTGTGTTCTGAAAGGCAATACTTTTTAACGCTTTAATCTATTTTAATAATGTTTATAATTGTTTTTTAATTTAATTTAATTTCTTCCAACTTCCAAACTTTAATCGGCTATTCAAATTTCCTTTTTTTTCCTTTTGTATATATTATAAATAATTATTTTTGTTCTGTTCGTTTATTTAATTGAATTAATTTATTATCTCGATTGCACTAGATGTGACCAACATTCTCTGTTCTCTCCTTTTTCGCAGACTAATCGTGACGGGAAGACGTCCAAGTAGAATAATGTAAAAAAAATAATCAACGCGTTACATTTTTATCTCAATAATAATAAATAATATTACTTAATAATATTTTTAATAATAATAATATGCTATGTGTTAATAATTATATTAAAATAACTACTACCATAGTTGTTATAATTCATTTTATATAAATAGTTTCAATGCGAGAACACAGAATTTGCAAGAAAAAATTTACTTAAACACTAATCAAAATTAAAAATACATAAAGCGTGTTTAAAATTAGTGTAAATGACCACACAAAATGCGTTGAATAATGTCGACTTAATATAAAAAAAGTCTAAACAAATAATGCATGCCTGCATGAAAATCCTGATACACCTGTGCCTTGGGTTAGATCCGCATGTGCCCACATCGACGAGCTTTCCGCAACGTTATTCGCTTCATTTTATTTTTCATTGCTTACAACTATACAATTTATTTCTTATTGCAGTATTATTAGGTTTAAAAATATTTGTTTTCAATCAACAGTATTTTATTATTTAAAATTATAAAAGGACTCTTATTTCATTTTATTTTATCAATGGTGTTTTGTAGCTCTGATTGCAGCAGCTTTTTGTTTTAAGAAATTACGTAAACAATTAATTATTATCACATCTATTTTTTGCTTTTTGGGTTGCTTTCGATGCTATTTATTTATTTTTTGTGCTTTAAATTTTTTAGGGACAATTTAAATTAAACAGCTGAGCGTTTTAAAATGTGCATTATCTACGCAAAATAATTTTATGTTATTGTAGATTACCAAGTATTATCGAGTCATGTGTCACTAATCAATAAAATAAATTGTTTGACTTAATCAATCGCGAAATGGTTTAACTGACATTTATTCGTTCGTGTAATTTAACTAAAATATGGTTGTGTGTGAATTCTGACATAATTAAATTCGTTAAAATAAGTGTTTAATTTTGTGTTGCCTTCTTTTATTTTTATTATTACATTAATTATGATGTGCGGAATTTTTTTCTGCTAATTATTATAATTAATAACATTAAAGCAGTTATTTTAAATATTTTACAAAATTGCTTTTTAAATATTTCTTCACTTAAATTGCTTTTTATGCTTTTTTCAAAAATTCCTCTTTTTAATCTGTTTCATTAAAAATTTAATGAAAGCTTTTGTAATTTTATATAGTTAAGCTTTAAATAATTTATTCATAATGAGCTTTTATACAATTTAAAATGCAATGAAACACTTTTGCACTAAAAATGAAAAACAAACGATTACATTAATGTTGGAATTCACACTCGTAATTAACTTTTCTTTTGAAAATTGTTTCAATAAATCATTTTACTGTCTGTTAAAAATGAAAATTACAAAATTGCTTCGGTTTTTATGATAATCCGTTTAAAATAATTTAAAATTTCTTTAGCTTAAAAACATCTGACTTAAATACAATTATAGATTTTATGAGTATAGGCTTAAATTAATTATTGTCATGTGACGAGAGCTAATTAATTAAGAAATTTATTCCGATTTTTAATAAATTACAATCATTTTTATATTTTATATTGATGTGTTATTAGTTTAAAGGCCGGAAATAAAAATTAGTTGCTCTCTGTCACATTTCGATAAACCGCGTCTATGTAAATTTATGTAAAAAAGGAAGTAGCTAGAATAATTTTAAACAGCATGTAATTATAGTTACTTTGTTGGGTATGCCGCTATTCTTGTAACATAAAAGTAAATAATAGAATTACAAAAATATTAAAATAAATATAAATAAGTAGAAATATTGTGTATTAAAATAGTTATAAAAAAAATACATTTGTTGAATTTTTATTATCATTTCATTTGCATTAAAACAAAAAAATATATTCTCTTTATAAAACACAGACAATCTAATTAAATTAATTTCGTTTGGTCACTAAAAAATTAAAAAAAATTACAAAACTCGTTCGGCAATGGTTTTGTTACATTTTTTTACTGGCCAATCGTATTTTCTTCTATTTTCTACATATAAAACCAAACACACGCATCCTCACATCATTATGTCAAAAAAACCACTCTCGATCAACACAAAACAATAAACATGACACCATCCAAAAACACACACTATATTGAATATATAGTGATGCAATACCGGAGGAGAACTACACCAAGTCACTACCACCAGCGGATCGGGAGAGAGCGGCTGCTGACAAATGGGGCGGACGCCGTGGGCAGCCCCTGTTGCCAAAGATGACACCAAAAGCACAAATTCGCCGATTGAATCCGCAAGCAGCGTCGCTGTTGTCGTCCAGCTCCACGGAGTCGGAAGCCGAGGAGGATTACGCCGAGCACACATGAAGATGGGATCAAACAATGCGGTGTGGCAGCACAATTATATGTTTTAAAATTTTATATTAAGCATTTTAATAAGTTTAGACAAATTTTTGAGTTAACAATTTGGAGACAATTATTCATATATTTTTATTAAAAAAAATGTAAATACAAAAAAATTAATGATTGAATAATTTTATAATTTTAACTGATTTTCGGAATTTAAAGTTAAATCTTTTGCGCATGTGCATACGTGAGCATCATTCCAGATATTTGGTTGTATGTGTTGTATTAATTTTAATCAATTTTGTTGTTAAAACAAAAGAACAAATTAATTTTAAAAATGAAATTCGGCGTTTACAATAATTATTTTAATTTACAAAAAAATCACAATTTATTATGCCACATCCTGTCGATGACTCGATGTATTACATTTTAAAATTAATTCAATTAGTTACACGGGAATATAATTATTGTGAAAAGAATGTTTAAAAAATTTAAAAATTAATGGAAATAATCTGACTGACTGAAAAGGCTTGCATAATATATTAGCAAAAAATATAATTTACAAAAAATAAAACAAATAAAAAATAAACAAACCAACAAATAAGCAGTTATTTTAAGTAAGTCTTCTAATAACGCAAAATTACATTCTAAGAATTGTAATAATTACAAACAAAATTGATTGATTGTGTGTTTCAAAATAAATAGAAATTATGAATGCTTTAAAACATCGTTTCGGACTTAAACAATTTACAAACAATAAAATACTTAAATAATAAATAATAAAAAAAAACCATCCAGAAGTTCGCAGCCAAATTATTAAATAGATATAATAATTAAAACACTGCAATTGTCGTGGTTAAGTATAAATGTAGTCTGTTAATTTAGTTGGTAAATTGTTCATGCAATTTTACAAATAACAACCAGTGACGTCTGTTGACTGTCAAAATGTGAAGAATTAAATCAAGTCTTTAAGTTGTTTGGGCTATTCTGATCGTGTTTAATCTTTAAAAAAATAATTTTCGTAAAAAATTGATGGCCTAGTTGTTCAAGAAAAAAATAAGTTGGACTTTTAAATTGGCCTTTTGAATAAAAATTTGTTAATAACTAAAATAAATAAAAGATTAAAAATAGGATCAGGAATTCAATGACAATTCATGCATTAAATTACCAATATGTAATTACACTTTTTAAAAGCATAAAACTACTCCAACTACGAGGTTTTCTTTGAGGTTTTAAAACATTTCTCAAGTGAATTTAATTAATGGACAAAAAAAAATCGACCAGAATAGTTCCCAAAATCCCGCTTAAAAGACCTGCCTGTACTCAATATACATACAATAGGAAATAGACGACTTTTACTTGTTTACTATTTACATGAATTTAACCATAATATAACTACCAATAAATCTACAACATAACTAAAACATCAAACATTTTGACTGTATACATAAGTCATATATTTTATAAGCAATTTTTAAACGGCCGTGCAGTAATCAATTATTATGAATAGAACTTTTTTAGCAGTATTTGCACTCTAACCGTATGCATCAAATAATTTCAATTTTAATTGTTTAACTTAATTGTTGGCAATAAAAAGTAATATTTAATTGCAATTTGAAATTCACAAACCAACGAGATTAATAATTTATTGAAACATTGTGTTAATTCTTCAAATGTTACAAGTGTAGCAAATATTTTAATGTGTTCTTAATTAAGTATTAAGTAAATCACGCCCAATTATTTACAGATTAGTAATAAACATCGCAGGACGATTCATTTTTCATTTTAATAATTCAATTTTCTACACCAACTTTAATTTTGAAACGTCTTTTTAATAATTTTGGTGTATACGGTGCTTTACAATTATAGACAATTATCACTTCAGGAGGATTTATTATATTCAGTTTTATTATTTATACAAAAACAAAATTTGTGAAGAAATATTTTTAATTTAAAAGTGGTAAGTGTTGCACATTTTTTTAATGTACGAAAAAACAAACAGAAAAATACCACTGATATTAAATTACATTACCACAACAAAAAAAAATCAATAAATAAGTGATTTTTAGAAATATCTTGCTTAACATTATTAATTAATTCATGTATGTACTTAGAACTGTACTTCACTAAAGTTAGTACCAACAATCGATTTTATATTTTACCTAGAAAATCACCAGAAAAAAAATTGAACGTTGCTATAATAACTAATTAAGTGTAAATGAAATGTAATTATAAAATAAAAAAAGGTTATATTTTAAATGAAGCTATATAGTTATACTAAAATTAAATAAGTATGTACCATAATATAGTTAAACCAATTTAAGGACACAAAATTGCAATTATCGCCTTCAAATAAAACCGAATGATTTAATTAGTTAAGAGAAATTATATTGTATTAATTAAATGCTATTGTAACTTAAAGTGTATAATAGATTCTAGTGTACTTGTGAAATACAACTCAGAAACACAATAAAATGTGGCATTCAATTGAAGTAGCATTCAATTCTATAAAGAATTTGTTTTTTAGTTCTCAAGTTGTGCTTTGTGTTGTAATGCAAACTGAATGCACCGAGGCCTCTCAAAAAAATGTTATTGTAAAGATAAATACAAACATAAAATAATGAATAATAATTAAATGCGCAGAATTTTAAAGTGTTGTATTAAGAGTTGTGAATGAATGAACTGGAATGTCCGATTGCTGACGTGGTGAATAAACTGTGAATATTGTTACTACAGGATAATATTTAGAATAAACTTTTAAAAGAGATGAATTTAATGTGTTTGTTTTTTGTTTTACTTTTTATTTATAATACATACATAATATATTTTGGATTGCACTTGATAAAAAATATATAATATTTAATTTGTTAATTTTTTTAAAAATAATTTGTAGTAGAATTTAAAAATTATTATTATTTAATCTGAAATTTAATTAGGAACTTAAATTCATGAGTATTTTATGAAAAAAAGTTGTGTGTTGCGGCTAGTAAGTGATGTACTAACATAAGTTTTCTTTAAAAAATTTAGGATTTAGAGTGGAAAAAACAAATTCTTACAGTAAAATGTTTAATTGAGTTTTTATAAAAAGGATCTCGATGCTCGGAAATGCAAACTCGACACCAAAGCAAACAAAAATTAATAAAATTATACTTTTATCGTCAGTCAAAATGAGTTTGCATTGCAAATTCTGCTGATATTATTTTCAGAAAATCTTCTTCCTCATTAAATAGGAAAATAGAGGACCTTCAACTGGCAAGTGAGTAAGAAATATCTGTTATTAACAAAAAGGTTTTGAATTTTTTTAAACGTATTTTTGCATCTACTGGTAAAAACGAAAAATTCAAATTTGTGGAGTAAAAAAATACTGTACAATTTCAAAGAAGATTGTTATACTCCTTGAACCCTTGGTTTAATATGTTACATAGAAACATTTTCCCACCAAAATGTGTTCCGAAGAATGGGTTCCCAAGAGTGAGTTCACGCACGAATGTGCACCACGAATGAGTGAGATTTATTACTATTTTAACATTTTGGAGATGTAAAAAATTTGACCTTGAATTTTCCGATTTCGACCTTGAAATGCAGTTTACATTTTGCGATTATTAAACACTTATATATATTTTAACGAATTTTTATATTGCCTAAGATGATAGAAGAAGTGGGATTTGTCTTCGTTAACCCCATTTTTGGCCAAAAGGATCTCCTAGCGGAATACAAGATAAATGCATTTTTGTTTAGAATACCTTTACGGATAATTACTGTGAAAATGAAAATATCTTCGTTCCCGTTTTCAAGCCCCCATGCAAGAAAAGAAGATTTTTTCACTAACTTGACCTTGAAGAAACTGACCTTGAAAAACTGTATTTGTTTCCTTTTTTTCTCTCTAATATTTTCCAAAAAATATAAAACTAATATTTTACAAAAAATATAAAACTAATATTTTACAAAAAATATTTCACACAAATTTTTCCAGTAGTTTCTGAAATGGCTTACGTTCTTGGGATCGTATATATATTAAGAATGAACAGAATATTGTTTGTTACCTAATGTTCCGTACTGACTGACCTATTTAATTATTATTAAAAATCACGTTGTAATAACTGTATAAATCTATAAACAATTTAATTACTATTAAAATATACTTTTTTTTTGTTAGGAGAAGATCAACTTATCTTTTAAGTTGAACTTAGTTAGTGATGATATTTAATTGTAACCAAACTAAATTATGGAAAAGTATTTTAGTATAACTAAATGTACTTAACAATTTATGAAGTGTTTTTTAGATTCAAGACAAAATACTCAACCGTATGGGCTTTTTAACACCAAAATGAAGCTTTTCAAAAACATTAAAGGGATGCGGATTCAAAACTTAATGTATCTATACGTACGTTTTAATTATTTTATGTTTTATGTGTGAGTGTAACGGCTTGTAGGTAATAGACGAATTAAAGAATTGTTTAAACTTTTAAGATTTATTTCTTCGTACAATATTGACAAGAATGCCATTTTTTTTTACCTTACTTAAATATTTGTTATTATTTAAATTTAAATTTAAATGATGATAAACTATTAATATTGTGGGTTAAATAAGGCTTATGAAAGAATTAAGGAAATCGAAAACGTTGCAGTGATTTTCACAATTTTTTAAATATCAAAAAATGTGAGCAATCTAAAAACAAATGCGTGAATATTAAATTTTTATTGTTCGAGCATGCCTTTTTCCATTTAAATAAAAACTTGACTAGCAATGCCCCCATAACGAACGAAATAAAATTGACTGCAATGTAATTTTAAAAACCTCAATAATTTTCATCCCACCATAAATAAACAACAAGTTAATTAATCGTTTTTAATTCCAATTTTATTATCCCCATTTCCAAAATATTCTTGAAAATTCTTTTCATCCCTAAACCACTTCATTCCGCATGCGGTGTAATAAAAAACGCGAATAAAAATTCAAAGCAATGGGAAATGGAATACGCGCAAAAGTCAAAACGTTCCAAAACAAATACAATTTATTAATTCGCTTCATCCCATTTGGGCCATCCTTAACCATCAAGCGATGTCCTTTTAAATAATCAACAAACTCAAGAGACCGAATAAACGGAAACCTCGTAGACAGCGTAATATTAATGAAGATTACCCGCCCGCTTCTTTAGCGCCACCACCCGCACCGAGTGTCCTTATATTTACACACTTTTTACCATTGTCGCCTTTCTTGATTAAATAAATCCTTATTTCTCTTAAGTCATATAACTTTTGTGTTTGGTCGCACAGGGATTGGTTTCATTGTTGTGAGAGCAAAACAAGAGGAGTGCGGGTAAAGCCGGACAATTTATCTAAGACGAAATGCAACAAGTGTATATAAACAGAAATAAAAGTGCCTCTCAATTGTGGTTAGATGGATTTAAGTGCAGTTGCATCAGTCTTTATTTAAGATGAAGATGAAATGTTTGAGTGGTGCGTTGAACTCTTTGAAAATCATCAAGAGTTGAATTTAAGTGTGAAAGTTTTTAAGAAAAACATTTTCTGAGTAAGTACAGTAGAATTATAATTCAAAAAGTAAAGGTCTGCTTGACAGCTGTGCTGTGTGACGTCACCTGAGAGAATGTAGTATGAATTGTGAGAATTTTGACAGTTTGACGTCATTAGAGCGAATATTTTAGATGGGAAAAAAATAAAATGGCGGATGAATTTATTTATCAAGCAAACTTTTAAATTTAAACTAATAATAATTCTAAACCGGTTTTTAAGTTTTTACTACTTGAAATAAACACTTAGCTGTCAATAATCTTGAAAAAGCAACATCAATAACGATTCAACAAGTTGTAACCGTACAAACTTGCTAAAGACTTCTGCAGTAAAAAATACAGTTTGCAGCCCAAGGCACATATAATCCAATTTGCTCCACTCACTCGTCTCTGTAAATGCAGAATCCCACATGTAAGCATATTGAACACATGCATAAATTGCATCCTGCAAATGCCAACAGGACGAAATTCAAATTGACATTCCATGGCAGAATAACATGGCAAAACAAAACTATGCTTACGGTTTAACCTAGAGTATGTTAAGCATAAAATGAAACAAGATAAACGGTTGAAAAGGCTTGCACTTCAAAATTGAAGCAGGCTTCGTCCTTCGAGTGTGTGCGCGCGGTTAGCCCCCCCCCACCCCCTTTTAGTTCGTAATAATAATTATGTTTGCAGATTGGGGGGGATGGGGGACCATCCAAACCGAATTAAAAGAAAACACACTGCTTTTTGTGTAATCTTTCAGTGCTCGTTGTTAATTAAATTTGGCCTTTATTTTTGGCCAAGTTGAACTTACAACAATTGACTATACATTTGGGTGGGACTGCGTTGTGCGCCGCATATCAGATCAATCTATTTTGCATGTGGCATGCGGCTTTTAATGAAAAGTGTTTCCTTAATTAAAATCTATGCCCAGATAGCCGGTGGGAATTGTAGGCACTCGACACTCCAGTGTTGACAATAACTCTGTTAATTTCATCTCGATGTAGTATGTGTGTGTGTGTGTGTGTGTTAGTGGTGACTATATGTGCTTCCATGTGTGACCCAAATGCTGATCTACGTACAGTGAAAGTATATTGACGCAGTACACCCCAAATGAAAGTTGAGTTTTCCACTGAATAGCTTCTATTTTGAAAGCATTTTCTGTTGTGCTGGGATTACACAACAAATATCAAGCATTTATTTCTTACTTTTTTTTTTACAAACTACCCCATTGATTTGAATCTTGATATTTGTAATGTTGTTGATTTGGTACTCCAATCAAAATGGATAGTTAACAATAACAAAATAAGGATGCGAATTTTTAAGTAAACAGAAGCCAACACCGTACATTCATTTCTGGTGGTATTTACCATTCTGTTTATATGTACGCATACTTTTCAATGGGGGAAGGGGGAGGGATGAAAAATGTTAGGCATTTTTATGCGACAAAAACAAACGATTTTATAGAACGATGATGAATAAGGACAAGAAAAAAAAAACGACCGCTCTCATATTTTTTAAGCGTAAACAACACGAAAGGACACACAATGCGAAAAAGACAAATTTCTTATGAAAAGTTAGTAAAAATAGAAGGTTTATGTGGGTGGGTGACTTAAGGCGTAAGGGAATGTAAATGAAAAGAACCCTTATTTGTTCCGGTTTTACTTTTCCATCGTTGACCGACTATTTCGTAAAACTTTTGCATATAAATGTGGCATGTTTTGGCAGAGGTTTCGTAAAGCAAAATATCGCAACGAATTTGTGTCCGCATAAAATGGTGAAACACTTCATATAATGTGTTATAAGTTTTCTGTTTTTTTTATGAGAGACAATAGGCGACTATATGTAGAAGGGTTGAATTTCAAGAAAATTATGAAACTCAAGTTTTTTTAAAAAGTGTTTGGACGAGAGATCACATAAAATAAAATAGAATTACAATATTTTTTTCACAATAAATTTGATTACTCAAGTATAATTCATCTCTAGTACAATTATTCATCGGTAATAAGATACATCGCGAGTACAATTCATCGGGAGTTCAATTCAAAACGAGTACAATTCATCGCGAGTACAATTCATTGTGAGTAAAATTCATTGCGAAACAATTTATCGTGGTACACTTCATCGCGTGGACAATTCATTGTGAGTACAATTAATCGCGTTAGCACAATTAAATAATAATCGCAAAATGATTCATTAAGAGTACAGTTCATCGCGATATGATTCATTACGAGTAAAATTTATCGCGAGTACAATTCACCGAGAGTACAATTATTCATCGTAACTACAATTATTCATCGCGAGTATAATTCATTACGAAATAATTCATTGCAATTGCAATTCATCGCGAGTACAATTCATCCCGAAACAAATCATTGTGAGTACAATTCATCACCAAAGAATTCATTGTGAGTACAATTCATCGGGAGTACAATTCATCGGGAGTACAATTCATCGAGAGTACAATTCATCGCGAATACAAAAACTCATTGTGAGTACAATTCATCGTGTGTGCAAATAAATTCACTGCGAAATAAATCATCGCGAAATAAACCACCGGCCGCAATGAATTGTTCACCGATGAACTCAACAATAATTTAAATTTAAAACCAATTATTTCCTTTAAAAAAAAAGGAAGTTTTCAACCACAATTTTCCCAGCAAGTTTGTATCAGTTAAGTATTAGGCCTCTCAACGTAAAACCCGACCCACCCAATTTCGACGCAAGCTTATATAAAGAAGCAATCACTTTCATAAGCCTTTTTTCAAATGTGTATAATACGTGGTCCGAATATGACCATCAGATTAGTGGCATAGTTTCACTAGAAACTCGCATGACATGTACCTGCGGTGGCGAATAATTTCCCAAATTTGTTTTCATTAAATTAAAAAATGTTTTACCACCCATGCCCGGCTCAATGTACACATTTTGCCAACAAATTTCTTTCCGGGCTTTTTAGTTTAATGAGATTCGATTTTTCGTCCATTTTCGACGCTGCTCATCTAGTTTTTATCGCAAACAATATACATAAACCTGAATCATGATGCGGAGAATATAAAACGAAAACATTGCCGTATTATCGGTGAGTCGTGAGAGCCGAGGGGTAATATTTTTTGGGGGCAGGACGATGAAAAAGGGTGAGGGGGGGGGAGCAACATTTAACCGCGCCATCCTCACCTTGCCACATCAACAACAACATCCAGCCGATATTCTTTCTATATACATTCATTTATGGAACATGTCGCAATTTTTTATTCTTTGTATTGTGCTGCTGTCGACGTGTAACCAAATTAAGCTTTTCATTCTTGTGTGTTTCAAGTGTAACGGAAATTGTGTGGCCTTGCGTGTGTGTGTGTTTGTGTGTGTGTTGATGCGATGTTAAATAACACTGAAATGGATGATGGCAGCTGGGTCATTACCGATACTTGCGATAACCGAGATGGGTGTGAGCATCTAAAACAATTTCTCCTATCCCCATTGCCATCACGCAATCACTTTGGTATTGAATAGATGCGTTTAATATAAGGGGAGGGGGTGGTTTTTTAAGGTGGTGGGTGATTTGTGGGGTTTGGATTATTTGCTTTGTACGATGGTGTTATAGATCTGGATATTATAAAGCATTTGATTGAGCCTACAGTGGAATGATGCCCCTTTGCATTTAAATACAGCAATTTTGTTGCAATTTCATGGGAGTAAGCTTGGGGGGATAATCTCTAAATAAACCAAACTGGTTATATAACTCATTTATGTAAAGAATTGTGCACTTTGAATGTGTTGTAGAGATGATCTGCCTAAAAAGGTAAAACGGGGAAGGTCGAGCGTGTGTACCAGTGAAGATAACAAAGGTCATATTCATATAAACATATAAATTAAACGTGAATGTGTTCGTTGTTGCATTGGGCCTTGTCGAGTCGTTTGTAAAGAAGTGTGCAGCCTCATGTTCGAAGTATTTATGGTATGTGAAGTATGCAGATTGCAGATTGCGGAAATGGGTAGATGTTCTCTAGAGGCATTTTACTTTTTGAGGGCACTCCATTGTTTCTAATATTCAGGATTTAAATTGGCCAATATGTTTTTCTGTGATTACGTTGGATTCATTATACACAAAGTGTGATGATTTCAACTTAATTTAAAAGGGAATTAATTCATTTTTTTTATTGAACTCAAAAGCATTTCAAAAATACAATTTTGTCTTTAAATAAGCAGTAGAATTTATTCAAAAATAAAAAGTTTAACTAAATTTCTCGGAAAATTACTGCGAAAATGGTCAATTTATTTTAAATATAAAACTACATCGCAGGGAGAACGAGGTGGGAATTTATTACACCCTGGTAAAAAATACATCGCATGCAGACAGAAGTGTGAATAATTTACAGATTAGGACCTTGAAATATTTAGAAAAATTCTTCCTCTTAAACTACAATGAAGTGAAACACAAATTTAAAAAATATTTATAGTTTCCGATACAAAAATAATGTGACCTTGGTTCTAATTTTTTTCTAATTTTGACCTTGAAATTTTCTGAAATTTATTTTTATTTTATTAAGCTACAATAATGTAAAAGAAATATTTCAAAAAATATTTAATGTTTCTGAAATATTAATGGTGCGGATTTGAATTTTTCAAATTTTGACCTTGAATAAAATAAATAATAATAAATAAAGTCATTTGTTTCTGCAAAAGAGTGAATTTTGTTGTAAATTTACCATCGCTTCTCAGATAAGTACAATATAATTCGGTCCTTAAATTATTTTAATTTTGACCTTGAATTTTTTTTTACTATTTTATTTCACTTTTATTACAGAACACTATTTTAATTTTATGAAATTCAGACGAGAAAGAATTCTGCTATTCTGGAAATACATAATGTATCTTTTTATTTAATTTTAATTTTAATTTATTTTTGGCAATAACTTGACCTTTAATTAAATGTGAATTTATTTTATTATGCATTTTAAATTATTAAAATTTCATACAACTCCTTGAAGTAGTTCTGAAAATTTGAACGACGAAATTCTTCTTTTTTCTGGAGGGGAGTTAAAATTCAATACGTGTTTTCTCATCACTTACAAGAACCTGTATCTCCGTGGGTTATTTAAAAAAGGATTTCTTTGCCGATATAGTGGTTGTAACAAGCGCTTCAATTTATATGAAAATATCCCCTTAGAAAAATAAGTTGGGAAATTATATTTAGTCAATAATAATATTGAATACTGAATCAGTAAATGTTGTCCCCTTTTCAAAAAGTGTCTCCGCTGAATTTTGAAGAGTTGAATTCAGCAGCGAGTAATATTTCCCTTTTTGAGGAAAATTGATGGAATGGTGTGCACTGTGCAGAGCCGAACGATCCTAGAAAATAAAATCCACACTTCTACAATATTATGGAATTAAACCAAAATTGAAAAATCATTTAAAATGGCTATATTTTATAATCAAAATAATACAATAATGTGTATTATTAACTACAATTGTATCATATTGTGGGTAATAAATTGTTCAATTTGTGATATTTAAAATTGGTTTTACTTACTAAGAGTTAACTTGTTTGCACTTGTCATCAAAAGGGAGCATTGCAATCGTATTGTGATTTGATCCAATAAAGGACCAAGCATGTATAAATCCCACAGTTTGCAATGGTGCCCGCAAATGATCCGATAAAAAATTCTGGGTTATGTTGAGAAGAATCCACAAAAGCTAGGAGGCCGACAGTGTCAATTTTTACAAGTTATATCAATAGTTTTGAGATGTGCATTGGCTTATTGAAAAAAACATATGTAAAGTGGGAATTTGTTAGCATAGACACATAATATCCCCGAAGTTGTGGTATTCTCGTATCAAGTATGTTATTAGCTAAGGGATGTAATAATTGTAAGGAGAATTTTAACGAATGCTATAAAAAGGGGTTTATAACGAAAAATAAGGTGACCCCTTTGTATTTGATAAAGGTGCTCGTTAACTATTGCCAAAGGGGAAATGTAATGAACGCGAGGTTATCAATACCCTCATAAATAACACATTGAAAAATTTCATGAAATTATGAAGGAACAGACACATGAAGGAATTTTTAGAGATTTTTATTCACTCTTCTTTTTATTAACGATAGAATTCCAGAAAAAAATTTGGAATTCAAGTAACTAAATCCGTCAATAAAAAACAGTAAAATTCTATTTCTTATATTGACTTCTTAAAGACACAAAGAATATAATAAAAAAAATCAAGACAAAGAGGGGCGAAATAATTTATATGCGATTGTAACTTAAAGGCCAAAGGTCAAGATTGTCAGAGAAATTGTAATTGAAAAAGGATCGACAGCATTAACATTAAATAGGTCAAAGGTCAAAGGTTAAGACTTTGTAAAAATATAATAAAAACATTAAGTTGTCAAGTGTCAAATTTTAATTTTTTTGATGATGGAATCCCTAAAAAAACATTAAAATCTAATTATTTTTAAATCCATTAAACAAAATCTGTAAAACCTATTCCTTTGATTATTTTGACTCCTTAAAGAATTAAAGAAAATAAAAAAAACGAGGCAGGGCGGGGAATGCAATAATTTATGTGCAACTCAACGTACAATTAGGGAGTAAATTATAATACAAAAATATTATTTGAAAATTTGTGGGTTTCCTTTATTAAATATTTATAACTAGAAAATATTTAAAATCGGAGGTGTCAAAATTTGTTTCCGCATCATTAACTTTTTTCCGAAAAAAAAGAACTCCGTGGGTCGCACATAAATTATAAATATCTTTTAAATATCAATAAAAATGCAATTTTAATGATTTAATAATAAATATGGATTGCCGCATAATTACATTTAAACCTTTGTACTTAAATAAATTTGTAAAATTAAAATAATTTATTTCGATTGCATTATAATTTTACAAAAATCAAAAAAAAAAATTATTGACTCATCAATGCATACAAATTTAATCCACAAAAAATTAAAAAGGTAAATCCTCTTTATCTGGAATTAATAACAATTAACAGGCCGTCATTAACGTATTGAGCAATAATTAACTGCTTCACTTTAATTGGTTCAATCTGCGAATGCATTTGCATTGCTCTCATTAAAAATATTGTTTCCCGGCATAATAATGAAAACGAATTGTAAATAAATGAAAACAACAAAAAATGCATCGAAAGTATGCGCCGACATAACAACAGTCATGTTGTGCCTATCTACAATGAATGTGCAGTGGCTCATGAATCCTACTGCGCGTACTGAATGATTGCATGATTTAAACAAAACAAAAAAATATAACAACAATAATTCCCTCCATCAAGTGCTATAGTATACAATCCGATGAATGATCGTATAGACTAAGTTACCTGCAAAATGTACAAAATATTCGCAACATGTTTGGAAAGTAAATCAAATCAATGGCAAATATTTTAATTAGCTGATACAGTTACTCCATAATAAATAATCAATGGCAATTGAAAACAAAAGAATTATTGTTGTTATTTGATACGCAGGTGAAATTGTTTCAATGAAATCCCGCAATGGGATGAGATGGGAGGGGGGGGGGGAATAACAACAAACAACAATAGCAGCACTTGCGTGAATTCTCATCCTACCGCGACTCCCCGCCTCATCGATGCATGTTGGCAAATATTTTTAATTAGCCTAATTAACTGTAGCGGTTGTGCATGTGGCAGCGTAGCAGCAGGGGTGCAGCAGTTCAGCGATTTGAGTATTTTCGATGACAGTAATTTAATTGAATTAGAGATACATATTTTTCATTCTCATTTCGGTGTATAGAATTCCTATTAACCAATTCAATTGTGTTTTGCCACAATAACACTCAAATAAAATGCAACCCCAAAATGGCACATCTCAACGAGACCAATTAATTAGTATTTATTGCACCGTAGAGCTTTCCAGTTTAGCTAATTATAGGTGTGGTTGATTGGGATGGGTTATGCTAACACAGTTGAGCAGAATTAAAAGTGTTGCAATAATAATGATGATGATGATGATGATGGGCAAAATATTTGTAAGGTCACAATGTTTCATGCATAAATTTATGTATTTCAATTCCCAGATTAAAAGTGTTGAAAATTGGGAAGGTTAATGGCTGTGACATAATTGGGACGTTATCAATAAAAGTTTTTCACAAAAATTTTATAATTAGTTGCGTTCTATTGAGATCTCGTTCAGTTTATTTCAATAGAACGTTATTTTTTTATTATATGTATAAGATAAACCTTGATATTTACACAGGTTTACTTATTCGGTGCATTTATTATTCTATTGGCCGCAAGGTGGCGCTAAAATAATTAATTATTCTGTCAAGGAATTAACGATAATTTGGTTAATACGATTGAAACAGGAATTTATTACAACTAGTTTTAATTGGGCCGTTAAATGATTTTTTTTTATTAATCCATTGCAAAGATCACATGCGAGTTTCACTATGAAAGTTTTCTGGTTAAATTTTCGTGATATTAAAACTCTTGAAACTGAGACTTCAAATTATGTTTTTAAAATTAATTTCAATAATTTAAGAAACATAAATGCACATTTTCAAAGAAAAACGAACGATTTGTTTTTTTAATTAACTTTCAATGTTAGCTGTTTATGATTTTAAATAAATTATATTTACTTTGTTTATGTTGCCAACAAATGAAGCAGCACTCTGAATTAATTCTTTAAAAATAGCGCCACCTATTGTCGACTAGAATATGTTTAAAATACTAACCAAATATCATACCAATTCAATTGTGTTTTGCCACAATAACACTCAAATAAAATGCAACCCCAAAATGGCACATCTCAACGAGACCAATTAATTAGTATTTATTGCACCGTAGAGCTTTCCAGTTTAGCTAATTATAGGTGTGGTTGATTGGGATGGGTTATGCTAACACAGTTGAGCAGAATTAAAAGTGTTGCAATAATAATGATGATGATGATGATGATGGGCAAAATATTTGTAAGGTCACAATGTTTCATGCATAAATTTATGTATTTCAATTCCCAGATTAAAAGTGTTGAAAATTGGGAAGGTTAATGGCTGTGACATAATTGGGACGTTATCAATAAAAGTTTTTCACAAAAATTTTATAATTAGTTGCGTTCTATTGAGATCTCGTTCAGTTTATTTCAATAGAACGTTATTTTTTTATTATATGTATAAGATAAACCTTGATATTTACACAGGTTTACTTATTCGGTGCATTTATTATTCTATTGGCCGCAAGGTGGCGCTAAAATAATTAATTATTCTGTCAAGGAATTAACGATAATTTGGTTAATACGATTGAAACAGGAATTTATTACAACTAGTTTTAATTGGGCCGTTAAATGATTTTTTTTTATTAATCCATTGCAAAGATCACATGCGAGTTTCACTATGAAAGTTTTCTGGTTAAATTTTCGTGATATTAAAACTCTTGAAACTGAGACTTCAAATTATGTTTTTAAAATTAATTTCAATAATTTAAGAAACATAAATGCACATTTTCAAAGAAAAACGAACGATTTGTTTTTTTAATTAACTTTCAATGTTAGCTGTTTATGATTTTAAATAAATTATATTTACTTTGTTTATGTTGCCAACAAATGAAGCAGCACTCTGAATTAATTCTTTAAAAATAGCGCCACCTATTGTCGACTAGAATATGTTTAAAATACTAACCAAATATCATACTATTGAACTAAATGAGATCTCAAAAGAACGCAACTATTATGACCAAAATTTATTTAAAACAATGATCGGCTTCGTGTGGGAGGTGTTGGGTTGGGATGGGTATGGATTGGCCACCAATGCTTTGTTGTTGTTTGACGCAATATTAAACAGTTTGTGAATTGTGGGTAGTATTGTGTGGGTGAAAATTTGTAAAAAGGTGCAGTAAAATAGACATTGTTTAAGGTTTCATTCCAAAAAGATTAATTTCAACCTCAAATTGTGTAAATACTTTATAATAATGAGAGAATTATGATATGTAAAGAATTCCAAACAATCAAAACACAAATATTAAAACGAAAGATGTTGCTTTTCTTTACAGCTCCATAAAATCATTTCAGAAATGAATTTACTTTTGCCACACAACGCACAAATAAAAAAGTATTTTACCTACTGCTTTCTAATGTGAAAAGCGCGTAATCTTTAATTAAGAAAAACTCATTCCATATCGCATTGTTCATCGTGGTACATGCTCGAGTACTCGTACACAAACATTTTAAGGTTGAAGAAATTCTAAGCGCATAATAGGTTATAGACCGTGATAGCTGAAAGGGTGTGTGTGTGTGTTTGTGTTTGCATATTTTGCATTAGGAAATAGAAGCTACAGGGAGTTGGGTTGGTGTTGGCTGCTGCTACGTACTGATGCTTTCAACAGAGAGAATAATACGTATAGGACTGTATAATATTAATGTCGTTCAGTTCGTACATGTAAATTGTAAGCCGCAAGGACACACCTCGTCACTGAATTTATTTCAGGCGGATGCGATGGGCAGAAAGGGCGCCTCATATCAAACAATGCTGCTGTATGTTTACCCAAAAGTACTTGTAGTGTTTACTTCTTGTTAAGTATATTATACCTATAATATTCGTTTCAATATTCTGGCACACATATAATATAATGCTCCATCTGTATAAATGCCTTGAGAGCTGAAACATGTGTTTTTCCCTGTTTATTTACGCTTACGGGTTTCTCTTGTATAGGACTTTGTTTTTTTATTCCCTTGATACTTTTTATATCACTTTGTGTTGCTGCGTACAATGCTCATCCTTCAATTATATAATCGTCTTCGTATGACACATTTTTGTATACACGCGCGTCTTCTGTGAATACATTTGTTTTAATTTTTTTTCTTTTATTTAGTGTAAAGAATTGGCAGGAACCCAAATATTCAAAGCAAACATTACAACAACAAAAAAAAACAACAACGAAATGCAATTTAAGTATTTGTTGGTATACAATTAAAAGTCCTTTTATTTTAGATGTTATTATTTGCGTTCTATTTTAGTTTATTTCAATAAAGCTAAATAGTTGATTTACATTTTAAACAGGAAGTAATTTATCTAGTCGATAAGAGGTGGCGCTCTTTTTAAGGAAAATAAATTCGAAAGGCTGCATCACTTGTTGGTGTCGTAAACAATTCATTGAGTTTAAATCATAAACAGTTATTGACATCATTCTTTTCACATCATCCACTTCAATATCAATTTGTTTTAAAAAGAACGATCGCCGTCACAAAGACGTAACAGCTGTGGTAACGTGGATAATTTTTCGAATGTGAAATAAATTTTGTACCCATTACTTTGATTTAAAAGCCTTTAATGACGGTAGCGCCAGTCGGAAAATGTCGGAAAATATAGTTCCTAACTCACAGTGAAGTGAAACGGACATATGTCGAGTTAGATTACCGTTGTTGTTGTATTGCATGTAAAAATGACGATGAAAAACATAAATAAAGTGAAAAGAACGATGCCATCATACCAAGTTAACAAATTGTGGTTAATTTATTTAATGAATGCTTAATTATTTCTGCGCCATCTTGCGACCAATAAAGTAATGAATATACCGAATGAGTAAACCTTAAGCAAGGTTTATTTTGATGTTGCTGGTTGCATTGCACACATAATTTCAAAATAAACTAAATTAGATTTGAATAGAACGCAACTATTGCTAGATATATCTGTCAAAAGCTTAAATGTGTCAATAAAAAAACAATTAATACTTGATGCAATTGCAAAGCATAATAACATGATGAGTTCATTGAGCACGGTGCTTGAATGACCCCCAATGAACGGTTGGTTATATGTGCTGTGGAAATGTTCTTTGTTATCAAATTTAATTACAGTGCAAATCGCATTTAAATTGTCCTTTGCGCAAAGGATTCCCATGAACACATAACGAGACAACAACCGTTGAAGATACACACGCAGTGAAACAAATTCAAAAAACACACACACAAAGGACATCGCTACAATATATGTATACATAAGTCGATGCTGTGGTTCAGTGCTTCAAATTCCAAGCACGTTTCCCTGTAATGAATTTGGTGTCTATTTATTTTTTATCTTTTTCGCATTTCCTTTCATTGCATTTTTATGTTGAGAACTGAGGAGGCAAATGATGAACGGAAGAGTCATCCTTCTTGTCACACAGCACCCACCCGAACACAACACGAATTCATTTTCATTCCGCACTTCTTTTTTTTTTTTTGCAGCACCAGCAGCACCGCCCACTCGTGCACCCCACCCCCGAAACACGGCCGCCTCTACGGCTACTAGCGCTACAGCGTGGCCAAAAACATTTTTCGGGTGCGGGTGATGAATTTCCCTTTTATCTGTTCAGCGCGCTTTCGCATTTGAAAAATTGTCCTTTCGGTATAAAGTATTCCGTGCACACGATCAGGCCCAATTTTTAATGCCAACGCGCTGTGTATACAAGTGTGTCGGGTTCTTTGCAGTTCATGCGAGCGCGCGGCGGTTATTACATTTTGGGGTTTATTTAATTTTCAATTTTTAAGACTTTTACAAGCCGTGCTTAGCTGCTTTTTAAGGATAGCTTTGCTCAAGTCGTTGGTAATTTAATTGTAATGTCGCTTGTAAATACGGGTACTTGAGGATATTTTGATTTTATGTGTCGATGGAGGGATTTGCCAAAGGACGTGATGGGGAAATTGGCGAAATATGAAAGGCATGTGAGTTTTGTTAACAATTGAATTGCAATCTATTTTTGTATTTTAAATTGTTAAGTGGGAAGCAATTTTATTTTGTATTTCACAATTCTTTGTCAAACTGATGTTCTTTTATTGAAGAAATCGATTTCCTTATTTAAATTCAAATATGTCAACGCATTCCCAATTTCACACACTTTTCCATTTAAATAAAATACAATAATAATATAAAAATATTTAAATCTGATTCTATATAAAACAAAAATGAATGTAGAAAAGTATTGCAACAAGATTTGTGTGTTAAAGACAATACTGCAACTGCTTAAAATTAATTGAACGAAAAATGAAAAGTTTATGAGAAATAGTGCACCAAGTTTTAAAGCAAAACGTTTCCATTAAAGACAAATTAACAACAAAACTTTATTTTTTGAAGACAAAAAGCAAACACAAGCTCCACAAATTTTCAGCTTTTTAATTTCCACCAGCATAGTGTGTGTGTGTTGGCGGCCACATGTGGCGCGAATGTATTTCAATCTTATTATTTTTGTCGTCTATTTCAAAGTGTTGAACTTTAATTTCTTTGTTGACCATTTAATTGCTTGGGATTGCACGACACAAAATACCCAGCACGAGCAACTGATGTCTGTTTGTTTTGAACTGTGTGCAATACTTTAGTTTCATACACAATACACGTCATGATGAAATAGAGTAACGCATAGATGTCTCGCCACTGATGCCCACGAAATCAGATCACATTTTTTGTATTCTTTTGTTTATTTCTTTGAAAGCAGTAGCTGTTGGTTACGTAAACTTTGGAAAATATGGTTTATTTCACAAACACACAATTTTCGCCGCAATCTTGCAATTTGTTGGAGAATCACAAACATTGTAATATTTAGGTGGTAGGTACATTGAGATGAAGAGTCCACTTAAAATCGACTTTTAAGTAAATAACTCAATGTGAGTTCTGACTATGTAACGGTTTCTGGTTAATTGTCGAAATATATCGATCCAAAACTTAATAATTCGATTCAACATAAAATACTTAAATTTATGTACATATTTATTTAATAAAGATTCCACTTAAATTTATATGAAGCTACATCAAGTTGTTTATTTTGATTTTAATTTCCATATAAATTTATAAATTTTCATATTGAAAAAATATTGAAAAATGATGTTACATTCATTTAAAAAGATTCAGGTAATTCTTTGTAATATATGTTTTATATTTTTAATGTTTTCTTAAATTAATTTATTTTTAAATTTTTTATTATTATACGACCCCAGAAACTCGTTTTGACACCATCTGAGCCCAAAAAAGTGGCCTAGATTGGTTCAGATTAATGTGGGATTAAATAAGAAAAGAAAACTTGCTGAACATTTCAAGGCCAAATTTTGAAAACTCAAGGTCACATTTTTATAATGAATATGTGTAATTCAAAAACTGTGAGTTTTAGGGTACTATGATGTTCTACATTATTGCTAATCTCAATGAAAGTACCAATTTCGGACGAAAACCAAGGTCAAAATTCAAAAATTCAAGGTCCATTTTCCATATCTCCGAAAGGCTCTCCCTGCGACGTAGTTTTTTTTAAAGCCTGGGATTTAAACTGGGACTTTTTTGGGTGTGTTGTGACGTCAAGAAAAGTCCGTCTAATCATTTCAAAGTAATTTATTTAAATCTCAATCCTTTAGTTACTTTCATAAGTAATTGAAAGTCAATATTTTTTTCGATGGTTGAATATAATTTAATATTATATGTTCCACCTCGATATTTCCACTGTATAATAATATTTAAACACATTGATATAAATGTCCTCGTTTTCTCTCAGTGTAGCAATGCCTGTATGAATAGTTAGTTGGCTCAAGACACAACAACTTAAGCATTTAATTTTTGTGCCAACGCAAGTCGCAACAAAGAAAATTCATCGTCGCACATAAACACATCTCAAATAACACACACACACACCCAAGTAAAAACGGCTCAAACAGCACAACAACAATTATTACCATGCTGCTTTCACACAGTAAAGATATCAAGAAGCTTTTTGTGCTGGTGCTTTATGAAGCAATATTTCTTGGTACAATTATTGAATCATGGTGCATATTATGTACACTTATAGTATACATAGCGGGCAAGTGGAAAGACAATATGCACCGGACCGGTATCTATCATGCTCAAAGAACAATATTGTCCTTTTGTTGGTTTTCATTGTCTACATGTTGTCGGATTAATTAAATTCCAGCACCGATTTGGAATGAGTTACAGTTAAGACATTTGTACTTCTTAAGGTTAACGTAATCTCTTGTTCACATACGACGCTGTAGACGACAAATAGATTTAAGATTGCAGCGTCTGCTTGTTGAGTGTGGAATGGGAGAGGGTGCAGCACCTGCTCGTTAATCAAACTTCAACGGAATTATTTGATTTGTGAATGACACAGTCCTTTCTGAAGGACTCGTATATCTGTACGTAGATACAAAGTTAACGGCGAGAACACATTCCATTTTATTGTCTCGAATTTCAATTGAGTTACCTTTTGTAGATTTTGGACTCAATAGTGAATGCGCTCATTGAAAATTGTTGGTATTATATGATAGCTGTGGTGTTTAGTTTACGTTTTAGTATTTTACTTGTATGTGTGCATTGACTTTTCAAGAAGGACTTTTGATAAAAGTTTCAGTTTACTGAGAGCTTTCATTTTCAACTTTACTGCGTTCATTTATTTTATGTCCTTAAAGTAGGAAATTACAAAACATTTATTGCTTTTATATTTATTTTAATTTATAATATAACATTAACTAAGATTTAGATTTTTACCTAAATTTAGACAGCTAATAAGTCATAAAATCATCGATCTACAGGGTGATTCATTTAAATGTTTATTTTAAAAATGCGATAAATTATTATTATTTTTTGATTAATTTTTATTTCATTTTTAAGGTTACAGTATTCGCGATATAAATTAAAAATGATTCCGTTCAAGTGGCTCCCTCTACTGGCGTTGCAGTTTTTTATCCTATTCCCTAATTTCATATAATTTTGCCACATTTTTGGCCAATAACAGTTGAAAATTTGTTTTTTAAATGGTTTTCCCATTTTTAACATTGATCTTTTATTTGAAGAATAAAATCTAACGGAATCAAGTTGCAGCTTTCAAAAATATAAACTCTTAAACCACCCTGTAGACTGATATTAGATTGCAAAGAGAATTTTAATTACAATTCAACGATTAATCAATGTAATTTAATGTAGACTAGGCTTTCATTAAAAATAATATAAAATATTGCAATCCTTTGACCTTAACCTATTCGGTGAATAACTCACCTACAAGCAATATTGCTTATTTGTATACAATACTTGAGAGTTGAGATATACTTCCAGGGATTTTCTTGGCATTCCAATTTATATTTCATCTTAGTTTTGAAGTACATTTCGGCACACAAAGCTCATGAGATAATACATCAGTTAAAGGAAAATCTTCAATTAGTTTATGACAGCTGTAAAGGGATGATTTGATGAAGTGGAGTTGAATGAGATCCCGATAGTAATTGGTAAAAACATAATTTGCCAGAAACACCTGACAGAGTTTGATTTGTTGATTGAAATCATTATTGCTTCCGTTTCCATTATGGGTTCCGACTGCTTACTGCCGAAATATACTCACACACTCGACAAATGAATTCAATAAAATGCTTTCAACCATATCTCCCAATGTGCTCGTAAATACATAGACACATGGCAAACATGATTGTCTACATATGACGGCGAAAAGAAGTTCTCGATACAAACGAAGCCATCTAAATCAATATTAATCATGTGTGAAGAGACAATTTCTGTTTAATATATTTACTTCAGCCAGGTGATATATTGTCAATTAAACGTTATAAGGTTGCTGACAGTCGGTGTGGAACTAAAATTGATATCCTAATGTCGAGCCCAATGCTTGCTACTGATCTGATATATCACTCTTAATTGGACTTTAATAATTTACACAATACATACTCATATTTGTACAATATTACAACCAATATAATAGATATAATATGTATTATGTATACTTCGCACATAAGTTATTTGATAACTGATATTTGGTTCGCATTAGGAAATAGTTTCACGAGCTTACATATCATGTATAATTATGGTATAGTAATTAAATTTGTAATAATGGCTTCCTATTCTTGTTAGTTTCCTATAATTTTACTCACTCATCTTACTTTTGATACAGAAATCATCGTTAGTTTTGCAAACTACATTAACCTTTGTATTAGAAATTCATCGAAGGTACAATTCATCGCATAACTATACTTTTATTGTCTTAAAAATAACAAAACATTCTTTTAAAAATGCGGGGTGGTTCATTTAAATTATTTTTCTTAAATGAACTTCTCTACGATTTCACACTGTTAAATTTTATTCTGTTAAGTGCCGTGGCATTATGGAAAGTGTGGTCAAACATTGGAGCGACAGGATACTGCAAGGCCAGCAGAGGGAGCCACTTCACCGAAATTATTTTTTATTCATAACGCTGATACTGTAACTTTTAAAATTAAAATAAAATTAATCAAAAATAACGATTTCTACGCATTTTATAGCATTTAAAAAAAAATTAAGTGGACCACCCTGTAAATCACATAACACTTGCTTGAAAATAAGTCTATAATATTTCAAAGTATTTTTTTAATTGTAAACATGTTTGTTTAGAGCCGCGGAGGGTATAATATACTAATTATCTTGAACATTTTTGGCCTAAAAGATAAATGGACCATCCTGTACATTTTTTATTTATTTTTTAAACATAATCTGTTTACAATTAGTTTTTTCTTCTTGCGACACATGTCACTGTGTACTGTGTCGATGGAATTTTTTTTAAATTAACAAATTGTCAAAACACCTTGTAAAAAAATGTATCAAATATTCAATATTTGTATAAAAAGTCATTTAATCCCGTTGCATAAAATTAACATTTATTATTATAAATTAACATTATGTTAAAAAGCTTTTTGAAATGAATCACATAAATTGAATTCATAATTCATGCAAAACAAATAAGTTGCAGAAAAGAACGTCTTAAAGTAAAGTGGAATATCTAATGAGATATCTTGTTCAATGTTCATAGCGAAATGCACTCAAAATTCATATTTCTGTAATGATGCTATTTAAATAAATAATTTCATGATTTCATCGTTCAAGCGAATAGATGGGAGAACAATTTAAAAAATTAAAGCGCAATCTTTGGGACAATAATAATTAAAATGCACTTAACAATTTTAACGTGAATGCTGCGAAAATTTAATTCATTACATATAGAATATTTTTAAATGGTACAAGAAGACTTTTAAAAACTTTATTATTGCATTAATAATGATAGTAAAATATAAAAAAATACATCACAGGGAGAGCGAGGTGTGAATTTATATACGACTGTTGCTTAACTATATTGTAATAAAGCTTTTCGGAGATATGAAAAATTTGACCTTGAAATTTCTGAATTTTGACCTTGATTTTTGTCCAAAATTGGTACTTTTATTGAGATTATCAATAATGTAGAACATCATAGTACCCTAAAACACACTGTATTTGAATTACACATTTTCATTATAAAAATATGACCTTGAATTTTGAAAATTTGACCTTGAAATGTTCAGCAAGTTTTCTTTTTTTATTTAATCCTACAATAATGTGAAAAAAAAAATTCAAAAATATTAGAGGTTTCTGAGATTTAAAAGATTTGAACTTGAATTTTCCGATTTTGACCTTGAAATGTCTTTCTTATCTTATTTTATCCTACAAGAATCTGAAAGAATTTTTTTGATATTATGCAAGATGGATGAGATAGAAAAGTGGGGTTTGTCTTTGCCCACCCCATTTTTCTCCAGAAGAAGCATCTGGTGTTAAAAAATAACATAATTTATATTAGGATATAAGAATTTAGCAGTTTTGTTTAGAATGCCATGAAGACTATTTTTTATTAAATATTTATTATTTTATTTATTAATTATTGCGTTTATTTATTTAAATTAGAATGGTTCAAGTTTAATATTTATAAGTTATAACCAATATTTTAATTCATAATTTGTTATAAATATTAAAGTTTAAAAAATATTAATTTAGAAACAAGGTGAAATTTTGTATTTAGAAATAAAAGCCAAGGAACAGTTTTTATTGTCGCTGCAATAACAATAATTCATTTATTAATTTTACATTAAACTGGTTCTAATAATCCTCTAGAACTAAATTAAAAAAAATGATAAAATTCCAATTTTTGTTTGCAAAATTGAATCTGGTGAATGTTTATTAATTAAATATTAATTGTAATAACATTTCTTTTTTTAAATGGAAAAAATGTTTGCAATAAAGAATGTCTAGGTAATTATAAAATTTAATTATTAAACTTATCGAAAAAAAAGTACGTCTAAAACAAATTCGACATTCGCAAAGCATCACACCCAAATTATAACACAACATAGGAAATCAATCAAGTATAATTGTGCGTCCATTCCTTAGTTAAGCTTCACTGTGTATATAAATACACCACCCACAATGTACATAAATACGTAAGCCTAAAGCTCATTAATTAGGAAGCATTTAGATGCCATTCTTCCATTCGGATGAATTCATCTCACGCACATGCTCGTCCGAAATACAATCGATATATAGAAAAGATCCCTTCTAATATGTACATGTGTTTGCAAGTACAGTTCATAATGTACGTATATTACATATTATATATTGTATTAAATAAGGAAAAAGGATTTAAAAGGGTCCCGGGACTGGATCAACTTTCTTCCATTTGCGCCTCAATTCATTTGGGTCCACACAACACATATTATAAATACCGCACATACTCGTACAACATCAAAACATGGTTTATTTCGTTGCCATGTACGACCGAACATACGAAATATAAGTAACACACGTATTTAGTTCACCTTCTTTGAATTAATCCATTGCTAATTGAAAGGAAAACAATTTCAGTGGCTTACGACTACAATATCTGTCACGTATTACATTCACAGCTGTCGCTGCAAACAGTGGTGTGACTGTGTCTGATGTCGTCGGTTGGACCTGTGGCCTTTTCCTATTCGCCACACACACACACACACACACACACACATTATCCTGTCTATGCAATGCAGTGAAGCATCACACCAAGGAAATTGGAAAAATTATGAGGCATCAGCGAATTCTCTTTTATTAGCCAGAAATAATTTTTGAAGTACAATCACTGCAGAATGTGCTTTATAATATAATATAATATAAAATAATTATTATATTTAATGCACTTGTACAACAACCTCATTCCTAAGGGAGACATCGCATATTCCGCGAAAACATAATTGCTGTTATTCAAACCATAATTTACGTTCGCGGAAAATTGTGCAGCAACCGTTGAAATATGGACGAGGCAAAAGCGCGCGCGATGCGATCGCGGACGGCCGTGGGCTTGCATTTAGCACAAGTTTAAGATTATGAACAAGTGTAAGTATGTTTGTACTTAAGTGCCTGCAGTCTGCACTGCGTTTCTCAGCTTACCCAAATGGATGCTTTAAGTATAATTATGCATGGCTCGTATTTTATGAGCATTTTCCATAACACACCCATAATGAGGAGTGTGTGCGAGTATATCAAAGAAACTTTTGTGCTTTATGTGCTTTCAGTTAAATATTCGCGTGCACCATTATGAAAAGTATTTTTCTTGCATTCGGTTATGAATTGTTTTCAATTTATGTATGACTTGTTTTTAAAATAATTTATTGCATCTTAATGCACATTCAAATTTTCTGGGATTTTGGCTGAAGACAAAAATGAGATAATGGTGATGGTAAAAATTATTTTATGTTAATTTTATATGAACCCCAAACGAATATATCATAATTAAAGAAAATTTGTTTTTGTTTTTGAATTAAATTGTCACAATGTCCAAGTTGAAGACTTTTCCAAAACTTAACAAAAAATAAAAGAAAAAAAAAATTCATCGCAAAGAGAGTGAATTTAAACACGACTTTAGCCGAACTTCAATTTAATAAAATCTTACTGCGATATGGAAAATTTGACCTTGAAAATTTTAAAAAGATGACCTTGAATGAGTTGTCTAAAATTGGTCCTTTTATTGAAATCGGCAATAATAGGACATCATAATACGCTGGAACAAATAGTTTTTGATTTATTTTCATTATGAAAATATGACCTTGAGTTTTCTAATTTTGACCTTGAGATATTCAGCAAATCCTTTTTTTAATTAATAGCGACTATAATGTGAAAGAATTTTTTTAAAAACATTAAACTTTTCCGAGATATGAATAATTTGACCTTGAATTTTCTGATTTTGACCTTGACATGTTTGGCGAATTTCAATTATAAAACAGTTTTTTTTAAAAACACAAACACTTATGCTGATAATGCATTCCTCAACAGAAAGTAATATATTTTTATTGTTTTATTTTGTAAAAATAATGGTTAATAACTTTTATAAGCAATTGAATAACTGTTAACGAGTTTATACTTTAATCTTGTTAAATTATTTCAACTTTTTTGCTTGGTTATTATAGTATATTTAATAATTTATAATAAATTTAAATGTATTTATTTTCATAAAGTATCAGAAGTAAAGTAATATATTAATACATATTGACGCTGCACAAAGCACAATAAATAATAATACAGAAATGTAAACCCCATCATTGCTAATCACCAAAGCACCACACATATTAAATTTATCCAAAATAGGCGTCACTAATCCAGCCGGTCTAATTAAATCTGCTTAAAAGTTTAACGACCATTTTGTGTTTAGATTCAGAAAAGGCCCTACAAAACATTTTCATAAATACTTGTTAACGAAAATTCCAACCTAAAGCAGAATAGCCAGAGTGTTAAACTAAATAACGATTACTTTACCGTAATCCATGTAAGCGCTGAGCGCCGCGCCACGCAGCTGCAATACCTTAGTCCTCAACGCTTTATTGGAGAGGTGCGTCGCATGTTCTAATTATTGCACATTAATTCTTAGAGCCTCATTATGTCCGCTCCTAATTAAAATATAACCAACCCTAAGGTATTTTGGTGTACCAACGAAATTACAAAAAAATATTAAACTTTTTGGGGGCCATAAAAAGGCACTAAAAAAAAAAGGATACGCCACGGATTCGGTACAATAATTATTAACAAAAAAATTTGCATTGTAATATGTGGCACAAAGGGATTTTAATTTTTTCTTGTTGGTATTTTTATTTAAATATTTGAAATGTTCGCCATGCGTCCGGATTTTCACTTCTTGTGTAAAAATAGCGTAAAATTTGAGGATAAATATAAAATAGATCCTTGTACACAAATTAAAAAAAACGCATTTCAAATAAAAGCCCAATATGTGATTGCCGCATCCATAAAAGCCGCTTCATTGCTTTAAGAAAATAAAAATAGACGGGTCGTTTTATTTTTGGGGTGGAAAAAAAAAAAAAACACAAATACAGAAGGATGTGTTTATTGAGAAAACTCGCCACCCCACTGTTATCATTCAATTACCAATCACGCACACATTACTTGCGCTTCACATCATGATTAAGTGTTGCGATGGAACATTAAGCAACACAATTTACAGCATCAATTTTATGTGCTGATAATTTGACACTGTACCATTTCAAATTGATAACTTTCATTGTTTAACAAACGAATGCAATAAATTTACAGCCGATGAAAGCTGTGAAACTCAATTTAAGTGCGACATAAATCTGCAGGAGAACCAACTGAAAAGGGGTTTCTCTGTATAGGCATTTATTGTATCGTCGAGCACTCGTAAAAGAATGTACACATCCTTCAGGGCTTATGGCGTTGTGCGTGAATCGCGCGAAAAGCATCTTTGTCTATGATTTTTATAGTTGGTTCTCATTGAAAATGAAGCGTTTGTTTTGCGATATTTATTCAATGCATAAATTAAATTAAAGTAAATGAGGAATTTATAGAATAGCCTGTCTGCGTGACAAATACAATTTTGCTGAAAGACCAACACCACATTTCAATGTCGGAAGAGACACATTTGTTAAACTCCGATTTGCTTTTACTGAGAAAGCCAAAAAGCTCTAGCCTTTTTTTTTTTGGGTAATTTTTGGGGAGGAACAATAATTTTGGTTTACGATTTCTGAATAACAGAAGTCACACCACACATTTACGACCATAACCTCGTATATTACACTATCTGATATTACAGTTATTGTTGCATGTAACCAACCAACCAATTATGGCGACACAGACACATAATAAATAGATGTGTCCCCGCAGGGTTGAAATTTGTGTGTGGTGTTAAAATTTGTTTAGTTAAGCGAAAAATATGATAACTTTGGCTGTACAAGAAAGGGACCGTCAAGCATGTAATAAACGAAGAGATATAAAGAATGATTACCATCGGGCGAAGAGGTTACATTCAATACATTGCCGGATACCGAAAGTCCCAATCAGCCATTTTATGTGAAAACTGGGGGGGGGGGTACATTTTGGGTATTAAGGAAATCCATTCTAAACCCAATTTATATGTAGGGAATAGGGATATTGTTGGTTAGTTTCACTACATGTGCAATCTTCCCCGCATAGCTTTCCGATGTTCACTCCTTTTTTTGACCTACTTTTTCAATTACTTCAATATCAATTCATTCTTTTATTTGATCCTTTGAGAAGGAGCAGTGCATTCACTGGAGCGTGTTCAGATCCAACTGCATTTGGATTTAGTATTCAATTTTTTTTCTGAACAAGAAATACTGAACCTTTTATACAGTTTTATTTCAATCAATTGGTTTTATTTTTTTCTTCAAATAGTGTGTGTCCTTTGTCCTTTTCATACAAAAAAAACATGCTTTATTGTAATTATTTAATTAATTTTTTGTATTTTAATTTCCAATTATTTTGCTGTAAATATTTGTAAACTTCCCTTTAACCAATTTAAACTTTAAACAACACAAAAGTGGGTGTTCATGTTTTAAGAATTAAAAAGTGCCAACCACAAAATAAAATGTTCACAACTACCCCAGCTGCAGGGCATAATAGCACTTCAAGTTAATGAATGTCCGTTTACTATCACCGCATTTCATCTTTTCCCACAGTGTCTGCCGCTCTCCTTTTTTTTTTTGGGGGTGGTTTGTTATTTTCAAAGGTGTTCGCACTTGAAATGTTTTTCACTCGTTGTGTTACAATTTGAGCTTTCAAGTGAAAGGGCACATTCATTGTCGCAAAATGTAGAAAAAACGTGGTTGAAAGTATAAATGAGTTTTGGCGAGTGTGTGGCGGATGATTTATATTAAATGGGGTTTGCACAAAGAATTTGAATGCTACAAATTTGGAATAATAATGAGTTTTATTTGATTCTTTTACAAGGACTTTTAAATTAACATAAAATGTTACTTCATTTAATTTTCTATAACATTGGTTGAATTTTAATTAAAGTGGAGGACATTTTATAAGCTCCTGCTTATTAAGTTGAGGGATTTTGTTTGTAAATATAACGAGTCTTGTTAAAATACTGAATCTATATATTAAAACTCTTAAAACATTGCAATTTTCTGCTTAAAAATAAGTTTATCAATAATTAATAATTACAAATACATTTTCAACGTATAAATCTACAATAAAACAATTTAAAATGATGTAATTTATAATTAAAGTAATACTTTAACCTTAACCGTATTATATAATTAAATTGGCTAAAAATTCTGAAATTTAATGCGTTTGGTTAATTAAGCAATTATGCAACCAACGTATTATACATAAGGCATAAAATGTTCAGGTAATTAATCATAAATAGGATGAAGGAGAGAGAGCCAAACTCATGCCACCCCCGTGCGTCCACAGCAGCAGCAGCAAGTAAGCAACAAACAAAACGGCTTTTGTGCCGCCATCACTAAAAAATTTAAAAAGGAAAGCATCTCGTAAATTATGATATCCCTATAGATATTGTTCACCGTAAAGAAGCAACGGAAGACGGAAATCCTCGCAACGAAATGGATCCCACGGTCTTGTTCGCTTTCGTAACTTTCTCACTCGCGTGCACGAAATGTAAGCTCACTTTTAATTGAAGTTAATCCAAACGCCTTGTTAGAGAGATCTTTCCTGCTTCACTTCCGTTGTTCGTCGTTTGCAATCGTATTATGTGGAACGCTACATTACACGAATGGGTGGTGAACATTTTTGTGGCATTTTGTATGAAAAAAGGATTTTCATAAAAATTATTGAGAAAATGTTTTTTAAAATGCTTTAAGTTTTTTAAATGCTTTAAAACTAAAATTATTATTATTAGAATTTAATTAAGCAACAACAAGACAGTTAATTAAACCATAGAATTTCCTTCAACAATAATGGCGTTCTATTGAAATCTCAATTAGTTTATTTCAATAGAACAATATTTGGTTTAATTTTTAAACAGAGAAACTTACGCTAGTCGACAAGAGGTGGCGCTTTTTTAAGGAATAAATTTAGAAGACTGCATCACTTGTTGACAACATAAACTCATTACATTTCATTTAGTTAAAATGATAAACAGTTAGCATAACAACTAGATAAATGCAATTAAAATTTGTTAAATTACAATCGTACCAACCTTAGAGACCCAAATTATGGATTATTTTTCAGCGCCATCTTGTGGCCAATAAAATATTAAATGTACCGAATAAGTAATTATTAGTAAATAGCAAAATTTAAATTATTATTGCATTGCACAAGAAAATTCAAAATAAACTAAATAATATTTCAATAGAACGCGACTAATAAGGACATTTGAAATTTTATCTGCCTTAACCTTGAGGTGCCTGCTACAGCAATAATCTCAACAAAAATTGAGCATCCCTTTTCGAATACAAAATTCATTGAAATAGCACTTGCCGCTGACGTAAACAGCAATTTTGATCTTTGCAGCAATGAACATTGAACAAGTGAACGCCATCTTACACATGCACGAAAATTTTCACCATACTCTCAGGCAACAATCAATATTTTATTTATCAATTTTCGACTTCCGCCTTTATCGGCATACATACGCAATTCACTCTGTCCTTTCTGGACCAGCTTAACTGTTATTACATTTAACACTGAGCTAAGCAAAAATTTATCAGCACAATAAAGCTGTGTGCTCTTTAAGCGTGTTGCCAGTTACCACCCCGTCACCATATCCTCATTCGGCATTTCCCTTTGTGCGGATAATCAATTGGTTTGTGTGCTTTTGAGTTTGGATACATGCGCCCTCCTCCCACCAACAGCAGCCAGCCAGCCTTCGTATAGCCTAATACATACAGCAAGCAATAACCATCAGCTATTCATGCAGTCGTTTGCACACACACTTTTACTTGCAGATTCAATAACACGAAATTCCGCATGAAATTGGTAACAACTAACAACAGCAAATAATTCGCATGATTTCCAGCCATGATGTTTTATATCCTTGTACATTATGCATATAGTTAGAATGGACACACACAAATATGAAGTAGGTACATGTGGAGTACTTATGCGAATCGAATATGTTGAGAACAGCAATCACTGTGTCATGGGAAGTTATAAGTTATAACGATAGAGCGATTTTGGCATAAAACAGCCACACATAAGATGGACACGCACGCATAATACCAGGAAATGTAATGGCGTACTGATTTGGAAGCTTTTGATCGATCATTATTTTTGATCAATAAAATGCAGATAACATTTCCATTCCGGAAGCTTTCGACTACAATATCATTATTACCGAAACTAAGCATAATCGGTTCGGCAAGATTTCTGGAATGATGAAAAATTTCGCAAATACAAAGTTACCTCATTCAATTAATTTCAATACAATTTCCGAAAATTGTGGAAAAGCGAAATGGTGTAGAGTTAAGTAATTCGGTGAATTAAATCAATTCTGATTATGCATTTTCAACAATACTTCAGTTTTGGTAAACAAGAAATTGATAAACAATAAAACCATCAAATATTCTAAATCCTTGGAATTGATGTCAACTTGACAGGAGTATTTTACATAAACAATCTTAAATAGAAAAGAACGTAAAAGTCAAGTTATAAATAACTTTACATAATGACAACTTGAATATTCGACAATAATAGTTGCGATTTATTGAAATTTATTATAAATTTAGAATAATTTATTTCAATACAACGATATTTGGTTTAATTTTAAACTAATATACTTTCTCTAGTCGACAAGAGGTGGCGCATTTTTTAAAGAATGCATTCAGAAGGTTGCATTACTTGTTGGCAACATAAACAATGTACATTTCATTTAGTTAAAAACATGTTTAGTGAACAGAGCACGATAAGTTAAATGAATTGAAAATATAATCAATGTAAAACTATTGTTCCTTGTAAACTTTAAAAGAGTGAAATTATGGTTAATTTTTTGACTAAATATGAATTATATTTTAGCGCCATCTTGTTGCCAATAGAATAATAAACATACCGAATGATAAAAAAGTCGTAAAAAGGAAGGTTTATATAATTTTTGCATTGCAAATAAAATTTCAAAATAAACTAAATAAGATAGAACAAGCTTATAAATAGTTGTAATTTCATCACATAAGTAATAATTCACATATTATTGGTTTTTACTAAAACTTCATCTTATTCAGCAATACAAAATAATCTCCTAATTAAAACAAGCGTATGAATATTGAGCCAATCCTTTCGAATCTGTTTTGTATCTCAATTGAAAACATCGTTGAAATCTAAATTAAGCACAATAAATTAGTGCGTAATTCCATACCAGATAATTAATTAATTAAAATTCAAGATGTTTGGTTTCTCAGTGAATAAGGATTTCTTGAAGTTGATATCCGTTTTGAATTAATTTTTTTGCAGTTCCATTTTCACGTCATTGGGGAAAACGACTTAAGCACTCAATGCTTTTGCTTTCGCAATGTTGTACACAATGATATATTGTGTTTAGATTATATTTACGTGCTGTAAAAAGCTGCCTGCTAATAAGAAGCAGACACGATGAGAAATCACAATTCCTTTAATTAGTATAGACGACGGCATCGTCTCACATATCTAGTTAGTGAAATATATTATGTAGGGTCGTTCACTTTTAGAGAAATGTTGACAATTTTTTTAAATTATGGAAAGGAGTAGTTACATAACGTACAAAAAATAATATGTACTGAAATGTTTAAAAAATTTAACGAAATAAATTTGTTTTTGTGAGGAGAATTTTAGAATCGATTGTAAAAATATTTCCTTTCTCACTCGCAGGGCAATTAAAATGAGCAGCAACTGATACGTTCATAACGTTTCCTTTCAATTGAGGGAATTGAATTCTTGGAACCCTTCAGCAATTAATAAACAATTTTCGGAACCTCCTAGAATGCCATACAAACTACAATCGCGGGAATATAAAACACAATCTAAGTTTTTTTATTTCTTTCATAAATGTTTTTCAATTTATATAAAATTGTCGAAATCACGATTTGAATGCGGAAACCAACCAATCAATTCTATTCTATTTAATAATAATGATATGCACATCCATTGCGATCCTTGTGTTCCTTGTGAGGCACAGCATGATGCTCCAATTTTCATTTCGCAACCGTTAATTTACATTACAATGGCTTTAATTCGAGCAGTTTGTCTACAGTCTACACCAAACTTCCGCCCAACGGATGAGAGCAACATAAACACACACACACACACGCACACATAGAATAATGCAAACAAAATAAGCAGCAGCAGCAGCAGCAGCACTCAAAAACGAGCTTTTGGAAAGATATGCAAATTGCCTCACCCGCATTGTCCATTCGGTTTGCGATTTGCTTTCGTTGAAGTGTTATTTTCGCATTTTCATTGTTTACGGGGTGGGTTTGCTGAATTGATTTATGAAATATTAAAGATAGTTTTACATTTCATTTTTGTTTATTCATTTTATGGGAGACACGAGGCAATTTCTTGATGTCCGAAATTTCCTAAATAACATCTATTTGAAATTTGAATAAACGCGAGTTCATTTTGGTAGCAGTACTTGAATAACAAATTAGAAAATAAATTGAAAAGAAGGGAAAAGTGGGGTAGCAAAAAATATTTTTAATTTAACGCAACGCAATTTGTGTGAAATTTTTTTGTAAAATATTAGAGAAAAATATTGGAATGTAATTATACGTTTTTCAAGGTCAGATCTTTCAAGGTCAAGTTATTGCCAAAGTCAGTTTTTTTCGTATCAAAAATGTGCCCTACCATTTCCTTCATTTCACAAAAATTGATCTTCAAGATATTCTAAACAAAACTGTATATATCTTATAACCCGCTAGATGCTCCTTCTGGCGAAAAAGGGGGTGGACAAGGACAAACCTCACTTTTCTATCTCAGACACCTTACACAATATCAAAAAAATTGTTTCAGACTATTGTTGGATAAAATAAGATAAAAAAATTTGCGTAACATTTCAAGGTCAAAATCAAAAAATTCAAGGTCAATTTTTTTATATCTCAGAGACCTTTAATATTTTTGAATTTTTTTTTTCACACTGTAATAGGATTAAACAGGACAAGAAAACTTGCTGAACATTTCAAGGTCAAATTTTGAAAACTCAAGGTCATATTTTTATAATGAAAACTTTTAATTCAAAACTGTGTGTTTTAGGGTACTATGATGTTCTACTTTATTGCTAATTTCAATGAAAGCATCAATTTGATAATTAAATCAACTCAGAAATTTCAAGGTCACATTTTCCATATCTCAGAAAAGCTTTATTATAATGTAGTTAAGCAACAGACGTGTAAAAACTCACACCTCGCTCTCCCTGCGATGAAGTTTTTTATAAAGCTTTTAAAAATGTAAAATATTTTACGACATAAATTTTTGTTTAGTCGTGTTGAAACAATTTTAAAAAAGGTTCCAATTAATGTTAGGAAACAAATAAATTCTTGGAACAAAATACTTTTCCAGAATATTAACATTTGACTGACAAAATGGCATACAATTTTATTGTGAATCGTGTTAGGGCCGGGCCACACATTTTTCTACAAATTTACACAAAAGTAATTGACAGCTCGCTGGCTGCGACTGCTATAAATTGGGTGGCAGCCGGTGTGTAAAATGTTTGGGTTTCGCAATTTTTTTTCCGGAATTGTTCATTTCTTTTAAATTATATTCAAGAATTTATCTTTGGCATCAGAAGGGAAGGGTTATTTAGAGAAAATAAAAACTTTTAATTACAGCTCTAAAGAATTTGCGATTTTATTTTGTGAACCACTCTGGATTTTCGCAAGTATTTGTGGTTTTGTAGTAAAATATAGATTTACAGTTCAAGCGGATTAAGTATTTTCCCGGGAATTGGTGTTTAAGGATTTCCGGAAAAGTTCAATAAACGAAATGAAAACAACAAAACGTATTGCAAGTTATTGTTATTGTTGCCACAAAAATGTTACAAATGCCCTCGGGGTGGCAATTAAATAGTGATATGTATGGCATCCACGCCTTCATTCAGTCCAAGATTAGTGTCAGTCAACTGGAAATGTTGAAGACATGAATTAACTTGCACTCTCGAGTCTTCTATTGTATTATACCACCTATACGTGTGTATTTATACAAACATAGTTCCATACAAATAAGGGCCCGACTATAGTGACTCTACACACACAACTATTCGTGAAAAATATTTCGTCTTCTCACAGTTATCATTTTGAAATGTCGAGCCAAACAAAGAACTGGGCGAAATAATTTTCAATTTGATTCCCTCAAGTCTGATGTCTCAGTGAATCCCAACTCTTTTACCAGTTATAGCTGTCATGTTCAATTCACTCTCGTGCCCTGGTTGCTTGGCAGTTGCAAAATTGAAATTAGTTTCTAGCTGTCGTGTAGTCTTCCGTGAAATACGCTCACTTAAAAAGTTCAATTTCCATTTCTCAAGTTCAAACGGGAGGAACTAACCACTTGACGTGCCAGCAAATAATGTAATGTAAAACATATTGTGTGGTAGTGTAGGGTGAGGGGGTGGGTGTGGTGAGTGTGGGAGGGTGTGCAATTTCATTGTGCTTGTCACCCGTTGTAATGTACATTAATCGTGTATTATGTACAATATATTCGATTCTGTATGTCAAAACAGTATTTGGTAACAACTCCTGAAGTTCATTTTTTGTATTTTAAGTCAGATTTTATCTTATTATTTACAAATTCACTAGTTTTGAAGATGCAAAATTACATTTATGGAATATGTACTCGAGTATTCAATAAAGTTAATGAAGGAAATTGATTCCAATAATTTGATGGGTTACTGGATGAAGTGGCTTAATACTAAATTCAATTTGACTGAGAAAATACGATTTACCAGAATACAACTTGAAATATTCTGATCGGTTATAAAATGTCAAAATGGAAAACTGTTTTAGGATCTTATTGGATTTAACCGCATTTTGCATTCAATAAAGGGAATATTTTTATTGCATTTGTTTCATAAAGTAAATTCTAATTTAAAATTTAAGTTCAATTTAATTTTAGTTTTATTAACTGGAATTTTTATCGAAGTTTAGATTTAATGTTATGATATTGTTTAATTTATCTTGTTGTAAGGATATTATTTATTGAAATATTATTTACTAATTAAATAATATTGTTCCATAATTAAATCCCGACAAATATTATTATTAGTTGCGTTCTATTGAGATTTGATTTAGTTTATTTCAATAGAACTATATTTCGTTTATATTTTAAACAGATATATTTTCAGCAATTCTTTTTCTATTGTGGCCAATAGAATAATAAATAACTCGAATGAATAAACAGTCGAAAACGTAGATTTATTTTATTGTTCTATTGCATGTGAAATATCAAAATAAACTAAATTAATTCTCAATAGAACACGTCTAATATAACATTGACTATTTATTAACTTTTGGTTCACCTAAAATTGAGTTACTCTATAATTTCGGAAGGCTTTGCCATGATAAATTCAGTGAACAAATACTCTGTATTGGAATGTCAAGAGCAAATTGTTTGCAAGTTTACAGGTATATTGCTATTAAGAAGGAGAAAGACCAGATGTGTGATCGGATTGTGAAATCGGAATCTTATTGTGTATTCTATATTCTACCTAAATTTGTAAAATAAAGTGGTATTTTCAGAAATGATTTAAACACTGGTATAGGCGCATTTCTATTTGCTAATTTACTCTTTGTGATTGCCAAGTACGGAGTGGCGATTATGTCTTTTAGCTTTATTGTGTACATTTAATTGCATTATGTTTTGAACTGCACAAAGTTGAACCTAAATATGCTTTTAATTAATTTACTTGCATATATTGAGGACTCAAAAATTAGTCTGTATTCTTTAAAATTTTGATTTGTTAGAGTTGCAAAATGAATATGTGACTTACACATGTTAAAGATGAGTCCTAAACAAAAAAAAAGGAAAAGCAGCAATGTGTTTATCGAAGTAAAATGGAAAATTTGATGCCCACAAGAGTCACGGTCGTTATTTATTATAATTTTTTAAATTTAAATCTACCGAGTGTATTTAAAATATAACTTAAAAGCAATACATTTAATTTTCAGACACATTCTTCGTTCAATATATTATTTTAAAAGTTAAACACAACTTGTTTCAATTTTAAACACTAAAAAAAATTAACAACATTAGTTGCGTTCTATTAAGACCTCATTTAGTTTATTTCCATATTTAGTTTACATTTTAAAATAAAAAAAAAAATCTAATCAAGACTAAAGATGGCGCTCCTTTTAAAAGCATTAATTGAGAAAGCTGAATCACTTGTTGGTAACACATAAACAAAGCACATTTCATTTAATTAAAATCCTAATAAGTTAACATAGCACGATACATTAAATGCAATTAAAACCACTTTTATATATTCAAATTAAAATCCCCATTACAATCGTACCTACCCTGTAAAACCAAATTATTGATAATTTCGTAACTAAATTATTAATTGTTTTACAGCGCCACATGCGGTCAATAGATGAATAAATATACCGAATGAGTAAAAAAAATCTTTATTTTGTTGTTTCACTGCACGTATAATTTTAAAATAAACGAAATGAGATTTTAATAGAATGCAACTATTGATTTCTTCAATACAAATTTTATACATATCTGGATCGTACAATCCTTATTTATAAGTACTAACATAACTATAAAATATATTCAAAAGAACGCATTTCAATAAAACGTTACATTCATATCCAAAATTTAAAAACTCACCAGCCTACCTAAATAGTTAGTTATTGTTCATCTTATCGCACCAATCCGCAGCTTCCACCCAATCTCCGTTGCCGCACAGCATTTGCAGAAGAATAAAAGTTATGAAGGTAAATAAACTTCCATTAGGATAAAAGCAACAGATTCTATTTCTCGGTTTCAAGAAATGTGTATAATAAAAGACGGAGAAGACAAAAATCACGAAAAATACAAAGAAATGCGTCTCTAAATGGCCATTATTTTCCTTTAACTACCCTCATATACATGTATGCGTTTTCATATTTTCTTATTACATTAAACAAGGCACAAGCTCTGTCTTTTGAGACAGCAACAAGACAACAAAAGTGCTCGCATATACATATAAAAAGACAATATCGTGTATGAGTGTAAGAAGCTGGCAAAAAGGATTAGTGGCAAACTGAATTTGCTGTTTTGGTCCATTAATTCAATCAAAAGACAGCCCTAATATCCCCCCCTAAAAATATTACACACGAATATAGAAAAGCACAAAGTAAACACGGTGCGATGTATATGGGAGAGTGTGCAGATGCCGAATGTGTGTGCTGTTATGTACGTATTGTACAAACATCAGCGACAACAGCTCAAGGTTCGACTCGGCTAAGCATGCTTTTTGGCGCCACTTTTATGCTTTATTCCACGCTTCTGTGAATTCGTTGTGTTCCTTTTTCATACACAGCACACACATAACTCTCCCTCCCACCCATCAATCGATCCGGAAATAGACAAATGGCCAGCTTTTTTGTGTTCTCAAACCGTTCTTTGTCTTTAAATGCGCATTAGTTGTTTTGTTGCCTCTGCCTGATGATGCTCTCCCGTGCTATACGATTATATCTGCTGCTGATGCTGCTGTTGATGCTGTTATTTTGTTAAAGGGCGGCTTATGCATACGTTTTGTATTCCTGGAAATATTTATATGAATGAATTTAATGCAATGAAATTAGTTTCTCCGTGTTCATCTGTATCAAGTTTCAAGACATTTTGCATGAAATAAAATTAGCATTGTGAAGATGATGAACTGTTTCGTGGAAAAAACACACTTCGAAGCTGTTTTCCAAAAAGCTTTAAAAGTTGTTATGCAGAAATACAATGCATAAAAATAGATTAAAGGAGCTTAGTTGTATAAGCTTAACGCAAACTGTTGTAACTCGTAAACTTTTGCTGTTCCCCTTTTTTTACAGACTGTCGACTAGACATTGTATTTCGTGGATGTATTTTGTGGGAGATTATTAAAGCAAAAAGTTGCCACTTTAATCGATATTATTTTCATCAGAATTTTAAACTATCGCTCGAAATTTATAGTTTTCCTGGTATAAGGATCAAAAGCGCTCTATTTTGTGTTACAGTTATGAAACTTTTGTGGTCCGACTACCAATATTTTAGATTTATATTGAGTTTCGAAATTGGAGTTTGAACGGTTTTGAAATTACATTTTATTATCCTTTACTTAGTTCATAATATAGTTTTGAAAATGTTCTGTTTCATAAGGCCTAAGTGCACAAAAGGCTCCAATGAATCAATTAGTACACGGAACCACATAAATCAGGCACGTCCCGACAGAGGTACTAGTTACTTGCTTATTTATTCAATTTTCCTTTTAGCAAACAACACCTTGTTGGGACACGCCAATAGGCTTTACCGCACTTATTTGGGGTGGGCGGTTCCTCCACGCGTTGCTGGTGTGCCTTATTAATGATTGCTCACAAATTATCGTCCCCTCGTTCGTTCGTCCTTTATTCACATATATTTTAAAAGCATTATCATGTTTACTGTAGAGTAGAACTTTGAGTTTCCTAATGCTAATTTTTAAACGAAGGTTATAAAGGCCAAGATTTCTAACTACAAGAACATGCAATTACTGTTTTTCTAAAATATATTAGACAATAATTTGTCAAGGAATACACATACTTTTCATTTACATCAAAAAAGGACAACTAACCGTAGTCGTAAAGTCCTTTTATTTGAATTCAAACCACAATATAAAATGGTTATAAAGGAAGAAATCATTTCCCTTGATACTCCGAGACTAAAAAAATTACTTCACACAGCTACCAGAACACCGAGTGACCTAAATCGATGGAGAATTTCCTTTCAACAGGAACACATTGCGTCCGCACTTCAGGGATATGTGATCAATATTTGGTTAGAAATCATGTGCCAAGCAATAACAGGCGAACACGTTTATGGTGCACTTTACTCTGGCCGACACAATGTATTGCCAGTCTCATAAATTGCCTTATTCCGCAACCAGGCGAAATCTCATCCTGTTGTAATTGACAACTGCGCCGCATTAAACACCCCAATTTCCATCTTTGGCAGCCGGTGTGTTAAATGTTTTGGCTCTTTATTCGTCAACCTTTTTTTTTTCTTCGTGCTATTGGTTGGTTTGCTTGCTTGGTTTGATGGTGTTCCCTTTTCCTCACCATCATCATCACCCAAAAGTACACTGTACACACCGTCCATCCGTCCTTTCGGCCTGCAGCACACTCTCCACCCCCTTCTTTCTTTACACTGCCACCCACCATTTCCACACACTGCAGTGTTTTGTTTTTTGTTGCTTCCATTTTGTCGACTCAATTTTGCTTTGTTTGCACCACCGACGCCCTAAAATGTATATCACCCCGTTTCCTTTGCACCCCCAACCCCCCGCACCCACCCCACTTAAAAACAGCACAGGACGAATTTTATTTGGATGAGTTAGGGCAAAAGTTTTAATAAAGTTTTAATGAAATCCATTTTGGTTTAAATTTCCTCGTTTTCGCCGTCTTTGTGTTTAACACTTCCCATTTCCTTAAACATGCTGCAAAAGATGCCGCGCCTCGTTGCGTCGCGGCGCCTTGAATGACTACTGTACCTTATTGCGCGCACGGGTATAAAACAACAACAACAAGTAAAACAATGACAAATTTTGTGGATGTTGGGGATGTTACGGAATAACTTAAGGGGAGGAAAATGCATTAGGTCTAGGTGTTTCCATTCGTCATAAATTAGTGTTTGTAATTACAAATTATTAAATTTTTTAAAATTAAAATTGAGGTCATCAGGCACGGATTTAAGTTCTAAGGACCCTAAGCACAATTCTTTTTTAATAAACAGGAGAGAAATTTCAACAAGAATCAATTATTAAATTGCAATTAAGGTACAATGAAGATATTGAGATTCCGCCAATATTAAAATTGTAGCAGAGCTAATGAAGCTGAATTCGACTAGTCGGAAATTACTTACGGTTCCTTCCAATGCAAAAAGTCTATCAACTATTTTTTCAGCTAGAATTTTAAAGGTAATTTAAATTTTTTTTTTAATTCGTTCAAAATGTATCGACCAAGCAAGAGACTAGGTTGTGATTTGATTTTTAAAAGGAATTCTGAGTAAACAAAACATCTATCAAAATTTTAAAAAGTACAAAACAAAATTAAATTAAAAATTAATAAATTGGCCCTTAAAAGTTTAGTAGTTTTGCAACTGCATATTTCGTCCTTTTTGTGAATGCGTCACATTGTTACATACGGGATGCTGATTGAAGATGGAATTTCGTTTTATTTTTAAAAATGTTACACACATTACCATCTTGTACAATTTTATTCAACTAAGTATTACGTAAGGTGCATTTGAAATTCCAGGCACTCATTAAAAGAACATTTTGAAAATTGTGAACAACGAAGACGATACATTTTGATTCAAAACTGTTCCGTTCCATTTCGGCGTCGTAAATGTGTATTTGTACGAGTATCCCTATTTTCCTATCACTAGGGGTTTGTCCTATAACCATGGGTTGAGACGAATATATGTGGCACGATGCAAGCCCACACGCTGAAGTATTCACTTGTGACGCGAATCACGTCTCCTTGTAATGAATTTGGTATCCCAGTCTGTCTCTGTGTATGGGTTTTGTGGGTCTTGTGCCTCTTTTATTTTATTTCATGTTTTATGTGCTTTTTATGAACGGAAACTGGTAAACCAACAAGCTAGATGCTCCTCACTTTTCTTTGCCGTCCTTTTTTAGCAACAACATGGCCTATGACTGCGGATTTTACGGCTGTATAATAATATAACGCCTTGGAAATCAAAATACACAGCAACATAAATCAACATCTTACTCTGATTGTGTTTGATTTAATTCTTGGTGGATTTCAATGTAATATATGTTCAATTTAATGCTTGGACTTTAATTACATATTTGTGTTAAGTTAAATAAATTATTTTTGCAATATCAAAACTAATCATTTTAAAAGGATAAATAAATCTATGTTTTCGATCAATTCAATGTAAATTTTTTGCGATCTTCATTTTAAGGCAGCTACCATTTGAATAAAAAAATATGTTGCCTTTAAATTCATCCAATCTTTCGTGCATGTATTTCCGGAGATGTTGAATTTGAAACGAACAGAATGCACAAATGTTTCCATTCTTATTTGGCATGACGTGTACCGGAAAAGCAGTTGCAAAAAGCACCATTAAATATATTAAAATGAATTTCTAATAAAAATAAATTCTATGGTGTGATCTTAACAATTGAATTTTGTTGATGTCGCAAATAATAACCTGCATTTAGAATATATTTCCGATAAAAGTAGAATATGCCAAACTAAAAATGGCTGCATTTCATTGGATTCATTCATGAATGTGGCATTTTGTGGATTTTCTTTGACTGAAAACATTTCAAGGGTTTCCTCTATTCAGGTGCTTCCGATCTATAGACACACTTTTTCGATTGCATATTGAAAACAATTTTTTATTTAAGTTTTAAACTGTGGTGCTTAAAAAATATTTTTTACAAAACAACTATTATATTTCTTCGGCTTAAAATAGCCTTATTGCATTGAGGTCTTATTTAATTTATTATAAAATTGTATATGCAGTGCAACAAAAGAGTAAACCTTTATTTTTGTGAATGTTTCATTATTCGGTTTATTAATTACTGTATTGTCCCCAAGATGGCGCTGAAAATTATTAAATTCATTTAGTAAAGTGCGTGATCCATAATTCTCGCCTTTAAGGTTGGTACGCTTGGAGCAAAAATTATTTTTACTTTGACTTTGCATTTAACGTTCTGCTATTATCACTGTTATAATTTCACAAAAAGCGCCATCTCTTTTTGACTAGAGAAAGTGTCCCTGTTTAAAATATAAATCAATTATCGTTCTATTGAAATAAATAAAAAAAGATCTCTACAGAACGCAACTAATGTCATAAAATTTAATTTTGAATTGTATATTAATTGAATCGGCAATGATTTTTATACACAAAAAGTTTGTTTAATAAAAAAGCTTACTATAAAAAAATATTGTTCTTGAATAATAAGACATAATAAAGGTTTTTTCATCCCTTAAAATATTAAAAGTGACCAACTCAAAAGGCCATAAAATAGCAGTAAAAAACTCAAATTCAATAAACAACATCCGATAAACAAAAATATCCAAATAGGCTTGAATAAACACAAATTGAACCGAATTATGTGCTCCACTCACACACCCACTTCTTCAAAAATCATTTCTAAGTCACTGCCATACAATATAAGCGGCTAACGTGAATAAAGAGACAATCCATAAAGAGCGTATTTTATATTTGGCACTGCCAAACAAACAGATTTTACATCGCTTGAAAGCACATTTACAAGTTATCCTAACATGAAAAATAGATGTTTTTCGCATCTTTTTTTTGCTTTTTTTTTTTTTTTTATTCAACATCCCTGCATTCATATATTTGTATATTGTACGTTCTCACTTCTCACTGTGTACTGTACCTGGCTGGGATAAATCTTTCGTCTACATGTTTTATTTTTGTTGCAGTGCGATGGGGAAGGAGGGTTAGTGGGGGTTGCAAAATCAGTAAACTGTGAAAACTGAGCTGAATTTGAGCGAAAAACAAGCAATGAGTGTGCCGACAAAAAAGGGATTCGTCGATAAATAAAAAGCGATTGAACGAATTTTGACAACTTGGAAATCGCATAAACTACATTTTATGCTTCACCTATTTTCCACCCTCATCAAATATAGTAAATCATAAAATTCAGTTATATTTTCTTTGAGCATTTAACTGTTAACAGACGCTTAATTGCATCATGCTTGTGTAGGAAGTGTGTGTAAATGCTGTGTACAGGACGAATGCAAATTTATATATTTACTTATAACTACGAATGTACAAATTTGTGTGTTAGTTTAAGAATGATGTAACTGTCGGCACCCCATTTATGTGCAACGATCACAAGGTATAGGGTTATTTAGGTTTCACCATACACTTTATGATGACAGCTTTGAGAAATCTCACAAATTTAATTAAACTATGCAGTTTAAAGACCCGCAGACGCATTTCACATAGCTGTAGAGCTGCTACTATTTAGTTTTGCAACTGTATGAGGAACATATCTGCAATACGGTAAAACGTTTCATGTTCAAGAAGAGGGACTAGAACTCTCCGACTCTTCGTTCCGTCTGACATTCTTGTCTTATAGTAAGTATGCACGATGTAGTAGCACCGCACAACCTGTAAATTCCAAGATAATTGAATTCTCCTTCCAACAACTGAACTTTTATTTTTATTTTATATCCATGTAAGTATTTGGATATTAAAGACGACTGGAAATGCACTGATAAGGAATTTAAATGTGCAGCTTTGGTTCTGAAGTAATAACTTTAACTTTAACTAAAACATTTTATAACAAACGTATTCTTTTAAATAAAATAAAAGTATTTAAATCTATTTTTAAAAATCTGTTTAAGAAATTTTCATTTAATATCTTTATCAATTAAGTTTGATGAAAAATTTATATCAAATTATTCAAACTGATACGCGAATACGAAGTATTAACGTGCACAATGTACCAACAAATAAAATCCTTTGGCGAAAAAGCCCTTTTTGCAGACACAAATATTAAAAAAAAAAAAATTTACAAAAATGGCAATATTTTCATTGCACACAATTTATGCACTGCCATTCATTTGCTTTTATTGTGCAATTTAAAGTGCAATTTAAACTGAAAATAAAAACATTTATCATAATATTTATCACATTTCAGGATGCGTATTCTGTCAAAAATGTTCACTGGCTTTATCGAAGTTAACGGTATGATAGGCATCCTTAATTTGCACATTTTGTGGCGATGTTTTATTGGCATATCAGGAGAAAATGGTGCATTGTGTGTTGTCTGTGTGTGTGTGTGTGTGTACGCTTTGGGAAATTCATTTCGTTTGTTGTCACAATGCATTATGACTTTTAAAATTTTGTGTTTATGTAAGGGAAAAAGCAATGGAAATAAAGTATTTATGGTATTTAAGTTTAAAGTTGTCATTATTGTGGCAATAATGGGTCATTTAAATTGTTGTTATTTGTATTTTTGTTGAAGTTCTTTATTGTTTATAGCTTTTGCAATATGAAATACCTGTAAGGGAATAACAATTAAAGGGAAATCGTTAAATTCAGTTTCAGATTTAGAATTTAAATAATAAAATGGATTGATTGTAATTGTCATAATTTTTTTTACAGCTAACTTTGTTTGTAGAATTTAAATCTTGACAAAAATTAAAGCAGATTTTAATAAATAAAACGTTTTTCCATATTTAAATATTAAGAATTTCTAATAATATCTGAACCCTCGCTTAATTCGCCAGGAAAAAAAAAGCTTTAAAATATTTTTTACAATAATTTCGCTTTTAATTTTTTTAAATGATATTAAGTCATTTTAAAATTTTTAGTCTATTAAATTCTCATCGTAATTATTTATACTTGATAAAATTAACAACCAATTTATGGTTTAAAATTATGAGCAGCAGAGGGAAACTATAAAAGCTTTTTTGCCACACAAGTCCTTCATTTATTTAACGTTTTGAAAAGCTTAAAATCATTAAAATTTAAGTGCTTAATTGCTTTTACTTTAAAGATTAATTTTAAAATAATTTAGCAGAACATGTAAAAAACCGAATTTGCATAAGCTTGCATAAATTGTGAATTAACTTTCAAATAACACATATTTCATCAAAATTTATTTTAGGATTACCTTTTCAAAACTTTTATTAACACATTGCATAGTATGTGAACACTTTATAGTTACAACAAAATTTAATTAAATAATTACCTGAAATAGTTGAAAGCATGTTTCATCTTTTCATCAAACTATAAAAAAAAATTAATTTAATCTTATTCAGATGAGAATGCAAAGATATATGCATAGTTACATACAAAGGAGTATTAAGGACTCGCAAAAGAGCACAATTTCTATAACATATTTAAATTAAGGCAACACACACATCTCCCACCACCACAGTAAACGTGTACTTTCAAAGGAAATAAATTGGATTCAATAAAGATCCATTGAAATCCTTTTTGCTTAATTCCTTTTATAAGAACGACGTCCCAGGTTTTACATCCGTTTATATTTCACATCATGTGCGTCCGTTTAACATGAGTGAGAGGGTGTGTGCGATGCAGAATAAATTGGATACAGCACCGAAAAGGGGGGGTGGGGTGGAGCAAGAGGTGAATGCTTTATTACCATTAAGTTTACAATTTTAATCCCTAATTTCAGTTGATGCTCATTTCCTTTTAGTCTGTCCATTTGAAATTGCCGTCAGTGAGCGCGTCTTCCCTGGGATCAATCGTTTTGCTTTCCCGAATTCTATAGAGACGAAAATTAATTTTATAAATAGTCTAGAGGCTCATCTATTATGCATGTTACAACATATGAGGATGGGTTCACAATGTGAGCTTCCTTGAATATTATGGAAAATGTGAGCGTGGGCTTTAATTTCAAATTTATTGCAAATGTGTTTATTTATTAAAAAAAGCTTTTGCACAAATAGACAACGTATATTATGTGTGCTTTATAATTTATGTAAGATCCCAAGGGCATGTATAGAATTTTGCATTCGAAACTTTTTAAGAAGAACAATTAGTGATGCAGTAACACGCTTTGACAGCATCTGAGTTTAAAAAAGTGATCTAGAAAAATATCTGAGAAACTAATATTAAAAATGAAATAAACATATTTTAATTTCTTCAAGGTCTGATGCTTCAAGGTCTACTTATTTCATTAAACTGGTTCCTTAGCTCGAATATACCTCACTCTGTTAATTTTAACAACGTTTATCCATAAAGATATTTTAAACAAAACTGCATTTACCTTATATCCCTAAATGTGATCCTTCTGACAAAGAAGTGGCTGGACGCCCAGAAACCAAACATTTTCTATCCCATTAACCCTACACAATATGAGAACGATTCTTTCCCATTATTGTAGCCTTTGATAATATAAAAAAGTTTGGTAAACATTTCAAGGTCAAATTTGAAAAATTCAAGGTCACATTATTAATATTTTTGAAACGGTTAATATTTTACAAATTTTTCTTTCACTTTTGATTAAATGAAAAAAAAATTCAGAACATTTCAAGGTCAAAATTTGAAAAATCAAGGTCACAGTTTCATAATGAAAATAAATAAAAACTGTTTATTTTGAGATAATTATTGTGATTGTTTTGCATTATTTTTCATTTTAATTAAAGGACGAATACGGAAAAATTGAAGGTCAAAATTTAAATATTACAAGGTCCAGGATTTGACCTTTAGAAAACGTTATTAAATTTTAATTAAGCTGCAGTCATATAAAAATTCACACCTCGCCCTCCCTGCGATGTAGTTTCTTATTTTTTTGTACATTTAAGAACATAGCAGCCATAAAGGACATATAATGCAATGTAAAGGCTTTCTTCAAGCATGCGTCTGCCGCGTCATATTGTAATTTTTGGCGTATAGCATTTAGCTGCCAGTGTTATTATTATCCTCCATCCATACATACAATACCGGGTTAACCGCTTAATGCAATAAAAATTATGGCTGAGCATCCAACAAACAAGCATAACCGAAATTTTATATCTTGTGTACGTGACGTAACGGTTCAAGACATCATAACACATAAAATGGAGTACGCAGGATATGTTGTACATATACGTAAGTATATCATTAAAAGTAAGCACTAAAGAAGGCAAAAACTCGCAGGCAAAACATCAACACGTTCGAAATTGGTATATAAGGCTATGGTTTGTGTGCCGTTACAACGCCACCCCTACCTCGGCTACCATACGTACACTACACAATGTATACGATCGTACATATTAAACTCCGCATGCCATCGCTGTGGGGTGCTGCCATGCCCCGCGTTATACGTTTGCACCCCAACGCCACTTACAATAATCCAATAAGTCATATTTTCTGTAGCCGTCTTTTATTGTTGGTTTGTTGAAGGATGCTGATGTTAACATAATGTACTTTCTTATATTTCCTTCATATCAATTCGTGTTTTTGTTGCCATATTTTCACAACGCACACACACACATATGCGTTCAGCGTTGGCGCAAGCAAATCATTTAAATAATATTCCGCTTATACTCGTACAATTGAAGTGCTCGCGAAGTGACGACTGAATTCAAGACAAATCGACTTTTTAATTTATTTACGACCACAAGGGCATATAAAGATTTTTGCATTCCGATTTTTTTCGGAAAAAAGGTTGATGATGCAGAAATTCGTTTCGACGTCCCCTGAGTCCATAAAATTGGTCTAGGAAAAATGTGCAAGTGTACGTCCGGTGGCCATATTAAAGCCATTTCAGAAACTACTTTACCGTTTTGTATGAAGTTTTTTAGTCAAATATTAGAGAAAAAAATAAGAATGCGGTTTTATTTTTTTCAAGGTCAAGTTATTGCCAAAATATTTTTTTTTTGTATGGGAGTTTGGAAACGTACACTACGATTTTCTTTATTTTTGCAACAATTAGTCTCCAAGGTATTCTAAACAAAACTGCATTTATCATCTTACATCCTGCTAGGTGATCCTTCTGGCAAAAAAGTAGGTGGGCAAAGACAAACCCACTTTTTTATCTTAAACACCTTACACAATATCAAAATTTTTTTTAAGATTATTATAGGATAATATAAGATTAAAAAACTTGCCGAACATTTCAAGGTCAAAATTGGAAAATTCAAGGTCAAATATTTTATATCTCAGAAACGTTAAATATTTTTGAATTTTTTTTTCTACATTATTATAGGACTAAATAAGATAAGAAAACTTGCAGAACATTTCAAGGTCAAAATTTGAAAACTCAAGGTCATATTTATAGAATGAAAATATTTAATTTAAATACTGTGTGTTTTAGGGTACTATGATGTTCTACATTATTGCTAATCTCAATAAAAGAACCAATTTTGGACAAAAATCAAGGTCAAAATTCAGAAATTTCAAGGTGTTATTTTCCATAATTCAGAAACACTGTAATTAAGTATATAAATTCACAGCTTGCTCTCCCTGCGATGTATTTTAAATTTTTTTTGAATAAACATTGAAACACACGTCGCGATTATTAATTTAAATGCAGGCTAGTGTGTGTTTTGAGTTCAAAGGCAACACAACAACGCAACGGCTGTGGACATTTTAAAAATAAATGAATAATAATTCAACGCTACACCATCAGTGGTAACCACAAATGCGACAGTTTCGCAATAAAGTTGTGCACAAAATGCTTAGTGACATTAATATTAATATTAATAACAAGCGCAATTTTGCCACCGCCACCGCTACCATCCACACAACCCCAATTCCGCACCCCCACCCCTCTTTTGCAGCTTTGTCGTAACTAATAAGAAATAAACGCGAACAATTCCAAAATGAAAATTTATAAGATTTTCTCTGCGTGTACATTAAGGCACAAGCTCTCACATATATGACACACCCATGTGTGGAGAGAAAAGGCTGTGATCGAGCCGCAATGTTTTGTGTGCTATTTAAGGGTGTTGGGGATGATATTGTTGTAGGTATGCGTCCTCATTCAATTGGCATTGTAAATCGTTTTCCTTAGATTTTGTTAAATCGATTTTGCAATGTAGGTATTATTTGTGTTAAAATGGAAGTAAGAAATATGTTACACAAAATGTATTATATATAAGTATGCTCCTTTGCCGATATCTACCGAGTATAATGTGTAAACATATTATACCTAAATGTATATCATAGCTCGACAACATATATATAGACACCGTTCTATTTGAAAAGGGTTGTTTTCATAGCTAGCGAAGCATAAAATGAACTCATACTACAACAGAGGCGGAAAGAAAACTCTCATAAAGTTGAGCTTCGCATGCAAGATATACATGCAAATCCGTTGTGAAGGGTGGCAGTCTCAAGTTTGTTTAAGAAATCCTTGATCCATTTGCATTAAATGTGTTATTTTGGGTTCTAGCATCTCACTTCTCTATACACCCAACTTGTGCAAAATTTTTTCACTCATAAAACCATTTTCTTTCACACACCAAAACACAAACACACACACACTAACACAAACATTGTGCATGTACACCGTTTCCTGACTTTGCCGGTGATGCGGCAAACTTTTGCAGCGGCCTGTTGGGGAATTTGCAAAACATATTACATAACGCTCTCGTGATGACATGATATCGTATGAAATTTATACGTTGTGAAGCCAACAACATTCTTGCTCACGGCAATGAGAAAGTAATTGTTCTTAAGCTGGGGCGCGTAACATTTTTGGTCTGATACTTTTAATTGATCGACATGTGCTAAATAATTCAAAAACTGAGTACGAGTATTATGTACAAGGATTTTATGAATATTTATCGCAAACATTTTTCAAATTCAAATGGCGTTCTTTCCAAATTTTGTAAATATTCAGTATTTTCAAATTTGTGTATGCTAATATGCTGACTTTCTAACACCACGTCTTGACGTATAATTTACTTTGACATTGGCATTAAATTTTACAGGTTGAGAGACGCTTCGATATTGCGAGTGCGTACAGTTTTTAATCTTCTCAATATGACCAAGACATTTTTATACAAAATTTAACTTCAGCTGGAAGAGAATATTTGGACCTTGAAGTTTTTAAATTTTGACCTTGAATTTTTTTTAATGAAAATGTTTATATTATTATCAATATTGTTAAACATTATATTAACCTAAAACAATTTAAAAAAAATATGTTTATTATGAAATTATGACCTTGAGTTTTAAAAATTTTGACCTTGAAATGTCCAGAACTTTTTTAAATCTTATTCAAATCTATTATAATGTGTAAACAAAATTTCAAAATGATTGAAATTTTCTGATATATAAAAAGTATGACCTTGAATTTTTAATTTAAAACCTTGAAATGTTCTGCAAAATCTTGAATTTAATCAAAGGCGACTATAATGTGAAAAAAAAAATTGTATTAAATATTATTCGTTTCGAAGATTTAAATAATTTGACCTTGAATATTTTGATTTTAACCTTGAAATATTCTACAAACTCTTGAATTTAATCGAGGACGACTACAGTGTAAAATAATTTATTCTTAAATTTATCGTTTCAGAGATATTAATAGTTTAACCTGGAATTTTATTTATTTTGATATTGAATTGTTATTTAAAGGTTTTTCAATTATAAAACATAATTAATGTTTAAATTTTTTTTTAAATATTTGAATGGTTCATCCTGCGACAGAAAATTTAGTGTTGCCTGCGGCCTTCCCATTTTTTGTCAGAAGGATCATAATTAGGGATAAAAGCTTATTCTACCTTTGAAGTTTCCGCCAATACATAAATGTATTTAGGAATCAGTGCAATATTGAAACGATTTTCTATCTAACTATTGTAGTTACTGCATTATTTTACTTGAAAGCATTCGTTTTATTTAAAAGCACTCGTTAACACATTTAACAATAAATAGATTGTAAAATAGTAAAAAACATATGAACCAGGAACCAGGACGAATGTGGATGCTTCCTTGCTCACTTAAAAATAAATAAAGAATTATAAAAACAAAAGATTGAATATCATATTAAATTGAATGTGAAAAAAGTATTACAAAATATTTTGTATTTTCATTGTATTGTTTTCAATAATTTGTATAGTCCCATCAGTTCACAGCACTTATAGAATAAATATTTATAGGATAAAGATTATAGTTCCGCATACAATTTCCGGTAAAATCATGAACTCAGCTTAAATCCCACAGAAATTAATTTTATTTCATTACATAACAGAACACATCCTCTTTGCGATTGTCTACATGCAAGACAACATTCGCACTCTCAGCGCTTTGCTCATCTCGGTTAATAATATGCACGTAGCAGCTTAACGGATATATGCTCAAGAATTTAACATCGCTAATATTTTGTGTATGAACACACACACACATATTATAGTTGAACGGGTAAACGCGGTTTGTACTTATCAAAATTAACCGCCCTAATTATGTAAGCGAAATTGGGTTACCACATTGTCTACCTAGATAGTCTATACACTTCAACCGCTGTGTACCAGAAGTGGGGAAAAATTAGTAGAATAAGTGTCAGTTACACAAGATTTATAATAAATTTAGCTTTTTAGCTAATTAGTTAATGGGAGCGGGCGCAATTGGTGGGGAGGCGGTGGGCGGTTCACTAGATTACATTGTTCGTATTTTCGTTGTGCCGACAATGTAATTAGTTAGGTATATCGCTAAGCATGAACGTATCATACATATTATTAATGTATTTTGAGTGTCGTGTTTAACAATATAGTTTTGAGTATAATATGTATGCACCCCCACTCAGTGCAGGCTTCTGTTGTTTTCATAATTACTGACTTAATTTTTAATCTCTGCTTTTGAAATGTGCCCAAACAATGTGCCTGGGCTGAATTATTATTTTATACTCATTTAGCCCTTAGAGGCTTAGTTGTGTACAATAGTATTTATAGTTATTAAGGAAATGAAGACTCGGAATTGCGGTCATTTAAGTGGGCTCAGGCAGTGAAGAGTTGTGTGTTCTAATATTGCTCTTATTAAAACTGTTATGGAATTTATAATTCAGCAAAGAAGACCAGTAAATAAAATTATCATCATCAATGGCCCAAATCCTTCCATCGCGTCCTGTACGCTTCGCTTCCATTTTATTTAGTTCAGTGACTGACTGAGGCAATGTTTCAGGTTCCGTAACGAGTGTTTTTTTATTTGCTGGGACAGGTTGTTAGCCCATTGCCTCAAGGGCCAGCTCTGTGTCATTGATCGTAAGAATAAACAATTTTAACTGAATAGAATATATAGGAGTTCTCTGAGCTATCCCAAGAGTCCAACTAAATTCATTCTTCGGCGGTTTTGACAATTGCAATATCCCAATTGTCAATACCGGAAAATAATTTCAGTAGAAAGGACCTAATTGGAAAATAAGGAGTCGTCTTTAGGAGTCGAAATTAATTTTTTATAGTCATCGAAAAAGTGGAAAGTTCTTTGAAATATTGCATTTAAAGATTCACACAGTTTTGAATCCGCGGTTCCTTGGTGTGCAATACAACTCACTAAAATCTGAATCACGGGACTTAAATAAAATGCCTTAGTTTAAAGTTATGATAATGAGAGCTTTCTTGCACAACTTATAAACAATTGAAAACACTCAATCTTTGAATCTTTTATGGTCGGAAAATATAAGAAATAATTAACACAATAAACGACAAATGTGGATGCTCTAGCAAGGGAAGGAGGTCACTGCAAACTCAAAAGGCACCTCAACATCATAGGACTCGAGGTTAACAGCAAGTGCAGATTGTGCCGAGACTCCAGCACATTTCCTTTAGGACAGCCAGCAATCTGCCAACACTAGACCCTCTCAAGATAATAATATTTATAAAAATGCTGGAGTTAGAGGAAGTGCCCTGAGTACAGGATTATACCATTGAAGAAGAAAGTTAGCGGGGTACAATAGACCACAAGGTCGCAGTACATTTCTTAATTCAAAAATCTAAAAAATCTACAATAAACGACAGATTATAATAACAAAAATTATCGTCTTACAACAATTAAAATATGACATTAATTACCATATTGAATTTATAAAGGACACGATTTATTTCAAATTTTATTATTTATTAAAACTAGTTGCTAAATTAATTAATTTAGTTTTTAAACACATAACCGCTCAGTGTAATAAGAGAGAGTATAAAAACATCAATACCAACTATATTATGGTCGACGCTACATCATAACGCAAGCACACAAAAACACAATCTGAAAAGCAATTAAATTCAATTCACAAGTTTTGCAGCCACAAACAAAACGATTTTATGTTTGCTCGTCTCTGGCGCAGATTCCAATCGGAATCATTATTACGGAAGTCAACGTATGCCAGTAATTGTCATGTATGTACGTTGTGTTTGGTATGCTAATTTAATGTCGTTCCACAATCCACATACGCATACAGCTTCGTAATGCAATTGAATGCCGATCGAATGTTTGGTTTTTTGGGGGTGCAGGAGGTGGAGGAGGAGGAGGTGACACCAAAAGAGTGCAATTATTTCGGTGATGGGCACAGCTTGTATGGGTTGATATGATTTTGCATTGTCGGTAGTCATTCAGATGGAGAAAAATTGTTAAAACGATTAGGTAAATGTCATTGATAGCATTCCTTTATGAATTTGTGGAATTTTAATACGTTACCATGAAATTGAAATGAATCAGGATTTCTAAAAATAATTGAATTGATTGTTGTTGTTTTTTTGTAATTGTGTGAAATTGTTTCTTTTATTTTTGGCAAGTTGTAAATAATTTTGCATTTTAATATTTGTTTTGTTATTTAAATATAACAAAGTTTATTTTTAAATACTTCAAGGTTAGATGGTTCAATTAAACCAATCAATAAAATTTCAAGGTCAAGTTATTGCAAAAAAAAAACTCTTTCGCTTTTATGAATGCTAAAAACGGATCCGATGATTTGGTTCATTTTAACAAAGTTTATCCATAAAGGTATTCTAAACAAAACCACATGATGTGCCTAAAAGTTATCCTTCTTGCAAAAAAAATGGGAAGGACGTAGGCAACTCCACATTTTCTAGCGCAGAAACTTTATACACATTATGAGAAAAATTCTTTTGTTTTGTAATTGAAAAATCATTTCTAATAAAATAATAAATATGTTGCTAAACCAGTCAAGGTCAAAACTGGAAAATTCAAGGTCTAAATATTTATATTTCCGAAACGTTAAATATTTTAGAAAATATTCTTTTATATTATTGTAATCTAAAGAGAATAAATATTTTGTAGAACATTTCAAGGTTTGAAAATGAAAATTCAAGGTCAAACTTTTTATACTTCAGAAACTTTAAAGTTTTTTGAAATTGCTTTTACACAATATTATAGATTTTAATAAGAAAACTTGGTGACAATTTCAAGGTCAAAATTTTAAAACTCAAGGTCATGAATTCATAATGAAAATAATTCAAAAACTGCTTGTTTCAGATTATTATGGTGTCCTAAATTATTGCTAATACGTGAAACAATTTGAAATAACAATATTTAAAGGTCAAAATTTAAATAATTTAAAGGTCACATATGCCATAACTCAGAAAGACTTTATTAAAATGTAATTTAGCTGCAGTCTGATACAAATTTACACCTTGTAGTCTGTTTCTTGTTTTTCTGCGGTCCGTAACACAATATTTTATATTTTACTACCCAACTTTTACGAAAATGCCACTGAGAACAAATTGGATTTATAGTTCCTTACTGCAATAATTAATAAATGCACAATATTAAAATGTGAAACATTTAATCTGCAAGCAAAAATGTTTAGTCATCAGTTTTTGCGAATTTGTATTCATACTTTTTCTAGATATAAATTAAATATGTAGGCTAATGGATTTTTAAATTAAAATATTGCAAAACACACAGTTAGAGTGCAAACAAGAGTGAAAACGCTTTTTATTTTTATTTTTTAAAAGCATCTCCGCTGGCGCTGCTACATTATATTATGTTTTATAAAAAAAAATATCCATGTAAAAGTACATTTGCATTTCAAACGAAAGTATAGCGTTGCCGTCATCTATTAATGCATTAGGATCAAAACTGGGTGTACATGCCCACAACAGTTTGTGTATATGAAAATTAAATTCGTTATTCGTGCACATTCGCTTTTATGTGGTTGTTTTGAAAATTAAATGTGTGCAGAGAGATCACAGAGCGCTCCATCATCCATGCCCTCCTGGAAATGCAGTGTGAGCTGGCTGCCGGCGCAATGCAAAAGCTGAGTGAAGCTCTGTATTTTGTAATTTATTAAGCATATTAAATATTTATTCATTGGCAAATGTGTTTGCATGTATCGTTATTAAAATGTGCCATAATGGATTTCCAAAGACAAATCACAACATTTGTCGGCATCAATATTTAATAAAAGAAATGCAGGTTACTATAAAAATGATTTTTGGTTTTAATATTTTAATTACCGACATTCGAAGCGTTTTTTATTTTTATTGAGGAATGAAAAATGTTATTAAAAATTGCAATTGTACATTAAATAAATAAACAATTCGAGTATCTCTTGAGGGTGTGCATTCAAATTGCATTATGCATTCAGCAAAATGTATGCACATTAATTGCATAAAATGTAATGATAATATTATGCATACTCGTACACTGATAGTCGGTAGTTTAGCGAGTATTACAAATAACACTCATGGACTCTGTGTTCCAACTTCATTTTCAATTCATGTAGAACGAGAACATATTATGGTACACACCAAGAAGCAGCTACATTATGAAATTTCAGCTAAATTGAATTGCATGCTCATGATGTGCACTAACACGTCTCAGTTTATATGCCAACTCGTGGGAAATCTTGCTAAAGCAACATTAGGTAATGTTATGGTGCTGAGGTGCTGGATAAACTAGAAGATGGTACTGGGCAAATTTTTTCCTATTCAGTGCAAGCAGAGTTATAACATTTTATCGTCGAATGTAAATCCAATTTATTTCACGTACTCATTTAATAGGCGTTTATGAAGTATGTAAGTTGAAGCGAGTTGTTAAAAATAATGAAAATCGATTGACCTCTTCATCATTGATCTTTGGAAATTTGCTTAATATTTACAGCTTAAGCATTATATTTTTAATTTACTGAAATGGTTGTGAAAATAGATTTGATTACTTATAATTCTTTTAAATTACAAACACCTTAATTAATATAATAATTAAAATTTCATGAAAAATATTTTATTGATAACGAATAAACCATTACTTAAACACATTTATTTTATCCCCGGATTAAATTCATGCATAAAATACTTTACACTCTCAGCAGCTACATTTAAAAAATAAAAGTTATTGCAAAAATAACGAATTGCTTCGCTATAATATGTTTGCAAACATTTTCAATAACATTTTGCAGCATTTATATGCCATCGATTTGATAGCACACCATTTTTCATTCAGCTGCTTACAAAACATTCAAAAGCAAGCGATTTTTCGCGGAAGTATCGCGCGCATTGAACAGACTTCAAACTTGTTTTGACAAATTGTATTGTTTAAGGAATCACTTTATAATTTATTTTCCATCACTGATGGTTCCCGGCACGTATTGTTTAATGAAAAATTCATTCACATTTTTTATTCAATTGTTTATGATATTGTATACTTTAGATTCAAATTTATTTTTGATATTTGCATTGATTAAAATAACAGCTGTAGAGCACGTTTATCATTTATTTAATTAAGAACACATTTGTTTCAAATGTAAATTAAAAATATTTTTAAGTTAAATTGCAGCAAGATTAAAAAATAAAGTCCCAATCAAGCATTTAAAATTTGCATTTTGCAAAAAATAATAATTTATTATGGCATAATAATTCCGAAACTATTAAGTTTATTAAAAAATACTTTTTCACAAAGTTTTAGTTCTTTTCATTGGTAACATTTTACTTATACAAAATTTTTTCGAAAAATGCATATATAAGAATCTACACAGTTAAAACTTGAAACCCTTTTGTGGTTTTATTTAATTTTAAATTCCATGTCAATATCTAAATCTATTAGAACTTAAATCAACTTAATTGATCAAATGAATTTATGAATTATGATACAAATTATGTATTATTTTTAAGGTGGGTTGTTTCCTTTTTTCCATAAAAATTCTGAAATTTCAATATCAAAAAAAAAGGAATTTGTTTTTTGTTTTAAATTGTGGTTGAAAAGGCATTTATTTTCAGGAAAATTGTGTACCACAATATTGTTGTCTATTAAATCGGCTAAACTTTTGTTGTACAGAGATTTTGCGTAAAGTTGTTAGTTTCTGAGTTATAACGGCATAAACTTCTTAACCGCTTTGATTTCTTACGCTTTTAAATTTTACATTTTATAAATATTTTATTATTCAAGAATTTTAACTTTACGCCCTCAGCTATTTAACCTTATAGTTTTTTCAAACATATAACTGCACTCCACTCTAATGTACATATAGCTCGACATTTAATCTTCATTTAATTGAATAAACAAAAAACATCTCAGCAAATGGCATGAGGCACATAATTATTACATTATACGATTTTGTGTATTTTTTTGTGGGTGCCACAATTCCACGCAATAAGGCGGTCACGGAGGCTGTGAATCTTTTAAATCGGCGTTAATGGCGTTGCCCTTTCAAAAACATATGCCGCTTCAAATTATATCCAATGTACGTTGCACGCCCACAAAAAGTCTTCCGCCCAAGAGTAACATTAAAATGATAATTGGATGGCGAATTTGCATTTCCAAGAAATTAAGACGGAGACAAATGTTAATTCATCAGCCTTTTCCCACTGTCGGTTAGACGGCAACATAGTGAAATTAAAGGCAATATGTTGTATACAGTTGCGAAGGGGTTTTTCTAGATTTGTATACGTACATTTTCTTATGTACATATTACTCATTCCGTATTTAACAAATAATGTTAGCTGCTGTGGCAAATATGTCTTAAGATTTAATTAGTCAAATTATCATAAAATAAGTTCTGCAATGTGGAATAACGATTGTAATTCATGATAAGCATCCACACATAGAAATAAATTTGAATATACGGGGCAACCCCCACCCATCACCCGAATGGATGGTCAATGCTTCTTAGTTTTTGCACATGCTAACAATTATAATTCCCATAGTCGGTGTACCTGCATTTAATGAACTTTTTATTGGCCATAAATTTGTGAAAGTGTTTAGAAAACCTATTTGCAATGAGCCCCACCAAAACATTGACCATACATAAAGCGAAAAGGCTTAAGATGAGCGCCATAATATTTACGATCGGGCTTCATCATTCTGGGAGTGTTTAAGTACTTATCAGCAGCATAAAGACCCTTTACTCATAGATCCGCTTCTTCAAAATTTATATTACATTCACTCCCTTGGCATTATGTGGGCCACAGGTTATATGAGAAATAAATTATGAACATGAAAAAATTGGTGCGCCCATAAAAGCTTCAGTAGTCTGCGTATTCATCAAGCTCTTGCATAACCATACACCCACATAATAATATAAAGCTTCCACCTTGTTAGTAACTGGCTAGAGAGATTAATTGATGGTTCGGTACACTACTACGGTGTATTGCCGACACCACTGCTTAAAATACAGTAAGCGAAATTCAATTAGCCCCACTCTGTTTTTTTGTTGCTAATAATGCGGAAACCGTTATCTATTTATAAGTCAAGAAATATTTGTTCTAATTAACATAACGGTTTCATTAATTATGTAATAATGATTTTTTATTGTTTGTGGTGTGGAATTCAATTAGTTCCATTAAATTTGTATTTGATTTAACTTTTGTAGTAAGGTTTTTTTTGATATAATTTATTTTTCTAAGTCTTGTTTCCCCTTGTTATGTTTTTAAGCACAAATTTTCTTTAGAATTGTTTTCAATATAAATTTGGAAAAGAAATAATGTTTTTTATGGAAGGAAAAATGAAAAATTCAGGGCTGAGGCTTATACAAATCAAGGTCACTTAAATCGGTAAGTTTCCAGAAAATATTAAGATCACACACATTCATAAATTATTGATGAGATTAATGAAAAAATTTAAATCTTCGAGGACAAGACAAGACAGCAAAAAAAAAAACTGATTTTTAGCAAGAATTCTTAAAATACATATTTTTTGAAATTAAATTATTTACAACTTTTTGGAGTTGGACTTACCTGTTTTAATTGAATAACAAATTTTATAATATTGTCAAAAAGGCTTTAATTATGGAAGATAAAAACTATCAAACCAAAATTATTGAAGTGAAATTAATTAAATTTCGTTGACTGTACATATTTCTCTTAAATTGTGGGCTCAGCATTCAAAAGAGTGGAATGGGGAACTAAAAGGCGTTTAATTGGTTGAATTATCCAGATCTTTCAAATTAATAATTTATATAGCAGATTAACGGTACACACGTTCATTCATAGTCCCGAATCCTGTACATAATATTATCGTAGCCACCACCTAGCTGTAGCTTCCCCCAATTCAAATCCATACATTGCAACATATCGAAATATTATGTCGACTTGCGTATCTGACTGCAAACATTAATTCAACATGAATTGCTTTTAGGCTGCTAAAACATAAACCATTTATAAGTTATAATGCTTTTCCACCATAAATTTACGAATTTTGCCAACTAAGTGTTACTGATACTGAAAGTGTGTGGCCACATGAGAATTGCTCCTCATATTGCTGCGAAACTTGAAGCGATATTGTTTAAACCGAAAGCTTTGTGAGAGAAATGTTCATAGTATATATGAGAACAAACATATAATAATATATTCGTACTCGAGTACGTTACACTACTCTCCGTCTCAACCCTTTAGCTAAATGGCAACACTTTAAACTTTCATTGTTTAAGTGTGCATATGGTCTATGGACAAAGTTTCCAACCAAACAAACGATAGTGTTTTATGTAGACATTTTTGATAAAATTTATTGTAAACTTGTTTAATCATTAAAGTAAAATTAGTAACTTGTTATTCTAACATTTGTTGAAAACATTTATAATAACAAAATTGTTTGTAAACACTTTTGGAACTATGTAGTGAAAGTCTTTTGAAAAACTTTTGGCTGATTAAAAACAAATAATTAATTATTTATTGTTTTTGTAAAATAAAAAATTGCAAAATGAAATTTGTCTAAGCTTTTTGTTGAATTCAAAGTCTAAAAATATTGTAGTGTGGCACGACCGACCTCTGTTGTGAAACTGTTGCAGTTGTGTGTTAATTTAACATCCACGCACTGATTCTATGTTTTTTACTACATCCAAACTAGCGGTTTACCCTTCTCCCTCTCTTAAGCAAATATACTGTCTATACTCTTTGCACTTGGACGCTGGATGTCCACTTTCTCTTTCTTTCACACTCCTTTTCCTCCACTTCCATAAAGCGTTAAATTTAACGCGTTAAATGGCCAAATTCTATAAGGAGTCATAAAAGACAGAAATAAATTAAAAGAATCGTTTTCATTTTTCTCAAATTGGCCAGAATTGCAAATTATATAAATGTTAATTTAACATACTTCATTTAATTTGATTGTTTTCATAGAATTAACAGAATGAATAAATAAAGTTTATGATTAAGTGAGCAAATACAATATTAATTTAAAATGATTTCATGGAAATTTGCAATGCTCATATTATAATAATTAGGAATTATCTGAAATGAATGTTAAAGAAGTCATCACTTCCATAGAATCTTTAACAGGAAGTTGTAATCAATAAATGATTTTGATGTTCTGAAATTGATCTGCATTTCTATATTTATTTATCATTAATTACGTTTTTTTTTTCTCGATCTGCAGTAGCTGCTCACAGTTTTCACCACAAATATAATCAAGGATTAAGCAAAGTTAAAATTCCTAGAGTTGGTGCAATTACTAAAGCATAGCATCCCGCTAAGTTAAGAGATTCCGGGAAATTTTCGCGAATACGCCATTAAACAGCAATTACTATATCTCGTGTAGTCTGCGCTCTGGAATTAGAATTTCTATAACAAAGGGGCAAAGCCATTCCGACATATTATCGCAGCAGCACCGTTATGAATACTCTCACGTTTTGTTCTGCTAGCAAAACATTGTTGTTTCATATCACAACTCACAAATGTATGTTAAAAATTCAAATATATGTACGTATAGTTACGCTGTGCATGTTTTATGTAAACATTTTGCATGCTTCTCCTGTGTAAACAATTTGCGGATAGTTTTTCAGCGCCAAGTCGTAAAAATCGTGACACAAAATTGGAACACATCCTCGATGCTTGGGTGCGGAAATGTGAGACGGCGAGGCCGTGCGTGCAGCAGCCAGCACATTCCTCCAACGCCCGCTCACTGTATGCAGCTAATAGTCGAATACTACACGCTTTGGCAGAAATGTGTTAAAATATTAAAATGTGCGGAAGTTGAAACGAAATTTTTATATTGAAAACGTGCACAAATATCACGAGCCATATTCTGATGTACTAATATTACTTATAATGTTTACAATAAAACGAAAGAAAATGGGTGAGAGAAATGTGCACTCGCAATGCAAATATTATTATTGAACATGTGCGGCGGCGATTGTTTCCTCATCACAATAATAGTTGTAATAATTGAAATTGGGGAAAAAGGGCGAATGCTGGATGGTACAGCAAGATGAAAGGAATTCTTTTACCATATGCAGTTCTGAGCAGTCACTGTTTTAATTTTTTAAATTTTGTATGTCTTCTAGAAATATTTCGGTAAGGAAAAAATGGGAATCAAACCATTGAATTAGTTTCGTTTATTAAATTCATCATCTACGAAACATTTTACATTTTTTTTTTTATGAAATAAAATATCAGTTGACTCCGAGACGTGGAAAATAAATAAGACTGAACTTTACTTAATTGTTGTGCTTGAAGGGAAAATCCTGCGATTAGCGATCCCAAATGTGAAGAAGGACAGTATCGGGAGTATTTACAATAAATAACTGTAAGCCAGATACAATAGCATCAAGGTTTTTAAAACCATACAGATCAACAGATTCCGATGGACTGGGTATTTAGTCAGAATGAACGATGATGTCTCAGCGAAACCTGTCTTTATTGGAAGACTTATAGGAACAGGGAGACAAAGGAGACCTTGCATCAGATGGAAGTAATGCGTAGGAAAAGACGCAATTGGACTTGCCGGCCCTGCTTGAAGCGAACTTGTGTAAGATCAAGACCCGGACCAAAATGTAGCGCCACGTATGCTGATAAAAATACTAGTAATTATTAAAGCTACTTAAGACAGCAGCAATAACAGATGTTAGTCATTACATTTTATCAATAGCTTTAATTTGTCAAAGAAAAATGGAATTATTGCAAAGTTGTTGACAATAAATACAATTTTATTCAATAAGATTGCTTATTAAATCAATATTCCAAGAGTAATATAATTCCATCGGCAATCCAAACCAGATGTCCTGGCCCCATAGCACAAGTATGTAGAATATCTAATGTAATGGCCATCACTGCCATTATTTATCATTTTAACAGACTGAATATAGGTAACATGTGTGCTATCCAGTGGCTGCACAGCATCCCATTTATAGAAACTCGAATTCTTTGCCGAGCAATTAATTTTACCAACAGCCCAACAGACCAACAACCAATTCTCTCTCATCAGTAGGACAGCCATTATTTGGTGAGGGAATGGCTGCTCCTGCTGCTGCTGCTGCTACATCCACACTGATGCGAACAAATCAGCAGGGATATGTACACTAATTGATATTAATTGAGTTAAATTAACATTTGTCGACATGGGAATGAGGAGGCACATTATATGCCAGAGTTTCGTACACTCAAGTGGAAAGAAACTACTTGTACATTTGAATGGTGGTGCGCTTGTAAGTTGTGGGCACTAGTCCAAGCCTTTCGCATTGTTAGTCACAAGGAGCACATGAGTACTTAGTATTTGGAAATGATTGTAATGTATGAGCAAGTTTTATTGCCAACAAAGTGAATATGAATTGGGTACCAAAGGATAAAAAATTATAATATTATTCCAATGAATAATTTTTTATACACAATTGTGTCTTCATCGAAAAAAAAAATTGAATTTGGAACTTGTAAAAATGTAAACTGGGTTTGAAGTATTCGGTTAGGATCCTTTTTTAATATAATATAATTAAAGTGTATTTGTTTTCACAAATTTTAAAGTAATCCGTGAAAACTTGCAAATAATAAGATTATTTTGTTAATGCTAACAACAATAAAGTGGTTAGCATTATAATTAGTTGATCTGCTTAAAGATGGACATGAATTGGTAAAATTTATAATTTGAAAAATAATTTAAGAAGGGTTTTATAACCGCCAAAGATAAAAGTTTTATAAAGTGAGGTTATGTTATCAATTTATTTACTCGCTTCATTTTAAATTGACTTTAACTACCAATAATAATAAAATTTAACAATAATGAAAATAAACTAAAATTGCAGTGTGTCTAATTTGCTTCTTGAAGATCCACTTTTTTTGAATCAGTAGTTGTTAAACTGAGGTTTCTGCATCTTCCGAATTTTTTTTTTTGGGAGCAAAAATTTGTGAAAATGATCATCATCGTATTGCTGGGCGCTACAACTCGGTCTGGGTCTTGGCCTGTTGCAAAAGTTTGCTCCGAATCACTCGGTTGTGAGCCACATAACACCAGCTTGATATTTTAAATGCTCTTGCGTCTTGCCTCCGCATTCCTTCCATCTGAGACGCAGTCTCAATTGTCACCTTGTTCCTACAAGTCTAAACAACAAAGACAGGTTTCGCTGGGTCATCGTTCTTCATTCTGAGAAAATGCCCAGAGCATCGGAATCTATTGCGATATTTGCCTTTTATAACATCAATGCGGTTGTATCGATAATATAGCACGTTGTTGTAAAGACCCCGATAATGTCCTTCGTCACATTTGGGACCGTAAACCCTTTTGAAGGATTTTCATTTCAAACGCGGTATTAAAGTAAAATTATGTCCCAATCAGTGTAGACGTCTCAGATTCATTTCTGAGAACTATTAGGATCATAGTCCTTTACAGGAATTCCAGCTTCTAACTAACTACTTTAATTTACTTCCAAAGGAATGTCCTAGTGCATTCACTAATAACACACCTTGAAGAATTTTCAGTAAAAATTTCGTCCATCAACATTAACTTGGTACAAAAATAAATTGCTTAATCTGTTGGTGGAAGAAGGTGAAACTTTCCATGGTTAATTCACAATGGCTGTAAAATAAAATGCATAAGTTGGAAAATCGTATTTATTTTCAATTTCAAAGTGCTTGTCAACATTCACGGTCCATTTGTACCACCTGCGTTTTACCTGCTTTTCATTTTAAATCTGCTACCACCGCAGTTGAAGTGGAAGTTGTCTTTTTTGTTTAATAAACTTCAATTTCCAGAGAGCAACTGTATAAATTTCATTTAAATTCCTTCCCGTCTTTGTTGCAGACAATTTGCATGTTTCTTGGTAAAATTTTAAGAGATACTTCATAGTGTACGTATACTTTTGGTTAATAAAAGTTGCAGAGTTGCTGCTTTGATAGCAAAGTACAATATAATATTTTGTAGTGCATTTTTCAAAGTGGATTTTATTTTGAAACAATATAAAAAAAGTTTTTGAAATTTATAATTCATTCAATTTTATAAAGGAGAACTTTTCTTTTAGCACAACATTTTTAATTGCACAACACAATTGATCACATATTCATTTTGGCAACAAATAATTAAAACAAACCACATTTTGACAATTAAGTTAATTTTTATGCAATCATTTTTGATCATTGCCCATCACATTTTTTTTCATATTAAACTACCCCCATTTCAATACGCTTTTGTGCGACAAAATATAAAAACGCCATAAAAAACTGTGCATTATGCAGTATTAAAAAAGTATTCAGCTTTTACAAGGAATTCATAACTGGCTAAAATATAAGGCAGGATTTTTTTTTATGGCACAATTAAAACCGTGTATTAATTCATAATAACTCGTACCGTTAAAAAATGTACTCAAAATATGCACATTGATAATACAGGGGTAATAACAAGACCATAACATTAAAATGATAGCAAGGGGGTGGCGTATTATTTTGAAGCGTTTACTAAACAATCAGGTGTTCGTTTATTGTTTTAATATCATTGTGTTTTATATTTTTGTGTTCTTAAAGGACACTATAATACGAGTGTAAAGATAATCTATTAAAATTAAAACTTTGCCAGTAAAACAACAACAGAAGTGTCGCACGCCACCTTTAAGTAATTGTTGCGGAATAATGTTTTGGGGTTGGAACAGTTTAGTCTTTTAATTTGAATATTTTTTGATATAAATGTTTATAGGTTTGAGTGTAAAACGCTTTAAAAGGACCAAAAATAATTGAAATAACATGAGCAAACATAGTTTAAAATGTTTGCTGTAAATTTAGACTTTAAATTTAATAAAAATCACAACAGAAAACCACTAATTCAGACTTAAATTCCTTGAAAAATAAATCCTGTCTCTCCACCACAACTTCTAGCATTATTTTCATAATCCATTTCATAAAACCTCATCAAAGACAATCCTTTCGCAACATATTTTAGAATCCAATCCAAGCTTGCAATAGGTCAACATGTTTGTGATCTGCACAACCATTTTAATTAACATTCTGAATTATGCTGCCACATTGTAACCTTAAAATGTGTCTGTATACCTTTTCAGGAATCTTCCTCCTCCCCCTCCCCCTTTTGCCAAATTTTATTGGACCAATAAATTGTTCGTGTATAAGCATTGAAGCTGGCTTAGCCTTAGCACGGGAATGTTGGTCGTCGTCTAACGTCTTTGCATATATCCATGACAACAATTCGAATACTTTGTAACGGTACGGAACGCATATAAGGGTTGCAAAAGGGTTGACATTCTTGTGTACATATTTTTTTATATATCTTTTTTTTTTTTGTTTGCCTTTAAGGATGTGTTTTGGCGTGAAAAACAGTGAATGAATTATTTACATACATGTCACACAATAGCAATACGGGAATTCTTTTGTGCGATGTGTCTAAAGTGCGGGAGATAAGTAACTGTAATACGAGTATGGGTGCTTTTGATAATACACCATTAGACTTATCGAAATAAATTGTGGAAAAGGAAGTGTACAAAAAAAAGAAAAAGAAGAAGGTTTTGTGAAGCAGATTTTTTTTGTTGGGAATTTAAACGGAAATTGTGCTTGTTGATAACAAATTATAAAAATAATAAAAACTTAACGTCGATTGCATTTACTGACTGCTGTTAGTTAAATTTATTTTCAGAGAACATCTTGTCCTGGTTCGTTTTGAATGTATTGGTTTTATTACGCAGTTTACTACAATTTGCACACCCACAGACTTTTTGAAATATTCAGAGAAACATTTTATAAGGACATTGTACTCTTGTTTTAGGATGGTTTCATTGAACTTCCCCTAAAATTATGGTGAGCGACTTTACTGTTAGGGGAACAATGCTCTGAAATTGCATAAAATTTACCCCACACAATTTTCTAGCAGTTTAAATATTGAAAAGCGCATGCGTCATTCTCCCGAAAATTTTACAAAGTGACGTTGTGATTCCTGAAACCACATTGATATTATTGAACTCAAACCTTTATGAAATGTTAAGTAAAATGAGCTTTTTATAAAAATACAACGCTCTATTGTCTTTCTCTCAAAAACATTGAGCTGTGCTCCCGTTATTGAAGACCTTTGCGCGCAACCCACAACATTTTAAGGGGGTGTAAAACTGCTCCTACACACAACAGAGCACATATTCGCCTCTAAATTGCTGGCGTTTGCATCAATTTATACACTCAAAATGATTAGCAACATTGTGCTACTACTCTCTGGAAAGTGTGACACTCTGAACATTGGCCTGCAGTGTATATATTGTATGTGGTGAGCTGATGATGGCATGGAATTCGTTTTGAGCGTGGCAAAAAAATGTTTAGTTCATCGGCAAACGACCGCTCGTGATGGTAATGGTTTTGGTGCGCTGTGTGTTATAACCTGTCCTAATCCCCATATATATTTGGTCTGAACATCCTACCGCAATAAGAAAGAAGAGAAGAAGAAATATTCATTTTGTTGGCTAATTAATTCAAATAGCTTGCACATTAAAGCGCGTTTTATTTGCTTAAGCCATATCGTGAGCAGAGACATTGCGCTCCGTGGATTATAAAGTGTTTAGCGCCAAATAATGTGCCCGTAATTATTTTAAGTAATGTGGTAATCAGTAAAGTGTGCGATATGTGTGCACAATGTATGCAAACCGAGTGACTTAATAAATAATTTGTTGTTTGCCAGCGTCAAACAGAGTGTGTGACGGTTTGTGCGAGTGCGACGCAAAAAAAGGCGAATTCATTTTTGCTGTGAAATTTAATTAACATGGATTTGGAAAATGGTAACAATATGGGTGGAAAATTGTGATTCGAAATTGTGTGTGGTTAAAATAAAAATGGACGTTTAAAATTTAGTGGTGTGAAATTCATAAAATATAATTGCATTGGATTTGAAAATAATACATTTTGTGACAGACTGTGTGTGAAATAAAAAAATAAACAGAAAAAAACATTGCCTGTTTTGTTAGCAACTGCTAATTAAAATTAAACACAATAAGGATAAATACCGCACCATAAAATAAAATGTAAGCACAAAAGATGAATTTAAAAAAAATGAAGCATTCATTGAAAAAACAAAATATTTTTCTTGGGTGCAACAAATTCGGAAATCCGTTTTCGTGGGAAAATACACCGAAATGAGTTAACTAGACTAAGAAACACAAACTCAGAGTGTGGCGTACGTCAATCTCTATCTATAAAGCATCCGTTGGAATTCAACATTCCCTCACTGTGTTAGGGCGCACGAAGCTTTGCCTTAATTGGAGTTAATCCTCGCGCCCTGTTAGAAAGATCTTTCCTGTCTCAGTTCCGTTGTATTCATGCCATCCTGTAACACTACGCCATTCAAGTTTAACTTTATCAGGTTGCACAACCAACGCAAAGGGAGCACCATATTAAAGCTAAATAATAATGAAAAAAAAGGTTTATTTTAAAGGCAAACGCAAAAATTCCAGGAAGTGTCGTAATTTTGAATTTTAAATTAGCTTCTCCACCATTATTAAATACTCAACCCCTTTGTAACTGAATTTTTCGTTCAACATTTGCACAATTTGCTGTGTATTTGCATATACCGTTGTGTTTGTGGATAAATACAACCATCACGTTGTCATTGTGCACATTTCAACCCTTTTTTCCGTATTTTGTTCATGATGTTGTGGTTGTTGTTGTTGTTGTTGGTGTTCTGGCAAATACATCAGTCTGGTAAATGCGTGTAAAACCAATAACAATTGGTGGACGCAAATCCCCAATGGGCAGTATCCTTACTGGCACAGGGAATACAAGCCACATCAAGCCACAAGCATTCGCAATATTTTTTTTATTTTTTTTTTAAAATTGCAAATTAATATCCAAAATTGATTGGGGGGGGGGGGGGGGGGGGAGGAAACCGCTCGCACACAAATCGCAATGCACACACAAACACAAATTGTACGAATATGCACGTTTAAATACATATAATGGCTTACCAAAGGGTACACAAATATAAAATAAACTTGTGAAACTGGAAATGAATAAAATTTTATGAGGAAAGCAATAAACTTCAATAAATCGCTGTGTTTTCATTTTACTCCGATTCAACCCCTCAGGCCCATTTGGGTTGTCGGGGTACTGTGTGTGTGTGTGTGCGCTTTTTTTTATTCAACGCTGGCACATAATGATTAATGGTAATATGTATTTATTCTTGGCTATTTTTCGCAAAATCCATGGAGATGTGGCAACGTCATTTGGGAAGGGCCTCCTGCATTTTAACGAGACTGGCCCTATTTTGCGTATTAAAATGCGGCTGTGATTGTGTATATGTTGGTATAAAAATATCGAATTGGGGGTGCTTCTTTTAAGGCGTGACGTAAACAAAAAAGCTTAATGCGAAAAAAAGCAAATAATGCAAACAAAATAAAAAAATAAATTAAAAACGAATCTAAAGGAATTTGTTTAACCAAAAAGGAACTGTAAAAATGTTCTTAAGCAAAGGATAAAACAACTATAATATTTTAATCTTGTTTTTTGTAACAAGAATTAGGAAATAACTCCCAAAAAATTTTATAAAACAATTGTACAGTGAAACAATGACACTTTTTACAACGTGCACGCCGTGATTTTGATTGAATTCAATTTATTATATAGATTCAAAAATTCTGATTAATTGTTTAACTCCTCGTGCACTCAGCATCCCCCACATTCATCCCCCATTAGTGAATGTGGCACCAACCCTATAGCGCCCATTTCAATCAATTTTTATATTCGCATAGCCAACCCCACAACCCCCCACCCAAAAACAATAGAAATTCATTGATTAATTGGTTGTAGGTGAATTGGCGTATTTTGAATTTGGTTTGAAGCAATTAATTCAAACAATTAAATCGAATTAAAATGTAATTAATTTTGGCAGTGTAATGGCGCAGCCCGCATGATAAGATGAGAATTTTTGCGTTGTTATTGTTTTATCAATAAAAACAACAGACGTGTAATAATCGCATTGTGATCGTAATTGGATTTCATGCAATAAAGCGTTTTAATGAAACTGCTGAAGCATCGCACGATCAATTGGCTTCAATGAATATTCACGAATAATTTTTTTGAGGGGATGACTTCTTTATTTCGTGTATTAAATTAAGAGGGATTAAATTTTTTGGGTTGAGATTTGATTGTCCAAATTGTTATCGACGTGTACAACGTTAAACAAGGGTAAAAATATAAGGAATTTAGGCGTGTCTTAAAATTAAGGAAACACGCTTAAGATTATTATTATTATTATTATTACGCGATTAAGGAAAAGGTTTTTTATACATTTTATTGATGGGACTGGATGATAAAGAAATTAAAGCTGAAGCCATAATAATAATAATTTCCCCTAAAATTGTCATTAAACCTCCACATTTTGAGTAAAATAATCCAATTTCGCGATGGAAAACTAATTAAATCAACATTGTTGATATATTTGCAGTCGAACGTTAAATCACGCCCCACTGAATATTGCATATTTAATTGGTTTCATTAGCATATGTTTCACAGATTGGCAGCATTTTGCACAACCTGTAATTGATAAAAATTCGCAAAACAACAATGTTATGAAGCACAAAAGCGATGATTTTTCATTAACCTGTGTCACGCATATGGTGCGACAAAAGTGTGCGTCGCGTCGCGTTGCGGTTGCACAGTAACAAATTATAAATAATTAACGCATGAACGTTTCACATGCAATTACTATAAGAGTTTTAGCAAAACTGCAAAATTAACCATTTCAGACAACGATTCTAATTACATTTCGCATAAATCATTTATGCCACAGTAAGCAACACCCCTCCCGCCATTTTAATCAATACAAAACCCACCCACCAACGCAACGGCATTCTGCAATACCCGTTACACTCGCACATATAAATATATAGGAAATTTGAATATTTCAATTAAGGGAAACTTGGAAAAATGATAATTATTCTGGTGTACCCTGAACGCTAATGGTAATGGCAACGAAACTGAAGATGCATGAAAATTGAAATTATTCAAATTTTATCATCAGACGTCAATTTGCAAGACGAACGTGGTGATACAACAAAAGAGACCGCGTCTACAGTCTAAAATGGGCGACGACTCAAATGCTGCGGATTGTATTACGACATTTGTCTATGCTATGGGATGTTTCGTAGTATCTGGAGTGGTTTGTTTGTCAAATATCCAACAAAAAAAACACATAAATTTGAATCGCTTCCATTTTCCCGCACGCAAAATAATGCGTTCTCAAACGGAAGATGTCAACATCATCATAATAAACCCGGCCCCACCTACACACAACACAAACCATTCTATGCATCGGAGGTGCGCGACAAAGCACAATCAAATAGCGCAAAATATTAAATTCGTGGATGAGTTATTGAATTTGTTTCGAGTGGCATCGCGTGCGTGTGAAATAACAACACACAAAACGCGTACAGCTACCCGCCGATGTCACACGTAAATTCCATCGCCATATGTGAATACTCTGAATACACAATAACGCAATAATATGTTTCGTTTGGAGCATTCAAACCAACACCCGGAATAGATTCGCAAAATGGGATGGAGGTGGTTTTGTATAAATGCCGTGGAAGAGCTTACATGCGGAATCGAATGTATTTTGTGTGCAAAGGTGGGTGGCAAATTTGAGTGCGAGGAGGTGCGTGTAATAAAAATTGGGACCAAGAAAATTGCCAAACGTGTTGACGTTCATTCGTCTTGTTTTATTTTGATACAATTTATATTCCCCGTTTCGTGCAAAACTCATACTCTTTAGGGTGTATTTTTTTAGCAGCCACCCTTACTTTGTATTACATGTAATATGTCAGTGGGCGAGAATAGCACGCGGTGAGCAACAAGGGGGTGGTGGTAGCGCAACTTAAATGCGTCTATAAGAAACATTTTTTTTTTTTTTCGTTAAAGGAAGAATAAAAAAAAGCAGCAAGTACCACGTACTTTTTTAGCAATACGTGAAAATTTAGGTTCAATTCGATTTCGACGAATTTTCTATTTTCGCTTTATTGAGTAATGGCTATGGTTCTCGTTTTATTTATATCATTCACCATCTTTGATCCTGTTGATACTGTCTTCAATGTTTCACCAAGTATAATTTTCTTCGAAATATGATAAAACTATGATAGTCTTGCTGGCATTCCAGACACGTTTCGCAGACCATCAATTTCATTTTCTTGTGCTGGGGGGACGTGGCATAAAAATACGTATATAGTTAAGATAAAAACTCGACGACTGTGTGAGAAAACGACGGAGAAAGCTCATTGGGTTATGCTTTTAGACGCCGCAGGAAAAATAGTTAAATAACAATTTGCAGCTCATTTTTCTTCGCGTATATGGAGCAACGTCTTGTTTTTCATTGTGCTCCTTTGTGTTTGGCGATGTTGTTGCTAACGAAATTGCTTTTAATGTTGAAATAAAAAAGATCTCTGCTGGATATTTATATTGTGTGAACTTGAAGCAATTATTAATTATTATTAAAAATGGGGGAATGTGTTAACAAAAATTTTTTTTATTCCATTTAACATAAAAAAGAAGGGAAAACTAAATTTTTAAAAGTTCTTGCATCCTTTTTTTGTTTACATAATTTATTGAACTATTATTAATTTATCTTTTTCAGAAGTTTATTAATCAATCTTATGAAAACTTATTTCAAAATTTATTAATTTCTTCCACATTGTAAGATTTCATTTCATAAAACTTTAAGAAACCGTGCAAATTTTTTAATTCAAAAAATAATTAATTGATTTCTAAACGAGCTTCTAGTTAGCATTCAATTTATAATTAGCGTGAAGGAAATCTTGTTCTCCATTTGCCAAAGAACCACACAGCTATAAAACATATTACGCGGAGATTAAAATCAAATCAATAAAATGGAATTACGAAGCAAAAACAAAATTGCGATTAAATTGAAATTTTGTGAAATAAAAAAAAAGAAGAGAAAAACCATTGCAAAAACAAACATTCAATGAGAATTGCAAAAAATTCAATTTAATTGTATTTATTTGCAATGACGAAAATACGTCGTGAATGAACAAACATAAAACACGATGTTCTAAGGAGTCGAATATAATACATTTTTATTGCAAAACATTTTCGCATTCGACGGCATTCTGTTTTGGGGACTTTTGAGCAAGTTTTCTTTGTCACAGCCTCAATAATACTAATATCGATATTTACGATAATACGAAATACGTAATGGGCAACTTCGCCTGTATTTTATTGACCTAAAATAATGTGGAATGGGGGACAAGGGGGGGGGGGCACAGGAATGCCAAATCAAAATCCGATTACACGAAAATATGCGTGCGTGTTGCTGCAGTATTGTCGGCATTTTGTGTGTACGGCGACCACACAACTTTTGCTACCCGTGTCGTAACGACATGGTGGGCCGATTCATTTAGCAGATGAAAGAATATTGAACAATCAAACACACAATATTCCAATATTTTGTTGCTCTTTACAGTTCCCTGAAGCTGCGTGTTGTTGCGACTTTAGTTTTTTCTCGAACGAAAATCTCGACGTGTATATTCAACATTGTGCATGAAAGTTGGGAACGACTAAAACCTGATGGCTCTTCTGTAATGGGGTGGTTAGGGATAAATTGATGTCATTGTGCAAAACATAATTTATTGATGAAAATAAATCGGAGGCAAACTTACTCGTGTGTGGTTTGTGTAATGTGTTTTGCTGAGCTCAGTGTCAATTTCGTAATGGAAACAAACAACAACAACAAAAAAAAAGGTGCATAGCAGCATTACAAGTATAAAAAAAAGGACATTCTCAAATAGAATTATGTGTGGCTGGTGGAAATCTAGTAAAGTATTGATTAGAGGCGATCAACAGACGAGCAGCAGTTTATAGTTAGTTGGTACATTATACGTAAGAAGTGAGTTATCGTTGATGTGTGTGCACAGATAATCTTCTTTGACATGTAAGATTATAATTCACGAGGGAGCAAATCCTGGGTATTTACTATTTTACTGATTGAAAATCATTGAGGGAATACTGTTAGGGATATTTGAGTATTCCAATGTACATATTATAATCCTTCATTAGAAGGAAATACTTGTCTCTTCATGCAGGCATTCCAATCCTATAAAGTCGATTACAACATATTGTACATTAATCATGTTATGTGTCCGTTGGGTTCAACATAAAACATTGAGTCTTCCTCTTTTTATTTGTATTTAAAAATATTTTGCAATGAATTTGGGTCAATTCCTTGTCCTTGTTCTACAGAGTAAAAAAATCCCAGTCGCATTAAAATGTGACAACATCATGCATGTTGCATTTGCGAAGCTTTTTTTTTGCATAAATTTAATTTTTTTTATAATTTTGAATTCAAAACTATATTTTCCACACTATATTTATTTAACAAAAGAGGAAACATGCAGCGCATGCGTTTAAATCCTTGCTACACATAAAAATAAAGCCACACAAAAATGGGAGACGCTCGTACAGCAGGCTACATTATAATGTGTCCACAAAGGGATGTTGGATTTCTGTCAGACATAACGCGAATTCCTTTATACAATACTCGTTTATGCAGTGTGGTGCTTGCACGTTTATCATAGGATTAACTTGTCCGGAGAGGGAATTGTGCATGACGCACGTATATTCAGCCACTGCACGGAAATACTTACACTATTTTACGGTTAAAAGCTTCGTTACTGTTTGGTTGCGCTTAATGTCACCGCAAGTCATACACACATTTATATTCAATCAACATGGTGTTTCCCTGACATCCAGCCAACTATTATATTAAAACGGATGTTGATTTTCAGCGCACACACATACTCGCTTTATTAAATTTACATACACCAAGTTTTAATTAATTAAGTCTTGAGTGAATTTGACAAGCTTTCAACACCCCCCCCCCCCCCCCCCCCAAAATCTCATTAAAATATTATAACTCATAATAAGTAAGACTGTTTTAAATGAATTTGAATATAAGTTAATATTAAAAGGATCTTTGTGGTTTAAAATTACAAAGATTGTAGCAGTAATATAACGGTGAGGAAATTCACATTATCAGTTTTACTGTCACGTCGCATTTGCAACTCAATAAAAGTCTGCAAAATTTATTGATACAGCGACTTTTAGATTCCAGCCAATAATCATTTTGTGCACCTTTTTATGCGACAAGATTTACTGCTCCTATATACCTTGGTGACCTTTATCTCGTTGTAATAGTCCATCGTTGAATGATTTTAAAAGCAAGTTTATTTTGTTTTACAGCACGCCAACTCGAAAGTAACAATTTCAATGCTTCAATAAAAATAATTCTGTATTGATTTTGGATTCGAATAACATAAAACATTTTCCCTGCACAATGCACATATTATACGAGTGGTACATCCTTTTTTATGCTCAAACTTTATCTGCAAAAATAAAGCATCTAATTTCAATATTCTCTCTTGAATTGCAGACATAAATGGTGCCACCAGATTCCAGACAAAGGGTCGCCCCAGCACAGAAACAAAGTGTTAATTAAAAGTGAATTACAATTCAATTGGACAGACATTTTTCCCAAAAAAAAAAAAAGAAGGATTACAGCTCGATGGCTGTGCGCGCATTTCCACAAAGTCAAAGTGATTTAAAATGTAGTGAATAAAAAAAAAAAGGTGTGCTTTGCCAAACGCGTGTGATGAAATCAATCAAATCAGTCTGTTTAGACGACGACTGTTGTGTAGCGCTTTGCTGCATTTTGCATTGATTTGAAAAAGAAAATCAAACAGAGAATTTTCGGAGTAGGTGCATCAGTGTGTAGTATTTGTGCAAGTGCTAAATAAAGCGAAGGAAAATTTAGTGTATGAATAAAAACAAAATTTTCTACAAAGAGATATCTGCAATAAAATTCCGAATTTCGCGTAACTGAATGTAATACAGTGAAATTCAATAGGAGAAAGGAAAAAGTTTAAAAAAAAAACGCTATATTTCAAAAGAGTGCACGAAAGGAATATAAAAAAAAAATAAAAATTTGTTTTGCTAACCGTGCTGATAGTAACACAGCACAGAGTGTGGTATTTTGGTGGATGGTGAAATAAAGCAGCAAGGACACAGTTTGGAAAATATGTGGCACCCAAGGGCTATTATGGATTTACGTTTTCCCATTTTCTGCTTGCTGATAGCTGCAGGTAAATTGTTGCACATTTCATTTTCCTTTTTAACGGCGTACAAGGGGCTATACATTCTGATATTATCGTCTTTTTGGCTGTCTAACTGGCTCTACATACATACATATATTCTTTATGCTTTTATACATTTTACCCACCACCCCATTTCCCCAATTGGCGGATGGTTGTTTTAAACTCTCAGGTGCCCTCGATAGAATGGCTATATTTATAGTATAGGTAGGTGTTTCATGCATGACTTCATTTTATCTCTCAATTTAAATTAAAACGCACACCTGAACACATTTCTGTGCAAACTGCATCTGGGAAATCCCGGTGAAAGTAATTTACCAAAAAGACGAAAAAAAAACCCTCCCCATTGCCGTTGAATCGCCAGAAGAGATCATGTTGAATACAGCAAACATGGCAAACTAATTCAAACCAGCAATAGTGCACACATTACGTCTGCACACTCGTATACACATGTTGTACGCGACCATTGCTGAAGGGGTTGGTTTTTGTGCTTTGCAGTAAAAAAAATATTCAGATTCTGATTTATGAGATGAAAGTTTGTAATCGTTTTATGCTGCAAATAATTACAAAGTTGTGTTGTATGAATACAAATGTGTCTGCTGCACATAAATACGAATAAGCTTTAAGCTAAATATTGTGAATTAATAAAATATACAACACACAATACATCAAGTACACGCAATAGAGCCGGTGCAGGTTTAAGTATAAAACATATAACAATCAATCAAGCACAATTTTTGTGATTGTAATTTAAATTTAACATAAAAGCACTCATAGTTTCATATGCATGACCATGCATAATGAAAACAAAATAAAACGACTTTTTTTTTTGCAGCCTTCCGTATATTATTATATTTGTACATGTTTTGCTACTTGAGGTACAGAAGTGGCTGTGCAACGTGTGGGATAAAAATGTATTCATACAACACAGACACCAAATTCATTATACAACTACGTGACAAGCTTTTTAAGTATGAAGCGGCAGCTTTGTGTTGGATGTTCTATCGTCGAATGTTTTGAGCCTGTGCTTGTTTTAAATTCAGGTTGAATTTTATATTAACCACGTATAAAAAAGTGACATAATTTTAAATCAAAAATAAAGTTTTGGAACGACTTAAAATATTGAATTGATTTTTATTTGTAAAGGAGGTTTTAAAATTATTGTTTTTAATTGAAGAAAGCTTCTTATTTTACTATTTTTCTGCTTTTCCAATAAGTTTTCCTAATTTTTTGTTGATTATAAACATCAAGCAGACCAAGACGAACAAAACAAATGTAAAATCATGAAAATCGGAAGAACCGTCATCAAGTTATAGCATTAAGAACACACATCATTTCATTTTTACACATAAAAAGATTGATCAAAAACCTAAATGATTTAAGAACTCATTCACGAATTCATAAATTAATTGATTAATTACATTTCATAAAATAAATGAAACTAATAAAAAGAATATATGGTGTCAAGTGCCTGATTTTCAACCCTCCCCTCATCCACTTTCAAACAAATCATTAACTGAAAACTGATCTATGACCCGTCTACATTTCCAACCTCAACAAGACAAATGAAATTCAGTAAAGCCAATAACCCACAAGTATTATTCGTACATCGGGATTTCCTAGTTGAGGTCAACAAGAGTTGTGTATGTGTCCAAAAGGGTGCAGAAGAACAAGAGTAGCAGTTGAGGACGACTAAACATGAACGAACACACTGCAAAAAAAAAGCTCCAAGAAAAAAAAATTAGAGCAGAAACTGCAAATAGGACAATGACAAATGATGAGTTGGTATAGCAAGATGGAAGATAAATGACAAGATGGTGACGAACGGACAAAGCGAATAAAAGAATTGAATGGGGTGGAGGGCGGGAAAAAAAAGTTAGAAGAAATACATTAGATGGCAAAAGATTGTTGAACACGATTTCTAAATGTTGAATCAATCCTTTCGTGATCCTTCTCCGTTTCTATGCTTCGTTTTACCAAACACACTGTAGAACACATCCTTTCCTTATGGATATAACGTTTCACCTCCACCTCTTTTTTGGTGGTATATGTTCACGGAATGAAAAATGAGCGAAGCTGTGCAAGTGGGGGGATGAAAAAAAGTGTACGTGATCCTGACAAGATAATTATTTAATTAAAATTCCTCAAGTTGTTTGGTTTTTTAAAACCTAAAGGAGTTAGTATTCTTTTGAATTATCATCTCTTCATTTTTGCTCTTCCCCATTTTGCAACAAACTGTAAAGCTGGTGCGGTGTGTACAATGAACATTTAGGCATTCAAAAGGGATGCAAAGTTGTTTTATTTTCCTTCTTATTCTTCTTTTTTTTTGCCGCTGTTGTATTGCTGCTCTGTTATCTCTCCCCAACATGACTGTTTAGAGAGGGTGCGATGCTCAAAGTTTTTATAATGACTTTAGAAATGGGAAAGTATGTGCGCCCTGAAAGCTGGATGGAATATAACAAAAACTCGCGAAAATGAAGGCATAATTAGTGGTGAATAAATTATTCTTTTAGCACTTTCTTGTCATACATATAATATTATAGCAGCTCATAAAGCAAATGCAAGTGTAGAGTTTCCTTTGTGTGAATAGCTTAAAGTAGAATGGGCTTGAGCGTGTAAATGCATTTAAATTTTTAAGCAGTTGAAATTTAGCGTCAACAAAAGACCAAAAGGTTTGAACATGTGAGGTTACAAAATTGTTTTGGCTTTGTCTTTAAATGCGATTTTAATTTACTGCTTTTTTTAATCCTCATCACTATTGTACTTAAGTTTTAAATTAGGAAAAGACTAAAGAATGCGTTACTTTTTTATAATTTTAATGAGTTTAAATTGAATTACTGCATAATCCTACAAAAAGTCTAGTTAACAGTTTCGTTCTATTGAAATCTCATACAGTTTATTTCAATAGAACAATATTTGGTTTATATTCTAAATTAAAATAGTTTAGCTAGTCGACAATAGATGGCGGCCTTTTTAATAAATTCAGGAGGCTGCACCATTAATTTTAACATAAACAAAATGCATTTTATTTAGTTCAAATCATAAATAGTTAACAGTTAACGGTTAATTATGCAATTAAAAATAGTTTTATAGTCAAAGTAAAATTTCCGTTTCAATTGTACCAACCCTAGAAACAAAATTTATGGAAAATTACTTGACTAGGTGATTAATTAATTTTAAGCGCCATCTTGAGGCCAATAGAATTATAAATATACCGAAAATAAACCTTAGTAAATAGTAAGGCTTATTTTTTATTGCATTGCAATTATAATATTTCAAAATAAACTAAATAAAATCTCAATAGAATGCAACTAAAATTGCCCTAAAGAGATAATTATGAACTATTAAAAACGATGCAAATTATTAGATTTTCTTAACAACTGCAACTTTTAACAAAACATACTTTTGGTAAGGGTGCAGTCTTTTGATTAAAATTTAAAAGATGGCCTAAACTATTCGAAACTCTAAACTAGCAAAATCGATGTACGTCCATGTTACTGCTAATCAGTTATTTAACCAGCAATATCTTATATAAAAAACAAAACTTCACCCAACTGTTTCGAATAGTTTGATAACAAATTTCGTAATTAACTTTCAAAAGAGTCCAGCATAGTTTTTGAATTTGTTTGAGTATGAATTTGAGTGCGTGTGTGTGTGTGTGTGTGTGTGTGTGTGTGTATGTTTACATTTTACAAATTTTCTCCCAATTGAACGAAACTAACGACATGAATAGGGGCAACAACCGACTGTTTTCCCACAACCAGTATGAATAGTTTCAGATTTGGAATTTGTTCAATAAAGAAATATGACGTCAAAACTTTAAGGAAAAGTTTGGCGTCCAGTTTGTGACTGTGACAGAGTCTGGGAAACTAAACTTCAATTCATTTTATCAGAGTTTTCATGCGCTGCATTGCATTGGCGTGCAAATACATATTTTAGTGTGTGTGTAAGAGTGGACAAATTTTTAAACATCATTTCATCATAAGAGCTTTCGTTTCAATATCGCAATCCCCATGTGAGAATGCAACCATCTGGTTCACTTGGGCGTCCACAGCTTTAGACAATATTTGATCGAGATAGAAAATGTGTAACCAAATAAAACATCAATTGGTTTAAAAAATGCAAAAAATAAAAAAGTACAGTTATAATGTCACAATATATGTGCATACAAGCTTTACGGAAGCTTTTTGCTGAGCTTGCACAAACACACCAAAAATGTGAAACGTACGTACTTTGACTCCAATACACTCGTATATTATTATTTGATGGCATTTACGTCATCCCAGCCGCCGTTATTGTTGTGTCAGGCTTGTTTTTGAATGTACATAGTAGTACAATATTATTGTTGCGTTTCAAGTGGGGGCGTCACACATCACAAAACAGGATCGGCACGCCGTACAGTGTGCCAGAACAAACACAAACGTGTGATGGATTTTCATGGGCTCATTGACATACAAATGATTCCATACTCGTATAATTTATCAGTTTTTATTTTATTTTTGCACCCATTTTTATTGACAATTTTCCTAACACTCGTCCTTAAAATATAAATAAAGGGATTGTTGCAGACGACTGCAAAGAAGGGGAATGTATTTCATTTTGTTTTATATATAGAAGGAAAAGCGGTACAATATAATCAACAACAAGGAAGTGTACAACAAAAACCGGAAGAGTCATAAATTAAAAACGGAGAAAAGAAATTGAACAACAAACCGAATGTCGAAGGCAAAACCTATTTTGACAAGTTATACTTTCATTCCGTTTCGAATACACAATATTTTTTGACGGGGCCGTTTTTGTTTTATTTATTGGAATTTATTTCCCGATTTTCTCCACATTCGTATTATGTATTTATATGTACGTCGAGTGCTATATATAGGGTTGGCATTGGATGTGTCATTTTCTCCGTTTACGCTCATCTCGCGTGTTGTTGTTTTTCTAACTACATGTTTGGTGGAAATTGAGATAGTTACGTTAGGGTGACTGGGTGTGTGTGTGTGTGTGTGAGTGTAAATGTGGTTCATGGCATTGCGATATATTTTTCCTGGCATTTTTATTTGCTTGTTATGGGCACTGTCACTATAAACGAAAGCACAATTTGGAAGCAGCAACGTGGAAAACAGAAGTGAAATTTTTGTACGAGGTAACGAGCACGCAGGCAGCTAGAAATATAAAATGTTAAAATAATTGCAACGACTTTGAAATGCATTTATCCTAAGTGAAAAATGAATGGTTATGCAAATACGAGTGTGAGCTAAGAAAAATATCTATTTTTGTTTAATTTTATAAGATTAAATGCTTCTTAGTAAAATTGTAAAAACATTTTCTTCTGTTTAATATATAAAAACCTAAACGACTCTGTATTATTGGAAATCAATCACATAACTGTAACATTCCAGAAGCAACACAAGTAAATTTTAAATGCAAAAATGAACCGCGAAAATCGCAAAAAAAAGCGCAGCTCGTGAAAAAAAATTGACTAATTCTAAAAATGATTGCGGGAATCGATTTGTCAGTATTTGACAAATAAAAACCACCTCGCGAAAAATTTATCGATCTGCCGCGATTACGTTTTATAATAAATGTTTAACCACTTATCACGCCCAAAGTAGAGCTTCAATAATTACGAAATTTTATAAATCAATTTGTCACGATTTCAGCTAAAATAAGGCTTATTTAAAACGCGATGATAAACAGCGAAAAATTCAAAAGAAAATAACGCTGTTCGTGGAAAAAATTTACTTTTTTTGAGTTTATGGTATTTATATTAAAACAAAGTTTCTAACATAAAAGCCTTTTGCAGATCGTAATTTTCAACCAATTTTGTTGCTGTTTTTCTTTTAAATGTAGATAATTACGACGAGAAGGTAATAGGGAGAAAATGCATCTAAAAACACTATTTTCTAAAGCGAAAGAGTAACTTTATTTACATGGCTAATTCTACTTTGAATGCTCTCAATTCGAAATCATCTCCGCTATTTGTTAAACACAACTGATTGTGAAAAAATAACCATGAATGTTGTTTTACTAAAAGCATTTATGCAATAAATATTTTAATTTTATTCAAGTTATTGCGAAATTGATTTTTTTGAAAAGTAAAAATCCAAAGTGAATTATTCACTCTTTTATTGATTACTGAAAATTAATAATGACAAAGGAACAATTAAAAATGCACAATATTCAACCATCGAAATACAATTTGTGCAACCAAAGAGTGTACTTTTACGCTCAAGTGCACATTTTCCACCAACCTAATTCGTATTGTTTTCAACTCTTTTTCCCTTTCCAATCAAACAACAAGCACTTGATGATGTTTTCTTTTTCGCCCAGTCTGGCAGAATTGTGTGCAGTCGCCCTCATTTCAGTGGGTTGTTCTAATTCTGCAACTTCAATTTCACAAAAACATTTTCAACGCAATTTTTTTTAATTTTTATTTTTTTTTTTAACCAACATTTACCCACAATTGAGACACTGCATATTATAGTTGTTATAATATACTCGAATGCTGTGTATTTCGAATTAAGGAGCATTAAATGAGCGGAAAGCCACGATGCTTAAAATGATTTACGTAGGCAAAATGCGGATAAACTGAATGAACGAAATGCGAACGAACGCGGATAATTACGTTCCCCAGAATACTTCTTCCAAACCCTAATGGTTTGTGCCATTATATGGACTTATAAGTAGTTAAGTTTGCATACAATGTGGAGCAGTGGAGTTCGGTTTAGTTGTGCAATTTACTCGTGTATTAAAATATATGGCCAAGTTGAGGTCTGGCAAAAGGTCACAACCATCCAGTTGGCAGTTGCAACCACATATTTGTAGTTATAATAAATTTATTACAACACAATAAATGTCACGTATTAAATATTAAGTTGCACTCAATCAAGTACGCTGTTAAAAAGATTGTTTTCGATCCTTTATTTGAGTTATTTTTATTTGTAGATGAAATTTCAAATACTAGTTTTTAGTTATTTTGATTACACTTTTAAATTGCCTCAAATGAATACGCCATGAAGTTCATTTATTTTATTCTACAAGAAAATATTTACACTTTGTAAGAGTTACTGTTACCACAGAGTTCAGTGCTCACCTTATGAAACAAAAGAAAATTTTATGAACAAAGAAACAAACTTAAACATTTAAGCAACAAAGCACCTGAGGGCAATGGCAAAACTTTTAATTTAAAACGAAGACTATACAAGAACAAAAATATAATAAAAAATAGACACTCAAAAAGAACACAAAAAAAAAACTACAAAATTTCATAAAATGGAAAATGGAATAGGTACACAAAGAAAATGCTGAAAGTCTCGACTATAAACTTAAGATATTTGTACTCTTTTGAAATGGAGCTTAAGAGGTGAACTCAACTTCGGCAAAACAAAATTAAACAGAAAATTGAAAAGAAAAGTTTGGAGCGAAATAAATAAAGTGATGAACAAGTCGCAAGCAGGAGCTCATAAAAGTGTGCCTTTGATGAAAAGCGCGACTTTTTGCCAAGGGTACATTAATATCACAATAATGTACACAGTTACTCCAAGTTTTGTGTGAAACATGACGATGCAATCAAAAGGTCGATCAATTCTGTATTTGTATGCAAATTTTGGGTGAGAAATTAGATTTTTTTTTTGTAAGGACTGAATAATTGTGTTTTTAATTGGGTTACAGCTAAGTAGTTTTAGCCTAATAAAATACAATATTATACAATAAATTGAAGTTATAATTAATTTTAATTGAACGCGATTAATGTGAAGCTCAAATCGAAGGCCCACTCTCAAGGTACGATAGGACTGACTATTGTTAGTTGTTTCGTGGATCAAATTGCAAATAAAGTGTGCCAATTTTCGACTTACAAATCTGCGACACGAGCATTTTTCACAAAATGTAAATTGAATCTATACAATTCAACATTTAATTCTTTATTTATTCAATAAAGTTTCTAAATCGGAAGTTGTCGCGGCAGAGGGTTAATTAAATCTAGTTTCTTTTTAATCTTGCGACTAGAAAATGCATCACAGGAATTTTTAAATCAATTTAATTTAAGAAAAACAATTTTTACACATTGAAAAAATCAAATATGACCTTGAAATGAGTTGCAAAGTTTAGGAATGAACACTTCTCGTTAAGGCCAATATTGTAATAAAATCCCAGTAAAGCTTTTTTTTTTGAGAAAAAAAAAAGAAGGTTTTTGAGGTTCAAAATAATGTTGACCTTGAAAAGTTGCCTGTATAACCTTGAAATATTTAAAATAAAAATTGTAAGAGTTTTTTCAAGGTCTAAAAAATTTATGCTAAGATTTAAAATTTGGATGAATTTGTCGAAGCTAAAATTGATTTTTATGTTTTTTGGTTTACAAATTATAAAAACAGGACGAGTATAATTTTTTTATTTATGTGAAAGTTTTTTTTAGAATGCAGATGATCATAGAATATCCGATTAAAAAGTCTTTGGCTAGTTTTAATCTGAATTAAATTTAAATTTTGTATTTTAAAATTTGAGCTACGATTATTATTAAACTTCTGAATTTGTCTGTTGTTTATTTATAAAATTTGACTTCAAATTTGCAAATTTACCATATCAACTAAACCATCTGATTGATTTAAATTATTAATGCTCTTACTTCCTATTTTCTTTTTCTGTTTAAAGACGCCATACAATATTCACAACCTCCGTTTCATTGGAAATTGAACGCAATTCTGAAAATACAATGTATCAGCGTACAAAAGCATATTAAGTGAAGAAAGCTCTCCCTAAAGATCGACCAACACAACGTATATAGTATATGTAAAGCATTTGAACGCAGCTCCGTAAACATATATCTTATCACATTAATTTTAACATCATCAATTTAGAATTTGAATTGAATGAAGACGTAACTTCGACAACTTCTTCACTTGTATTTGAATTTGAATGCAATTACTTTGAAACATATTTGAGCACACGCAATATTAACTCGAAATATTTATTGTTTCCTTTTTTCCCTCCTGTTTTATGCATGCTTTTGTAGAATATGCCAAATTGATCCAATCGCATAGCGAATGCATTTTACCATTTCATTTTACAATTGTGCTGAAATTGTAATCGTAAGAATGCAATGTATTTATGCACAATCAGCAGTCAATTCGTAAGAGTTTGTGCCACAAAGTGCATACCTGTAAAATTTGAAATAAAAAAAATAAAAATTGCATTTTCAATAAGCTTACGTCTTTCTACTTGCAGTGTCTCATTAAATGTAAACGTATATGTTTCAAAAGCTCATTTGTAATGCATTTGATATGAAACACGTACACATACCTTTCGGTGCATTATAAAATTGAAAAGCATCGTGGTTGTTCTTACAAGAACAAATGGAGTGCGAGTGTGTGGGAAAGCACGCGGTGGGGAAGCGCCGCACTGTATTTATGTGTATAAATGCAGTCAGATGTTTTGATTTATTATTTATGTGGCAGTAGTCGAAACTCCTTAAAACACAGTGAAAAACATTGCGATGGAACATTGCTGCCTGGAAGCATATTTATTATGAATTCGCATAAAGTGCAGCTCTTTCATTTATTTCCGGTTGAGAACAATATAAAACATATTAAAGTACGAGAACATAATGCGATTCTGTGTGTGCCGCAAGTGTATGGAAAAACTTGTATTCCGATTTACCATCACAGTCAGTGTACTGCAGTGTACACTGTGTGGGGCTTATAAAGGAATATTTATGATTTATTTATACGTCATGCCTGGAAACCACAAAAAAACATTTTCTTTAAAATGTTTTTGCTGTTTTATTGCAGAGCTTTCCAAAAGGATGTAGATTGCACATTTATGATATGAAGAAATTATATCAAGAGCTATCTTAGAATCAGCTCAATGAAATGAGTTGCACTCAAGGAGATAAGGATTAAGGATTATGCAATTTGGTTATATTACGAGAAAAGTGTAATTTTATTTAATGCGCTCATCATTGCAGAGTTATGGAAAGGAATATTTAAGTTTATTGATGATTATTCCAATCTAATTAATTAGAGTCTTTATAGAATTTACATAAATGGGAAAGCTTATCAGATTGTATTTATTGCGATATTTAAAATTTGAGTCCTTTTTTTTTGTAGAATGTTAAGATTTTTCAAAAATTGAAAATACAATAATTCAAATAATTCGTCAAGTATTTAAATAAATCTTAGATAAAGTGAAGGACTTTTGCTACATAAAAATAATGTTATTTGATGTCGTTTCAATGCAGTTTAAGGATTCACCCATTTTCATTTCTATTTGCTCGAAATTCAATGTGCAGTCAAACTCCAAATCGTCAAGTTAACTGCATCCTCGATTAATTGCAAAAGTAAACACAAATACTAAATCGAAAGGCCAACAAAAACTTGTGCAATTAATTTAACAGACAATAAATTGTACCGTTTCCATCGAAATCCTTAAAATTAAAGTAGCGCTAATAGTAACGGTGCAAAAACACGGAAAAACAATCCACTGTTTCACTTAGAAGTCCTGTAAAACTATACTCGTACATCGAAACAAGTAGATTGATGGTCAAGCCAAATTTCGCTTGAATAGTCACATCCTTTCCCTGCCATTAATGTCCTGCGAATTAGCGTGTATGCAACAATATGGAATGAAACAAAAAGGAACAAATTGTTTTTGGACAACGCCTTTAACTGACAAATAGTATTACATTCATGCGAATGTATTTCTTCCTTTAATAGTGCAGCTTTACTCGCGGCATTCTAATTCGCTTGATCATTCATTTCCATAGCGATGTTTTTAATTTTCAGCTCTATAGTCTGTCAACCCTCAACTTCCTCCCGCTTTAAGCCATCCAAAAAGGAGGGGAACAAACAACTGAACAAATAAACACCATAAAAACACAGAAAGGCACAACAATATGCAAATTGTCCTTCACGCTATTTCCTTTCCACTGTTGTTCTTCCATTTCTATTGTGAATGTGTGTTTTTTTTTTCTTTTCGGTTCCCTCTCATCTATTCTAAAGCATTTTTTTTTTCAATTCAAGAAATTTTAATTGAAATTGAACCAATTTTGTGAAAACACCCCCCACCCGAATGCCTCATCCCAAAGGACGGGGCAAAATGGGCGCAATTCATTGAATAAAAGATTTGTCGAAAATGTTCTCACTTCTCATTTTTCTTTTATTCTCCATCACCATTTTTGCTATATTACGTATAACATATTGTGTGGCCGTGGGTTGTGTGTTTCCTGTACTGCTTATAATATGTAGGAGTAACATTTGGTTGAAAACTTTAAGATGAACATTGAGGATTATATTCGCACAGCCGCTCGAGGATGCAAAGGTCACAGAGGCGGAAGAAATTCAATTATATTTTTTTGTATGAATCTCTTTTTGTGAGAACATTTTCTTTTTCACCCCAAAAACATGTTTAAATATTCTCTCTCATATTTTATCTAGCATGTCTGTCGAGCAATGTGTGCAAAAAAAAAATAAAAAAAACCCCACCCTATTGCATAAGCTGGCAAATGTCGTCTCCTCGAAAAATAGTTAATAAAAAGTACTTCAAAAAACGGGGTTATATAGACACGCTTTATATGTGTTTATACGTGAGGAAGTGACATTGCGAAGCTTTGTAGTTTGGTACAGTCATACATTTGAACATTTGAATATGCCAACACACACACACACACAAAAAAAGTGTTTAAAGGGACTCTGTGTGTTGCATAGGTTGGAATTTTGGATGGCGTGACACGTATAGTAAATGAAGACAACGTGCACAGCGATAACTGTGCATTGCCGTACATTTATTTTATAGTAAAAGAGACGAACGGGGGCAGAACAAAAAAAAAAAAACCCGCTGACTGTTTAGTTTTATGGAACTATAAGGACTTTATCGTCCCCGTTGTTTGTCAATGTCACAAACACTATCACGCTCGCCGGTGAGATGTTTGCACTAAAACCTTGTAGGTAGCGTGTGTTTGCTGTGCTGTGTTCAACATAAATGCATCTAAATTGGCTATTTAAACTTATGCAATCATCTAGATTCTAGCCAAATGCAGGAAGTGATAAAAATGTGAGCATGCAGATGTGGATTGTAATTTACGATTGCTGAAAAATGATTGTGTTTTATCTTTAACACTTCAATTACATCCGTGTAAAATCTGTTAGATTTTTTAAATACATTTTTTTTTAAATATTACATTTATATTATATTTATTATTGGCATCGTTCTTTTCACTTTATCCACGCCTTTCACCGTCTTTCACTGTCATTTTTACATGCAATAAAACAACAACGCTAATCTATCTCGCCATGTCCGTTTCACTTCACTGTGAATTAGGAACTATATTTCTCGCCATTTTGACTGAGGCTGTCATCATTTAAAAGCTTTCAAATAAAAGTAATTGGTTCAAAATTTGTTTCACATTCAAAAAATTATCCACGCTACCTCAGCTGTTACGTCATTGTGACGGCGATTGTTGTTTTCAAAACAATTTGATATTGAAGTGGAGTCTGTGAAAAGAACGATGCGAACGGCATCATTACTAAGAAGTAACTACAAGCCCAAATATTCAACGTAACATATTTTATTTTCATTTTTTCTTAAATTAATTGCTTCAAAATCTATTTTATACAGGGTGTTCGGTTGAATCTCGTGATCTGAATAGATGAATACGAATCTTTAATTAAAGAACGTTTTAAATTGTTGAAGATTTATTTCTAAGTCGGCGTTGTACAGGGTGTTCCAATAAAAATTTTATTTTTTAAAAATGGGATAAAAATGCGTTTTTTGATTCATTTTATTTTATTTTAAAGGTTACAATAAAGAGTAATAAAAAACATTTTCGTTCAAGTGGCTCCCCCTGCTGGTGTTGCACTATTTCATGCTACTCCGACAATTCTAGAGCACATTTCCTATAATTTCACCAACTATCTTTTTAATAACAGTTTCAATAATATGTTTTAGGGCTGAAATTGTTTCTTGATTATCCGCATTGCATCGGCTTTTAAGGGAACCTATAGATAAAAATCCAACGGTGTCAAATTGCTGTTGATTACAAAAATTTAACTTTTAATTGGCACCCTGTATTTCAATTTCAACCCCGATAACCTAACTTCAATTCATCTATTCTATTATTAAAGCAACCATCGTTGTCATCATGAATAGCATGTTAAATATGCGCAACATTTTCTTATCACGATGGTAAGCATATAATTTAAAGAAACGCAATATGATGTGTGCACATTTATAAAAAGGTATACACAATTTCGTCAAAATTTAATAACATTAAGAATTTGTTCCCAACGCTCGCAATACTGGCATCTTCACCATTCTTAGAATTTTCCTGACGAAAATTGAAAAATGCAGATGATCACACTGGAGAAAATTGAGGTGGGTGGCCTCCCGGCTCTTATCAAAAAAAGAAAAGAAAAAAAAGCAAGCTGATGTATAAAAGTGAAACGATCAAAGAATGACCGCCTGTGGCGCTTTTTTCTCTATTAACATACACGCCACACACAGTGTTTTGTAGCAATTCAGGCTTCAGCCAACCACCCGAAGCGAATAGCTCCGTCAGCTTGCGATAAGTTTGCGTTCAGCTCGTTTTGTAAACATATTTTCACAACTTTCCGATTGCCGGCAGCATTTCCCTTTATAGTTTTTTTTTTTTTTAGAGGTTCCAACCTTCCCCTATCCGACTATTACATTTGCATAAACTATGTGACTGAAAATTACACCACAACCATACAGGACTCGTTATTACCTTCTGTGTGTATTAGGTAATTGAATGTTTGGGTTCAGCGACAACTTTTCCGCATAAAGTGATTGAGGGTGTATTTTTAAATTCAAAGAAGTTTGAGGTTTATATTTTTATTTACGTGTTTTAATGCAATACTTGCTAAAAAGATTTTTAATTCTGAAGATTGAATAAAAATTTTAGAAATAAATTATAAAGCAATCTCTTCTTACTTCCTTAGATCGACGCTTTATTAACTACAACTAGTTATTATGTTCTAATTTATATGCAGAATGTCGTTATGGTTATAAAAAAGGGATCGGCAAGAGTTCCTGAATTATGTTCTTCTGAATTTTTATATTATGTTATTAATAAAGTCTCCTTTTTAAAAGCCATCTTAAAAAGGACTAAATATTGTCACACTTTAATTACATGTCCAATGTAATTACTAATTACCAATTGTTCAATTTTTGTGGAATCGAAACCAAAATAAACTATTAATTCAATGATGTGAAATTTTTTTTTACCTAAAACAAATTTCTAGGTTGATTTAGATAATACAGATTGGTCCATTTAAAAATTAATTTTATTGATAATGAACAACAATATAACACTGTTGCATTTTTTGTTGTGGGTGTTCCGTTAAACATTGACGCTATTTTGATAATCCTGAAACAATTCCAGCTTCAAAACATAATTGTACGAAGGTTAATGAAAATATAGTTGGCGAAATTATAGAAAGTGTGCTCTTAAATTGAGTTGACAGCATGAAATACTGCAACGCCAAAAGAGGGAGCCACTTGAACGAATTTTTTTTTCATTTCTAATGCGATAACATTCAAAATAAAAATGAAAATGAATCAAAAATTACACTGTGACTGTTCACTCATTTCATCACATTTAAAAAAATAAAGATTTAATTGAGTCACCCTGTACAGCACAAACAAACTGACTTTGAAAAAAAGTCTTAAATAATTCGAAATGTTATTCAATTGTAAATATGTTTATTTAGTGACGCGAACGGTATACGGTTAATTATCTGTCAAAATTTTGGGTCTGTAGCTTATGCGGTGTTGCCATAGTACAAAATTTAAAAATAAATGAACCACCCTGTATTTGTTGTATTAATTTTATAAACAATTCACATAACCTTTTTTCACTGTAGTAAATTTATTAATATATTTTTCAACAGAATAATGAAACTTTAAATAGCAGACACTATAAGCAATCAATTGTTTATAAGTCAATTAAAATTACCCTAATTAAAATAATTTAATGTTTTCAGCCACCTATATAATATGCATTTCCATCTGCAGCTTTATTCATTGCATCACTGTTATATGTTTTATGAAAATTTCAAACATTTACTCTCGAATGTGTTAAAACTTTTAATTACACTGTCTATTCCACAATGCGTTCAAAGTCTATATTATTGCAGCTCGAATAGTAAGTTGCTCCTGCCATAATTTACATGATGCTTCCCCATCAATGGCTGACGTTTCCTGCGCGCTCGCATCTATTCAACTATAGTTTATTATGCATCGTACATAAACGAGTGCATATACAGCAAGCACCAACTCGTTTAGTTTACTTTTCAATGGATGCTGGGAGTTGATGTTACGCTCTGGTTCGCCTGCATGGAATAATTAAACCCACCCAACACAAGAATGCATTGATTTTTTGATGGGCTAAAATCACACATGTTCTAAACTTACACATTCCCTCAATGTGCAGCATGTGTAACATTTATTGAACCGGCAATATATTATGTTGTGCTGCTACCGACACACCTGCACAACGTACACATATTTAATATACCACTAGATAGCATCGTATTTTATTATCATGTTACGTCTTCAATGATGAACTTATTATTCTATATTGAGGGTGGAAAATTGGAAAGCTTGTTGGGGAATTTGTGCTATGATAAGTGCTGTTTCAAGCATGTTTTCATGTTCATACAATTTATTTGTTTATTGACCACAGGATTGAGTAAAATAATATTTTTCAAAACCAAACTTTTTATGATTGCATTCAAATTTTGAATACAGAAAAATGTTGTGGTCAAGTTTTGATATGAACATTTTTTTTTGTTTTCATCAAAAGTAAAAACATTTTACAATTCTCAACAGAATTTATTGAATAATATCATTCAATTTGGTAACGAAAAGCATTAGACATCCAACCAATTTAATAATTCAATCAGGTACAAAAACCTTCACAATCGAAGTTGTGCAATGTTAAATTAAACGCAACACAGTCCAATGTACGAAATAATATTTATTTGTTTTTTTGAAATTAACACCAATCATTTATGCTAACACAATTTGCCACGAGTAAAACATAAAATTTCCACAACAATAAACCATAAACATACACCTGCAAATTCTGAAAAATTTCTAAAAAAAAATTTGAAGTGTCAAAATCAATTTTATAACTTGATAGAAGAACCACTGGTAATTACAAATGCGATTCCGTCACGTTAACCCATCATCAGCAGTCCAGTGTGATTTTTTTGAAAATTTATCTTGGCTGAGAATAACCGATTAGATTAACGTTTATAATTTTACGCAGAACCGAAAGAGAGTTGACCAACTTTCAACATTTTACGCAGACCGTACGCAACGGATTTCAAAATTAAAAACACAGTTGTATATAACATAGAGAAATCGTTAGCGGACTAGTTTAAGTTTACCTCAAGATTTTACAATACATAATTGAAAAAACATAAAAAAGGAACTAAATAATTTAAAAACAAAATGTCCCACAAACGCAGAAATGTTCTTTTGATTGTGTTCGGTTTCTGCGTATGTTGCGGTTTTAAATTCTGCGTACCGTCATGTTATGTTGGTTCTGCACGAAGTATTACGTTTTTCGTTAAAATCTATGCAAAAAAAAAATTATGACAGTTGCGTTTCAGCATTCAAAATCTTTTTTTAAATCTGTTTAAATGTGGACTTCATTAAATTATCATCGAATCAATATAAACACAGATTTATTTAAACAATTTTAAACGCAAAAACGCAAACATATAAAAAAAAGTTACGTTTCCCACAAAATCGCTCTCCTGGTTTTATGGTCAATAATCAAAATTTGTGCTAAACTGCAGTATCCAAAGACGCTCATGACGCATGTGATCGCAGGCACATTTGTTTCCATTAAAAAGGTAAAGGAAAATTTGTAAATCTTAGGTAGTAAAAACGCTATTGATTTTGGAATAATCAAAGCAAATGCCGCTCGAAATCCTTGAAGCTGCCAACGAAGGTTTTAAAATCAGAATGTACCATAATCCTTGAAAATTAAGTTTAAGTAGGACTCCGAAGTAAATAATAGAAGACTGTAACTTCGGCTTAACACGAAGACAAAGAATACATCATTCTAGTTTTCTTACGTAACCCAATACCGTCGAATTATATTTTCTTTAAACAAATAAAATTCAAGAATGCTCTCAAGACTGAGAAAACCTTTTTATTTATTTTTACACACTTACAAGATGCTAATTAAAATATTTTCTTCCAATTATTTTCAATGCTCTATTACTTTCTTAAGATTTTCAGTAAGATGTTAAGAAAATACGAGTAAATATAACCTTTTTTGTTCTATGAATTCAAAGATGCTTAGAAGATTAATACAAAGGATCTGCAATCCTTCAAAAATGTTCTTAAATAGCATAATAATTAAGCAATGAAATACTTTAGATAAAGAGTTGTGATTTACTTTAATATAATTGAATAAACAAAACGTCTTAGTAGGTCATTAAAATAACTTTAGGGCTATTTAATTATCTTTAAGTTAATGTTGACTTAAAAATTATGGCATTTTATAAGTTAAATTGAAACCACTTAAATGGTGTCACTTAAAATAATTTAAGAATAAACTTTTTTTTCTAATTTAAACAAAAATGCCTTTTACACGTATTATATAACTAAAACCGATCTACTATGTAGACCTTATTTCAGCAAATATATGCATAATTCTATTGTATTGAACCTACATAAATATAAATGTTCCCTAACCCTTATTATAAAAAGGGTTTCAAAACCAAAAAGTGAAATGTTCAAACCGTAATGGATTTAACTAAACTTTTCTAAAACTTTATTCATTCATCGACATAAAAGGACGAAATTGGATGACTTTTGCACACACCCCCACCGAAATATAAATTGAATCTAAAAACCAACATTTCAATCTAAATCCAGAAAATTCACACACCGGCTGCGGCGTACATCAAAATATAAATGGAGGGAAATTGTTCGCCCATAAGTACGCATACTTATGCTTATGCTCAATGTACATATTATATTTATATGTATGTAAAACCACAAGCCGCAGAAATTGGAGAAGTTGTCAATTATGATAACAAAAATATTGAGCCCTCCTGCATTGGCACCGACGAACGAACGAACGAAATATTATTGAAGGATGGAATGTTCAATCATAATTCTGTCAAAAGCCTATATCGCTCCGGCTTACAATTACAGTTCCTCAAATTTCATGGTTTCATGGCCAAGAATTGCTCAGTCGAAATGTCGACGGTATTTTACATTTATTTTTTTGGGATATCCGGTAAGCTTTTATATAGTGGTGAGGCCCACAATATTACACTACATTATGTATGTATTATCATAAAGCTAAACCATACCGTGTAATGACAAGCAGAGACAAGTGCGATGAGTTGACGATGCGTCGTTGTCATGGTATTTCAAGCCCAATTTAGATAGCGCCGCGACAAAGCATTTGACAATCCTAATAAATGGCTTTTAACATTTTTTTTTCCCCCCTCCTCTCTCTCCTCATAATTTTTTGATTATTTCTTTCATCACAATGCAAAGCGGGTGGCGGCACGAAGTGTTGTTGTGTGCGCTGATTGAACGCATAAGGCGATGGTGGTGTGCAAGAAGGGGGAGTAACAATTTTTAACAAAAATGATGATGGCTAATGGTAATGATTAAATGGATGCTGATCATGATGATTAACTTATTGTTTTTCTCCGGGGCGCCCCCACCCATGTCATCTTCATCATGTACTGTAGTATTGTACAATGGAATGGTTGGTTGTGTGTGCAACACCCTCACTCTGCTCTTTATGTCCTTATTAGCGTTGACGTAGATTGAATAATGGTTTCTCTTCATTTTGCCATGCGATTCGGCAAGACGATATCCTTTAACACCCTTGTGTATACAATTTTCTTCTCGGTTCTATCTTCTAACTATATACACGCTGGTGAGATGAAAATGGTTTGGTTAGACGTGTCGAAGCGGTGGATGGCGTGGCTGCTTGTCTACATATAATTATAAACTTTCAATTGCGTTGTGTGTGCTCGCTGATCAAATTTCCATTACAATTTTGGTGGGGTGGGGGACATGCAGGCAAGGGAGGAATGGGCGCGCACTGACCTCAGCCACAAGTTTACTCGAGGATGTTACAGAAAGTGTGTTTGGAGTGTGGACGGCCTTGTGTATTTTGTGTCCTTTTTATAATATAATGTAATGTGCTTCCTAACTGAACAGCGAAATGCTTTTAAAAACAAAAGCGTAGCCCCGAGGCGGTAAAGGGACCATAATTTGTGTGCGACCATTAAATGACGGGGAAAAAAGGGAAAAATGTGTGGAGTGGAGGAAAAACAAAAAAAAAAAAATATGTGAAGAAAACTAAGAATTGAGGCAGCAAATGGAAAAATAAAATAAAATAAAAAATCAGCAGAAAAAGAAGAGGAAAATGTCCAGCCGCATCTTTTTTTTTTTCTATTTTTTTTTTAAAGAGCATACACTTACTTAATGTTTTATTTTTTTCATGCTGAATTTTATATCAAGTCCCTTTTTTTTTAGATGAGAAGGGATCTCTCGCACACAAGAAACAGTGGTTTGGGGAAAAAAGGGATATAAAAAATAACATCCACTTTCACTGTGGGCTTGATTTATTTGATTCCATTTGTTTAACTCCTTATATGGTCCAACCCTCAAACTCATTGAGCAACAGCAACATTAAAGGGGTATATATTATATTAAATGTGTATTTCCCTATACTTATACATGTGTTTTGTGTGTACACAAAACACAGCAATGTATATAAATACTCGAGCAACTAGGTATGTGAGTTATGCGATGAAAACGAGCAGCCAACGAGCAGGTGGAAAGTTTCAGAGTAATTTTGAATCAGGTGTGTGTTTCATGGTTTTTCCATGGTTCTATATTCAGCATCATACACGGTATTATATATTGTAGACAAAAAGCTGCAGGTTTAGCTTTAACATAAACTTTAACTAATGAACAATGAACATCTCCGATGGTAAAGGTGTACAGTAGTAGGACAAAAAAAAAATGGATGAGATAAATATACACTTACATAAATTGGGAAATATTTGTCTGGTCGTTGATATGTGTGTTTATAGGGGTTTTTTGTTGTTTTGTCGTATGTACGATATTGTGGAAAACACGTATGTACAGTCGACTCTCGTTAATTCGAAATTTGAAGGACTTTTAAAATATTACGAATTATCGAGAGTTTGAAATGTCAAATACAGTCGACTCTCATTAATTCGAAATTTGAAGGACTTTTAAAATATTACGAATTATCGAGAGTTTGAAATGTCAAATAGTTCGAAATTTTCGAGAAAAATAATATGAAAGTTCTAATTATTGAGTTTATTAACTGCTTATTTACACAGAAAACAGACATAGTGCCCGAAATTCTATTTCGTTAATGTTGTTTTACGTAGACAGAAGCTTTGTCGAATGAGCCTCTTGCTTTCTTTTCTTTGACACCTCTGCCAAAGACTCTGATTCCTGATGACCAAATGAAAGTGTGTGTCAATCTAATGAATTATTTCAATAACAAATGGTCGTGCAAGTTAATACAAGTTTGAACTTGTCTTAAAATGGTTCGTGCAAGATGATACAAGTTTACAAAATGTACTTCTATGCAAACTGATAACTTTGAATTATCGAGTGTTCGGATTAACGCGTCGTTTTATTACGTAGCGATGATTTTTGTTCGAATTACCAAGCACTTAAAAATGTGTAGATTTTATTCAAAATGCATTTAACATGAATTCTCACTGATATTCTTACTTTAGTAGCCGTTCCGATGATTTAGACCGATGCGGTACGAAATTACCACAATTCGTTGTTGTAATTTTTGCGGTAATTTTTCGAAAGTGTTAAAAATTTCTGCTGGGAAAAGATTCTAGGGAACATCGTACTAACCTCGAAGAGGTTCGAATTATCGCAGTTTCAAATTAACGAAAGTCGACTGTATTTGTTTCTCGTGCAGTCGTATAACACATTTAGTTGATGTATATAATATAATATTTACAAATAGCTCACCTATATAATATGCCTCCCACTTAAATCCCAACAAAGGCACACCTCCACACCACATTGCCGTGCGTCGAAGATATAAATACTAAAATAAAAAAAGCGCTGCAAGGAGGAAACGAATGCCTTAAATAAGATGATCACAAAGTAGATAAAGATGATCTTGTAAAAAGCTTTTATGCGGATAACTTTTACCTTTCAGCTCAGTTTAATTAATGGCACCAGCTTAAATGGCAGAGAACAGGGATGATTAAGTAGGTGGATAAGCAAAGTGGAGTGTAGATGGTCTGTTTTGTGTGCGATGTGTGTGTGGCGGTGCTTCATTCTTCTTCTTCTTTTTTTTGTAGTAGCATTATACTCCGTTTTGTTGTAAAGAAATGAGGTAAAAAAAAAAAAAAAACACCAACGACTTCTCATTCCACATCAGCATGTGAATGTGTTACAAATGTTGTCTAATTTTATTTTAGTGCGCATCTCGCATAAAGAGACGACAGTAAAGATGTACTTGATTTCGTTGAATGCGAGAAAAGTTTACAGAATCATCAAAACACACAGCATAAACGCCAATTTACCAGCGACATGCACGCTGACTTTTTGCTGCCATACACCTATTACAGTTATGTTTAAGGGTGTACCAACTCACGCTTACTTTTGGCTGTACATCCACACAGAATAATCACAGTTGTTCACGGTGAACATTACTAAAATCTCTTACCCCATTCACGTTTTATGTGTAGGGTTCAGCGAAAATAGTCGCCATCAAAATGTGCTATAACTTAACTAAAGCTCATAAGTTGTCACCAGGCGCACTGCGCGCGTAGGGCAACCAATCATTAATGCGGTGTACGTTCCAGAAATAATTAAAGTTTCCTCTCCGCGGTGATACATGGAATTGATTTGCCTTGACGAACTCTCATTTGATATTTCCCCAAGGGTTCGCCGTTATTCAGCATCGCTATCGTATTTTGCGCCCACAACCGACTCACACCATTTCCATCATTCGTTGTGAAATAATTTATGAAACATGTTTCATGTAAACAGTGTGACATTTAACTGCATAATTAGCGCGCACTTTGCCTGCACACCTTCCCTTGGGGTTCAATCTATTGTGTATTCTTTAAGAGCTAATCATATTGTTGTGCCTAATTTGGGGATGGCAAATCGCGTTAAATGCGTTTAAATATTAAGTTCTCGATGCAGGCAACACATTAAAGTTGCCGTGCGTCTTTACAACGTCTTTACACTGAGGTCTTTACTACACGCGGGCGGTGTTTCCGTTTATAATCAAATTACATCAAATTTAACTCACACAGTCACCGTGTGAATTCAGAATTCAGAACTCGGCGCAGCAAAACAATTACTATAATGACACACACAGAAACGTGCACACGCATGCCGGTGATGCGGCATGTGCGAGAAGGGATGTTAATGTGTAAGGGTTTTGGCGGAAACAAATATGATTTGTTGGTAAGCAAACGATTATGGCGCGATGTGCGACGTGTGTGGGTAATTGTTTAATTACAAATCAGTGAGATTGAATGTGGTGGCAGAGGAATTTCCCCCCGCAGCGCATCCCCTGTGGCAGTACACGCACATTGTGTATCCGGCTTGCCCGTGGGCGTTGTAAACAACTTCCTTTGTATTATGCAACGATGTACGAGGAAAGGTAACATGGTTTGCAACAATGTTTTTCAGCGTTGTGTGTTGCAATTTAGTTGAAAATATTTGTCTTTAGTTTATTGATTACACTGATTTATGTAAAAATGAATGAGGTAATTATGCAGACATCTTAAACAATTTAAAAGGCATTTAAGTGAGCAGTCAGTGAATTTTAAATTCATTTATGGATGTAATGTAATTTTCTTTAAACAATCACTTTAATGTGTTTAACATTTCGATAAGAAATAAATCAATAAAAAGATTTTGTGCCATAAAATTTTTTTTTTCTATGTCAAGGATGTAAGAAAAGTCCTTCAATCATGTAAATAATGTTAGAAAACAACTTGTATTGGGATGCACATTAGTTTTTGAGTTCAATTCTTGTTAACACAATCCTGATTCACATCTTCTACTCTTGTATTTAGTTTAAAAGAGGTGATGTAAAACATTTTAAATGTGAACAACATAGAAGCATTTCAAGGACATTTGTAGCATTGTCCTCTTTCTCGTGACATTAGACTTCTCATTGTCCATTGGTCATGTTCTCCTCAAGGACAAAAACAGCTTTTTGACACATGACCATGTTGATTTCCAATGATATTTTTCTATAGTTTACACAATTTCAACATTGTTTTGTTGATTTTAGAAAGAATAATTTTGTAATGAAAGGATATAGTAAAAAATTATGAAAAATTAAATAAAAAAATTGTTTCTTTGGCAAATTCTTTTTTTATCGATTCGAACTTTATTGTTGAAAATGATTAAATTAGAGCTTATTATTATGAAAAAACGAAGAGGAATTAACTTTTTACTACAGTGTACTCGAACAATAAAGAAAGTCATAAGTTCTATATTACCATAAAATTTTAATTCTCTAGCATCAGAAGCTCCTTTTTGCCATAAAATTGAAAAATAAAGTCTACAATGTATTGAAAAAATATTTTGACCTTGAAGTGAATTGTATAATAATGATTATCATCCCGTTAAGGATTACAATAAAATAGTCACAACTTTTTTGGTAAAAACAATTTAGGAGATATATTTTTCAAAAAATATACAGTGAACAAAATTTAATTAAATCCACTTTTACCATACGATTAAAGAAATAATTTTAAAATATTGGTTCTAATTGTTATAAAAGGTCAGATAATTAGATAATAATGATTATTTAATGTTTGCTGTGCGAAGTTCAATTAGTTTCTTTTGTTTTGAAAATTTGGCGATGAGAATGGTCTTTATGCTTGAGACATAAATTTTCCTTCGATTAAAAAGACGCATTATGTCGTTCCCATATTTTTGCGTTGTACAAATAAAACAAGTTGTGTATTTAATTCAACATAAAAAAAAGAAACAAATCAGAAAAAAATATTTTATAAAAATTAATGGCACCTTACCTCTGTAGTAATAAATTCAAATTTAATGGAAATTAATTAATATCGCCCCAAAAAATTTAAAAAATCATTATTAACCTGTTATGATTATTAAAACCAATATTTCCATATTTTTAATCCTTGTTACAATACTGATAGTTAACGATTTCCGTGATATTAGCAAAAAAAACCGAGTGGAATTAATTAAACTTCGGTCACTGTATTTACACAATTTTTCCTATGACGTAGTTTTTGCTTCCCGGACAAAAAATTACTAAATTAGCATGAAATACTTATAATTTATTTGCCAGAAAATACAGCAATTAGTAACAGGGTCTAACCCACAAATTTTCAAACCACTGAATGTTGAAAATGTGGAATGAAAGTTATAACTGTAGTGTTACGTTGGAATATTTTACAACATAATGGATAATAATTCCACAAATTAAATTAACTTTCAAATAATTATTTGTACACGCGCAATTAAAATGATTCCCATGAATAACTTTTGGTAATTTTGATATTTTGCAGAAATCTCACTGGCGTTGCGAGACGTCCGCGTCACAGTACCAACAGCTGTGCGAAAAGGCGGCAGCGCACATCTCATTTGTAATTATGATATGGAAAATGACACATTGTACTCCGTCAAATGGTACAAGGGCCGGAGAGAGTTTTACAGGTACACACCAAAGGAGAATCCCGCAATGAAAACATTTTTCCAACAAGGAATTACAGTCGAGGTAATTAAACAATTATTATTATTTTACAAATGGCTTTGTCGGTTAATGCCGCAATGGTGTGCGGTTGGCTTTTATTTGAAACTACATTCTTGCGCATTAAACAAACATATAGTTGGGCAGAAGTTTTATGGGCATAAATTAATCAGGCATCGTTAGCGTAAGGAAGGGTTGGGACTCCTCGAATTTCATTTCGATTACATTTTGTGTGAAGTTTTTATTTTGTTCACCTATCAGGTGGGAGCGTGGGGAGGGTGAGTTGGGTTGGGTGGGTAAAAGAAAATTATATAATTTATGGCCATCAAAACTTTTAGTCCCATATCTGGAGTGAGATGTGTATAGAAATTAAGCGAAGAATACACACACACCAAGTGCTTGATGAAAGAGATCTCTCTGCGATGGTGAAATGGAACTTAAAGCGTGGCAATAAAATGTTAACGTAACGACCCCCACGATTGGGAGACGATCTAAAAGATAAGCGATTAAATTCACTTTTTATTAGTTTTGTGCTTGCCTTTTTGTTGCCGGGGCCAAAAGGTGGGTGTATTATATTACAATTTCACTTTGATAGCCCGACCATCACACTAATTCAGCGTTTCCCATGTTCAATTTGTATATTTATATGTTTTATGCGTTTGTCCATCAAGAAGGGGCTATCAAAAATATGCTTTGTTTACGTGAACTGCGAATATAATATAAGGCCCGCAACGAATCCGCTCTCGCCTATAAAGGTGGATGATTGTTATCTTTTTTTGTTGGCCATTAAATGCAATCATAAACCTCAAAAAGCATATTTGTATATCATTCCACAACGGCACATATAACCATCGTCCATCACATAAAATTCATTTCAAAAAGGGAAATTTATAAAATGACGTAGAAATTTTTTCCGTTTTTCCTCATCATTTCCGAAATACCTGTGCCAACCTTTTGGTGTTGTAAAATTTTTTATGCTTATAAAAATGTTAAATAAATTTTTGGAATTGTTTTTTTTTTTGTGTCTGTCCATTTTCAGCGATCACAATCGAATAAAAGTCACGTTTACCTCACATCACTGGAGCCGGCTGTCTCTGGGAAATTCAGCTGCGAGGTTTCAGCAGATGCCCCATCATTTCACACGATGATTGTGTCCGGCGAATTGGAGGTGGTGGAGCTTCCTGTCGACAAGCCAACAATTAGCGGTATTCATCAACGCTCCCGCATCTCTGATACAGTTAGGGGCAATTGCACCTCACCCTCATCGAAGCCTGCTGCCAATTTGACGTGGACAATAAATGAAGAGCAGGTAAATTGAGCTCATTGTTTTTTTTAATGTATTTTCGTCCTTTTTTTTTGTGCGATATAAAAATCATATTATTTTTATTTCCTGTAACATTATACAGCTACACATTTTTAAATGTAAATCAATGTTAATAAAATTGGTGAGTGTGGACGCCACCATTAACCATGAAAGGTAAAAAAAAAAGACTAAGGGAGGAAAATAAATGAATCTGGGTGTCTCTTTGTCAGCGAAATTCTGATCAAAAACCCTTTGTATTGAAAATGTCGACGCAATGAAAGGAAAGCTGCTTTGTGGCAGTCGCCACATTCATCTAAATGATCGTTAATTACATTCCCATTATTACTCTGGTTCATTTCATCCACTTCCGTTCAGCACAATTTCTGTAATCAAAGAAATCGACCACTTCTGCTTCAGTACTCGTTCAATTGCATGCTTGACAATAGCATAAAATCCCCTTGTTGTAAGATTCAATTTTCATCTTGTCTCTCTGCACATACACACATTATAAGTAAATGAATTAAATCGCATCAAGGAGCTCATCGTTATATTATGTGCTCTTAGACAGCTATTGCCATAATTCTACATTGTGATGATGTCCCATTGTCGTTTTCGCACGTCAACTTTTAGATAGATCGTACATCTTCTATATGGTATGTAAATTAATTCATGGTGTATCAACATTCATTTGACAATTTCAAATTTCGCACAAGAATCATCAGTTGCTTTCACACTCCTTCATTTATGATTCACATCTATTTAGACCAAAAGCTATATGCTTTATCATCGCAAATACCCACACACACATCGATCATGTAAATCTTGACAATCTTCAAAATTCTGTGTTTCACTCGAAGCTGTATAAATTATGTGTGCATCATCTATGAGCCCAACCATCGATGATTATCATTAAAATGCTTCGACAAGGATGATTACGAAAGCCAAGGCATCAATTTGTTGATCACAATATTATACCCCCAGCTAAGCGGCTGTATTGCAATTTGCAGATGAGTGGCGACGATATGTGAGCTTATAATCTCACCAAAATATAGTTCCACTCCTCGTATTATGTTTCCTACCCCCTCTCCCCCAAATATGTGTCTCCATGAATATAAGGACACATATTTTGGGGGGGAGGGGGTGGGAAAATCTCTTGTAATTGAATCAAACACCCAAGAGAAATAAACCTATGGCAGATGCGAAGAAAGGCATCTCCATCTAAATTTAAATCACATTTGACGACACATTCTCATCACCCAATAAACCCACCCGAAAACACAGCACAGCTCCTCGTTTTTCTTCACTTCCTTCCTTCCTTCCAACCGCAATACCAACAACGTGTGAAGAAAAGAAGATGTGCTTGTTAAATAATTGATGAAAATTTCATTTATTTCTTTGCCGTTTCGTGCTTTTTACGTTTTTTTCCTGGCTCTGTTTTCAGTCGAATGTCTCTCTACTAATTTTTTTTTTGCAACCCAGTCTCCAGTCTTTCACATCGACATAAACACACGTAAATACTGGCGGTTCGTTTCCAAAAAAAATTCACTGTAATATTATATGCATGTCCTTGTGTGTATGAAAAAAGTAAATTTCTTCTATCATTTCTCGAACACATTCCATTGCGGCTTACATCGATTTGTTTGTCGTGCTTGAGAATGTCGTGCAAATCTGTTGAATCGAAAATTGAATTAAAATCCTTATGAACTCGATAACTTCTCCTTTTTTTTTTGCAGTTCTACTTTTTTATTTATTTGTGAAAGCTTCTCCCTGCCACATTTTGCTTTTCTACAAATCGTTAGCAAATAAACCTGCCATACAAAGGAAATTATTTGATACAATTCTCACAGTTCAAATTTGGGGCATGTAACAAATAATATAGGAGGACGCGTCTGCTATAATGCTTGAGCATACAACATTCAAAATGTTCATGTGCAAGGACTCATTCTGTTGGAAAATTGTCGTCCATTCGTCTGGAATGCCCCATACGCGCCTGGAATTGATTACATCGACTTCTTCAGTGTTTTTTTTTTTTTGCTCTTTTAATTTTCTCATTTTCTTCTTGAAAATTTTGCAGGCGACATTTTGTTGTTGCAGTGCGGGGTTTATCAGGTTTGTCAATCAACGCAATTAAGTTGGGTAGCGCCGCCTATTTCCATTCCCAATCAAATGATAAAACAGCGACTTTGTCTCTCACGGAGAAACACACAAGTTAATGTTACAACGAAATAAGACACAACCGAAAAATACTAATTAATTCCTTTTTTCCTTGATTTATCTCCCAACAATCTTAAGCGTAATTCAGTTTTATTTCGTTGTATGTACTTGTGTACCCGTGCAGATACAACAAACCATTAATTGGAGTTTATTCTCATTTTGTTTAGCGGCCATACTCGTGGCTTATGCGTTAATTCATTTCAATAAAAGTTACAGCTACATACAATTCAGGCATGAAATAAAAAATATCACGCAATACGCAGTCATGTGAAGAGAGGCCTTGACTTTATGCGTTCTACATTAGTTACATGCATGTATTTTATCTTATGTAATCACAGATTAATGTGAATGTGTTTCTCCGCTTTTTACAGGCCACCCCCAGTCAAGTGCAGTCGTACGCAAACATTAAAAATCTCACCAACAATTTGGAGTCGTCTGTGCTGGAGCTTCACTTTGTGCTGACGCAGAAACACTTCAAACAAGGCAGACTAACGGTAAATATGTAGTCAATATTAGTGAATGTAACTAATGCAATTACGTTGGAAAAGCATTTTGTATTTGTGCTATCAACTTTATCTTTATGTATTCTCGCACTGGTACAGAACTTAATGTGGTTTGATTTAAACATCCTTTAACGTCTCATTTGTAATATTGACTAAAAAAATTTCAATAAATCAGAAAATGTACAGTTTGAGTCAAATTAATAAGATGAAATTAAAAAAAAAAAAATTATGAGAAAGGAGTATGCTTACTCGGTAGTTCCATAAACACATAATATGCTCTAAATTATTATTGTATAATTATAATTCTTCTTTAATTCTTATAATAGCAATATTTTAATTACAGTATTTTTTTCATTTTATTAAATTGGATTGCATACAGTTGTATTTTGTTTTATTGGGCAGAACAGAATATAGCAAAAGGTTAATCAAAACAAACAATTAATGTTATGATAATAGATAAAATAAGGGGCTGTCCATAAATGGCGCAACACTGTTTTCTTGATATTTAAACCTCTTCCTCTCCCATCGTAACATAATTTGGTTCTTCGACAGAATACAGAGAAAAAATTGTTTGCCAATCATTTTGTTTTGCATTTATTTTATAATTAACAAAATGGTTGACTCAGATTTTAATTTTTTATTGGATTCTTCCATATTTGCAACAAATTGGTAATAATGATAAGAAAAGTTGTAAAAATCATAAATTGGAGAACGGGGGAATTATTCAATATAGAAAATGTTTGATTAATATGAAATAAATAAAAGAATTAAAAATAAAAATAAATTTAACTGATAAAATGAATTATTATTATTGTTTTAATATCATTCAGTCGAAGAACTTAAAAATTACTGTTTTTTTTAGTAATTATTCTTTTTCAAATAATAAATAGAAAAAATGGAATTGCAAAAAATGAAATAGTTAATCCTACTGATAAAAAAAAAAAAATTATTTATTAAATATTAAAGCCACGAATACTAAACTTAAATAATTTCGGGAAGCAAAAGCTAATAATTTACGTAAAAAAGTTTAAATAAATTCCCCTAAGTCCCTGCTTCCCCCTTAGGTGTTACGTAATTTATGAACATCCCCTAAATTAAATTCTTTAATTTACCGCGAACTTCACCATATTTTATCCATTTTCCATACACCTTAATTTCGTCCCATTAATTTGTCTCACACTGTACATTGTTGGGAGTAACATGTTCAAAATATTGGGGCGGCCGATGAAAGTATATTAGATTTTATATCTATGCATCCATTTTATGTTTGATAGTCAAATACAGTGAAGCGAAAAGATAAAGATGAAGATGAAGATAAAGTTGATTAGCATTTTGGGACTTGTTCGCAATTCTCGACGCGAAGCTTTTTCTATATCAAGCTTGCTGTGTTGTAATTCTGGTAATTCTATATGGATGTTTGTGCTTTAGTTGTACACTCTAACATATATTCTATATAAATATGTAGAAAGTACTACGTTTTGTTGCATCGTAAAAGTTCATCCCACTTCCATTTATACCACCATTCTCGATGGATTAAGTGTGAGCGAATGAGGCTTAAGTACTTGTTTTTGTTATACCCCCAGCATTATTATTATTATTATTATTATTGTTTTGGTTGTGTTCTGCAGCAATGCAAAAACACACAGTGTTGTATAACTAGTTACACACCATCTGAATTAGATGAATTTAGACACGTCGACCACACCCAATCGAAAGTCCCACCACCCCAAACTCCCCAATCCACATGCAGCACAATTTGCCATTCAGATTTTATGGAATGTATGTGATTATGTCGTGCGTGGCTGATGGTTGATTGTGTTGTGTGTATCCATCAAACGATCATCACATTGCTGTTATACATATTATCAGAATGGATGTGTTGGCTTTAATCCGATAAAAGGACAATAATAATAATAATGCCGACAGCGCGTACGCGAGAATTGGTTTTTCATCGATATAATATTTTTGAATCGAAATCATGCAGCATAACTACATAATTCATAATATTATTATCATTCATTTTGTGTGCTGCCAAAGATTTGCCCATTATTCAGTTAAAATGCCATAAAAGCAATGCTGTGTTTTCTTGAAGCGCGTCTCTTGCTCGGTGTAATTACATTCGTTACCCTTCACAGATTTTGATGAAGATGTATTACTAAATTATTGTATAGTTGCGATTAACTTGCTTAATATATAAATATGTACATGCAGGATGGCAAATTTATTTAATCAAAGTGAATGACGTGTGTATTTTATATATTAGTGTGTGCGCACAAATTCCGCTTTGGCGTTTCATAATACTATAATAGTACGTGTATTAAAATGTGTTCCTAACCGGAAAATGTATTCATTTAAACGCCTACATATTCTATTCACACACAACAGTGTGAGTTCGCACGCTCGCTCGCTCACTCGCTCTGCAATAATTAGCGCGCAGTAAATTCATTTAAATTTATGTTGTATACAACGAAAGCTCCATTAGCGCGTACAAGTCATTTTTTTTTGCATCCCTTTCCTTTATATATCGTATATTATTTCGCTTCATCATAATTCACAAGTAATTAAAATTTTGCTACCGCACTCCCACTCACACTCACGCACACACATAAATAATTCGCTCATATATTAATGATTTATGCACGTACCAGGGTTTAGATGAATAAAAAAAAAAAGTTCCGCTTGTGTGCAAATTATCCCTATTATTATTATAGTTATAAGAAACATTCATTATAATATAATATTTTGATGTCAGAATAATGTAATTTATGGTAAACACATTTTTATTTTCATTTCTTCACACACCCACAGCTTAAATGCTCAGCACGTATCCATGAAATCTATGAGGAGGAAGTGGAAAAAGCCATGGAAGAGGATAAACCGCGCATTATGGCCTCTGGAAAATATGACCACACCTATCCGAAACCGTTCGACCCGCTGACCGATGGTGAGATGAACGAACAAAATGAAATGTTCACGCACAACCACGGTAAGTGGGAGGAGGGTGGATTGTAATATTCACCCAAACAAAAATTATTATTATTATTATTTGGAAAATTAACTACATTGCATGTTTTTGACATTCGATTGAAGGATGTCCTTAATCGTTTACATAAAATACATTCACAATTCACTCGCACACAAAAATTGTGGGGTGGGGGAAATGTTATGGCGTCGTACAATCGAGTGAGAGGAAGCGGCAAAAAAATTGTGTCACAAAGTTTATTAATATTTCCCTTGAATTAGATGAGGAGCATGTGATCAGAGCTGACAGGTTGCATCCCACACCTCCTTTTTATAATACATACAGAGCATCATATTATATGATTATGATGCATTACGTAAACATCAACGTACAGACATCATGTGTGGGTAGTTTGTTACACTCCATCAGCTATCTCTGAATATATATAAAGTATAGGTGAATACTTTTTATACAATTTCCTTTTCCCCTTATATATTTTTTTTTGTACTCCTTGTTGTATTAAAAGGGTACTGGTGGAATGTCAAAACAGAAGCACTGTTTTATTCTACATACATTGATGTATGTACTTAGTTTTAGTTGCGTATGTGTGTTCACATTTCGATGTATTTGTTTTGTAGCCATTCATCTTGAAAACGTTGATGGGCAATCGCTGTCAATTAGAATTGATTGATTGACCCTCGCATATCGCTAATCAATTGCAACTGACAACAACTGATTTGGATCAGAAGAGCCTGTGCGGACACATAACAAAAGGGTTTCTGCACAAAGTTCTCAAGTACCTATACGTAACACAGGGCCTTGATTTAATTAACTGTATAAAGTGGATGTGAGGATGTGATATGTAGTGATTAAGTTTTCAATTTGATGCAGGATTTTGTTGGGAATAATCTCGAATGTTGCCCTTTAATGTCTTTTTATTTAAACTGCAGTCTTTTAAGTGAACTATTTTTAAAGTTGTTAATTTTTTGGTGGATTAAAGAAGATAAAGTGTTCATTTTGAAATTGAATTTAAAGATTTTCGAATAATAGTTTATTTAAAAAATATTAAATCCAGAACATACAACATTTATAATTATTTTAAACACTTTCCTTTTATTATAAAATCTTCCTCTTCTAATACATTAGTTTTCTTCTATTGGGAACTCTTGTAGTTTGATTCAAAAGAACGATATTTGGTTTACATTTTAATCATAAAAATGTTTTCTAGTCGCCAAGAGGTGGCGCTCTTTTTCAAATGAACAAAGTGTAGCGATTTTTGTACGCCTGCGAGAATATTTTGCAACGCCATCTTGTTGCCAATAGAATAATAAATATACCGAATGAAATTAAATTGTTTTGTTGTAAGTAAAATAATAAAATAAATTCAATAATATCTCAATAAAACGCATTTATTGCCACAAGTATCAAATTACCCCACAATAGAAAAATAAAGTAATAAAATTAATTGAAAAAAATTTATTTACCACAGTCTGGCAATAAAATATTATTATCACATTTTTCACGCCACATCAATCGCAATCATCAGAGTTTCTGACAAGTTTCTGCAAATATTAAATTGACAAGAAAATTGTTTCTAAGATGCTGCGCTAAACACAGCACCCAGCACATCGTTGTTTGTTCCATCCAATTTCATTTTTTTTTCGGTACACAAAAATTTGTTTGAAAAGTTTTAAAATATTAAAAGAGATTGTCTTCAATCAATCTCTCCAGAATTTCAATTTTCATTTCTATATATATATAGTAATAACATTGCTTGCGTTCTTTCTCAAGAAAATTCGCGGCACTGTTCCACAGCAGTAGACTGTAGTTCAATTTCGAACACAAATTTCTGTATGCATGCACACTCAATTGAATTCTCTTGTTACCGAGGGGGTGTGTGGGGGTGGCTTTGTGGGAGGTATTATATTTTCGTCTATATTTGCATGTGTCTGCATTCATTTATTTTCAACCAAATACGTGTGAAGAGAACCCAAAAATAAATGTGAGAAGATTTAATGAAAAATACAAGAAAATTACAATATCACTTTTCACTGGGTTGTGCGTACCCCACTCCCTGCAGACTGTAACGCGGCATCTTAAATTATTACAAGTTCATATATCTTTGGTTCATGGACGTCGTGGGTTGCTTCTACACATGTAAATATGTGTGACGGTATGTGCATTGAGCAATGAGCATGTCAGCGAGATAAGTTTAGAGATAGCCCTGCTTTCCACTAGACTCACTAGAGTGTTGGTAATATTAATTTATGAAAAGAATTATAAGTTATAACCACAGTATAAGAATTACTTACCATTGGGAATTCTGGTGAGTTCCATTCCATTCAGGACGGGAGTGTGTGTTCTTGTGACTATAGAATTTAAACGGGGTAAAATTATTTTTTCTGAGACAAAATGCAGCTTTGCAACAGAATATTAACTTAAAATATAAAATACAGACACTTTTTTTTATTAAGATTCGTTCGTTTATTTTGAAATTTTTTAAGCAATGCAATAAGAAATTAAACCTATCTATTTACTAAGGTTTACTTATTCGATTTATTTATTATTCTATTGGCCACAACTCACAAGTGGCGCTAAAAAATAGTCTCGCAAAATGAGCGCCACCTCTCGTCCACTAGAGAAAGTGTTTATGTTTAAAATATAAGCCAATCATTGTTCTATTGAAATAAAGTGATTGACATCTCAATAGAACGCAACTAATATTATTTCAACTATTATAAATAAGGGCGTAAATCAAGGATTTATTAAGTAATTAATAAATACATAAAAATATTAAAAAGATAAATTATTTCACACTTTTGTTTTTTATTCTATTTTGAAACACCATTTTTAAAATTAATATTTCCTTTTTTGGATTTATGATGCATAAAGTAATTACTTAAACCAAAATTACGAATAACTTTATTTGCAGATGATAATTCATCATCAGCACTGTCAATAACTGGTCCATCCAGTCATCTGCTGATAATGTCCACATTGACAGCGCTGTGCTTTATTGGTCAAAGTTGGCGATGGAGTTTTCAGCCGACACAAGACATTGCCTTTTCGTCTTGATGATGGCCAGCACGCAATTATCATGATGACGCACATTAATTGAGATGATGATGTGAGCGGAGACTATATTATTCAAATAACACACATTCGAATTACACGAAACACATAATAAACACACAAATTGAATGAATCAACGTTTTGTTTTTCATGCTCACACATTTTCCAGCAAAAATAATTTAAATCCAACCAATTGATTTGACTCGCATTAAAGCTTATCATTTACAAATTGAATTAATCAAAATCTTAAATACATGTATATTTTAGGGGTTACCGTTTAAATTTGTAAAATGTAAATACTTGTTGTTTTAATTACTAATTATAGGTAAAATTAAATGAAATTATTGGCGGCCGTGTAAGCATAACATACTGCGCTTATGTTTATATTTAGGTTTGTCAAATAGTTTATAAAGTTGTAATGATCTTTTTGTTATGGATAAATTAAAGTTTAAATATAATTCATCTTGTTACTCAATATAGTGGCAATTTTTATTATAAAATATAATTATTGTTGCAATTAAAAAGGGATGTTTTGCAAGGATTTTAATTTTTTGAATAATTTTTTCAACAAAATTTGTATAAAGTAACAAAATTTAAAAATGAAGAAAAACTAATAAAAGCAGATAAAATCAGGAGTTTTTTTTATTGTTTCCATTATGTTTTCATTTATTATTATCGTTATAAACTAAGTATTTTAATATAGAATTAACACAAAAAAATTAGTTACTTTGAAACAATTATAAAACATATTTTAACAGGTAATTAAATTAAATTTCATGCAGTTAAGTTACAAGACACAGCCAACTAAAATATAAATAGATACATGTTATGCAAAATAAAATTGTAAAACTGATAGCATTTGTAATTACACATAATAAGTATATTAATGTGAGTAAAATAGTTAAGTACAATTTGTAATGAAATGAGTAATTTAAAAATTAAAATGACAAAAATGAGAAAACATTTAAAGTAAAAACAAATAAGAATAGCATTTACAAAATTGAGGTAAAATCGTGCTTCCAAGTTTCCTTAAACAAATATTATTTAATTGGTTTTTATTTAATTTTAAACGCCACAGAAGTACTATGGTTAATGAAATATTCATAAAAGCAAAAACAAAAAACAAAAAAAAAAGCCAACACACAAAATTTTCATGTTTTTTATATCAAATGCGTGTACAACTAAATCAAAATGTACATAAATAAAGCAACAAAAAAATAAGTCGTATAATCAAATTATGTCGTCCAATATTATAAAACAGACAATTTCATTTAATTGCAAAATATTCAGCACAGCTTATGTCGTTTTTTCCCCCCTGCTAATTAATGAAAGTTTTGTTTTCAAGCAGACTTTATTTAGATGAAATGCAAATTCATTTTCAGACAATTATTTTACCTAACAAAAATAAAATTGGAATAAATTATGTGTACGGTTATTTATAATATTATGTACTGTTAAAAAGGCTCTGTTGAATTCCAAAAAAAAAAAAAAAAACATTTCGTCAAACATTAATTTGCACTGATTTCCGAGCAAAATAACATCAGTTTTGTGACGTGGTACGGATCACCTTCTACAATAACATCCATAATAATTTAATAGGCACCCCTAGAATTCGTGCATTGGAGTACTTGAGAATGCAGCGATGGAAACAAACAAATCGTATAGTAAAATGTGGGCAACACAAAAAAAAAGAAAAACTAAACACAATCCGTTGAAGATGAATGCGACGCAGTTCAGGGACACACACACACTTAAGGCAATGCATAGAATACATGCGGCGAAAATGCACGTCGTAAATTATGCAACGTTTTACTTACAGTAATTAAATAAATGTGGAAGGTTGCAAAAATTTGAAATGACTTCACTGTGTGCTGGATGTCAACGTAATTTAAGCGGGTTTTCCTTATTGCACTGGTATTTTCTATATTTTCACAAAGTTTGATTCGTACGTTTATTGTGGGGGAAGTCGAGGGGTTGGTCGCTACACACACACATAAGATACATGGCGTCACAAAATATGACGACTCCCCAGAGCTTTTTCCCTAAACTATAACGAATGATGCGCTCGCAGGTACGACGAGTACGAATGTCGCGCCACGATAGAATTATTATATGAGTTCAAATCAGGGCAGCAGAAATTATTATCAAATGAGTGTGCTGTGTAAAAAGTGTGAAGAATAGATCGAAGGAACTTATATTTAGAAAGAAAGCCATCACACAAAAAGTAAAAAAATCCTTGTTGCCACCACAAAGTTTACACAGTACGCCGACGGAAAAGGCATTCATAAATCAATTGAAGCCAAGCGGAAATTATTTGAATTTTTATTTATTTTCCTTATGACAACTGATGGCAAGATTGGGAACCATCGCACTAAAATTTATGTGTACTCCCTGGAATGGGGCAAAATTGGAATAAAAAATTCTGTGTGCGGTTTAAATGCTGTGGGTGGGGGGTGTGTGTTTTTAAACAGCATAAAGTGGGAGGGTGATTTTGTATGGGGTGCGTTGAAATGTAATTAAAGCACGGGAAATGCGTGGCGAATAATCAATTTTTATTTTGATAAATTACATTACTTTTTAAATCAATAATGCGGGCGAATATCAAATTATTAATACAGCAACGGCATCAGGGTTGGACATTTGTGGAGCGTTGAAATTGGGGGGTGAAGGGTGGCGACTGGTGTTGCGTGTAAATATAATGTAATATTTAAAAAAAACAGTGGGTGATGTTGTTGTAATATTTTCAGCCATAATAATTATGCATCTACTCATACATATTGTAATGCGTGTAGTCAAAATTGGAATAAATTAAAAATTAAGTGACTAATTTTCATCCGATCAGAAATAAATTATGATGTTTCTGTTTTCGCACGTTGTTTTTCAATTTTTTTTTTGTTGTCGGCTTTTTTATACATTCAAAAAATAAATGAAAAAAAAAGAATGTAGCCGAAAATGAATTGAATTTGATTATGTTTGAATGCATGTAAATAATGAGGATATATTATGAACGACAATGAAATTGATTACAAAAGGATAAAATGCCAATAAAAAAAAAAAAAAACTTAATAAAAAATTGTGTGTATAAATAAATTGGACATTTAGGTGTAAAAATATATTATTATAATATTAAATACAAGAAAATAATTAATAACAAGACAGGTCAAACCTATCAATAAATTACATTATTTCTTCTGTTTTTTTTAAATGGCATTGTATGAATTTATAAAAAGACAAATTATTACAATATGCTAAGGAAGCACATACAATATATGTATGCATTGTATGTGTACGTGTTTAGTTAGTCGGAACTTAATGACTTTACTAATTACATTAAATGTTGTACATACGTTAAAAAAATGGTAATTAAAACAATAAGAAGATGAATGGAATAAGTAGGCAATTTGTCATTGTAAGTGATAATTAAAATAAGAGAAATGGAAATAAAATGGAAATTATTGGTAATGAAAATTGTGTTTTTTTTGTAGATTATGCTTTTTTAATTTTTATTCGATCCCAAGGGCATGTATAGATTTTTGCATTCCGACTTTTTTTGGAAAAAAAGTTGATGATGCAGAAACTCGTTTTGACACCACTTGAGCTCAAAGATTGGTTCAGATTATTGTAGGATTAAAAAGGATAAGATTCCAGAACATTTCAAGGTCAAAATTGGAAAATTCAAGGTCAAATTTTTTATATCTCAGTAACCTTAAATATTTTTGAAATTTTTTTTTCGCATAATTGTAGGATTAAATAAGACAAGAAAACTTGTTGAACATTTCAAGGTCAAAGTTTCAAAACTCAAGGTCATATTCTTATAATGAAAATATGTAATTAAAAAACTGTGTGTTTTAGCCTTCTATGATGTTCTACATTATTGATAATCTCAATAAAAGTACTAATTTTGGACCAAAATCAAGGTCAAAATTTAGAAATTTCAAGGTCAAACTTCTCACACTCAGAAAATCATTATTAAAATTATTTTACGTTAAGCAACAGTCGTATATAAATTCACACTTCGCTCTCCCGTCGATGCAGTTTTTTTTAAAAAGCACTCAATTTTCCCGCATTTATTTGATTTATTTTAGTGGGCATTTGCCTCAACACAGGGCACAAGGGTGCATATTTGACGTGAGCAAACATTTGTGCTGTACAAACAAACGAAAAAAAAATGTCTTAAATTATTTGCTGTAGCAAACTTTATAAAGGTTGGGTGTGTGTATTTTAAAAGTATTCTTTAAGAGAATTATCTTGAAGAATCACTTCTTTGTTCTTTATATACTGAAATACTTGTGCTTGTTGAGAAATTTTTCTTCATAACTTTTTCCATTTGATGATTTTCTTCTGAAGCATTCTTTTTCTATATTTATTTAACTCTCTTTCGACTTGTATATTTACAATATTTTCCCTGCAGTTACTTTTGAAAATGGACAAACCCTCCCCACCCTCACTCATCCCCAATGGTTACAGCAACAAATGCTATATAATATTATGGCGTCACCTCGCGACGGATAATATTTGCTTACAGCGGAAAGGATGCGCTTAAGCACAAATCACAGTGGCAGAAAACTTTTTATTGTCATCTACATTTTGATTTTTTGTCTTGATTTTCCGCATCCCCATTTTTACACTCGCAATTCTTTGTCATTTCATCTACTCTTTTTTTTTAAACACACACACACACCCACAGAACGACGGAAAATACTGTCCTTCAACATTTGTCGTTGGGAGACACGAACAATGCGAGCGCGTGTAAATAAAATGCGCTGTGCTGTCGCGGTGGAGCGCGATGAATGTCGTCATAAGAAAATGAAGGCGGCCGCACACTATGACAACGCATTTAGGTTGGGAAATTGAAATTAAAAGCAATTCTCGGTGTGGACTGAGAGTTTAATGTTCTGTTGGTCTAAATATATAAGTCGAACAAAATTAAATGAAAGGCTAAATCTCCGTGAAACCATTAACGTTGCTGCACGAGTGGTCTTAGCCTGCATGACATGGATTCGCCAACAAACATTTTGTGCAGAAAGAAACCCCGTTTTTTTTTCAAGTGATAAAAGTGTTGATGTACAGCGCACTTAATTGCAGGTTGCACCGGATTCACCACCATCAGTTTAATCTATTTTGCACAAGATTTTCATCCCCTGACATAAAATGTGCATGCTTATAGAATGTTGGGGTTGATATAAAATATGTGTAGGTGGCATATAGTTACACACAATATAATTATGTGTGGAGGAACAATGTAACCGACCCACATGATAAAGCACTCAAAACAGTGAGCAGACTAAACAGTGACATTGTAACCACATTTGCGTCATTTGTTATGACAACTTTTTCAGTGAAGTTACAAAGAGGGTTTCGCAAAATAGTGCGAATATACGAACATAATAACCGCACACAGTTGCGGGCATTTATGCTCCAATATGTACATATGTGAGCCGGTATGTAGCATAAATATTTATTAAAATTAGGGAATGGGATCATTAAAATTTCAATCTAATCGGAATATGCAAATCGGAGAAGCGATCATGCGTTAACTGTGTATGTTAATGCGGACTAACAAATTTATTTACAAATTCCCAAAAATATCCATCCACACATATTTAGGAATTTATTCAAAAAAGAGGGGGATCCAATAAGAGCTTTGTGATGTTTAAAAAAAATAAAAACAAATAATAATTTATTTATTGAAGAAATTGGTTATTAAAATTAATAGTTTGGTTCATTCCACTTAACTTTTAAAGATAATTTAATTGAAATGTTGCTCATGACTACTTTGTTTAGTCTTTGATTCCAATTATGGTCCACCATTTTAAAAATAGAGGCCTATCTTCAGCAAATAGCACAGTTGTTTTTGCTTTTAAAGCTGCAACTGCTTCGGATTTATCGACGTAAACAAGAGATTTCACATAAATTAAACTGAAAGTAATCCAATGGAGTACTCCAATCTCAAGATCTAGGTGACTAATTAACGGAACCTCTTCTTGAAATAAACTCTATAAGAGCTCCATAAAAGCTCTATAGCAATATCTAACTGAGACCTGCTTTTTAAAATACTTTTCCATAATAATTAATAAACGGTGGTCATTCGTAAGTTTATTCAAAATGAAATGAGCAATAAAAAATGAACAAACGTCATATAAGCATGACAGTTGACACATAGGAACTGTCAAAATAAATATTTTGGAAAAAATACCCTCAATTGGAACACCCTTTTTTAAATGTGCACAATGCACCCGCACATTCAACCTGATATAATATTCATAATCCACAGCTAACCCTACTGCAGGATGCGCGCCGATATTTTGAATGCATTACTCGATCCAATCACAATGTGTTACGTGGGTGCAACAAAGTGCATTATGTGTTCGCACAAAATTGCAATGCTGGAAAAGCATTTTAATATAATATAATAGGTGTTCTATATTATGTATAGAATAGCATAATAGTATGAAAGCAAATCTCGCAAATATGCGAGGAGTGGATGTAACAAATATATCATATTTCTGAATGTCTGGCGCCAAAGTCTGTTGGATTGGTGAGTAATGTCTCCAACTCCGTGTGGATGGCGTGTATGTTAATTTTGAAGAAGAAGAACTTACAAACACATACATTACCCGCACTGATTCACACTTTTGCATGCATTAATATAATATCTGTTTATGTATGCGATGGAGTTTATTTAACGCAGTTAATACACACCATTTAACAGCGCGTGCATAATTTTGCGAAGTATTACATTGGCACTAATTTGATTGTTATCGAACTTTTTTTTCTTTTTTTTTAAAGAGAGATTCATATGATATATGAGCATACAGATTATGGTTTTTTATGTTTTTATTATGGCGCTGCAAATAATACACTTTTAAAGTACTTAAATGTTTTCATAAAAATATGTTATAATATATTGATAGTATCAGAGAGCTTTCGTTGCTTTAAAACGGAACAGCGGCTCAGTAATTGGCAATTATATTATGAAGAGATTTAATTTAATCTTGGTGTCTGCTTAATTTACATCCAGGCAATATGAAGTGTTGTTGCAAAAAGGAAGGGAACTGCATTGGGCCGTTAAAATAATTTTCTGAGGAATATTCGTTGTAAGGTTTTCTATAATTCATAAAGCTCAGTTTTTTTGTTATTTTTATAATATGACTGATTTTTATAATTTTCCAATAAATTTAGGACTCTTTAAAAATGTGTAAGGCAAAAAAGAGTTGTTAGGAAGGTGCCTAAAAATAATAAAATAATAATAGATTTGTATTAAAAAAGGTCGCCTTGAACGAACGTTTATTTTTCAGCAGATGAAAACAATATCAGTAATTGCTAATAACTCACGGCCTAAAATAAAATGAAGGAAAATCCGAATTAGTGTCCTTAATTTAAATGTTGTAAAGAAATGTAATCCGTTCCGATATAATTTTTTTTAAATTAAACAACATGGATATTTTTTAGGTGCTTAAGTATTGGAGGCATCAACCAATTCTGTATTTTTTTATAATACATCATAAATACACATTCTTAAAGTACCCCCTTAATTTAAATACATGCTGCTCAATGAAAAATAAAGATATATCGAAAATATCGAAAATATCGAATTCATTTTATTTCATCATATGGCGTCGCATGATTATTTGCAATATTTTTTTATCACTTAAAATAGAGAGCTTTACTTGATAATTGAGCTTTAAAAGCATGAAATTTCCTCTTCAGCGATTTTTTGAAAGCCATTGTGAAATTTAAAACGTTTTTAAGAGTTAAACAAAGAAATCCATCAACATGAAACGCATTACATAAATCAATAAGTATTTGCAACAAAAACAATTATATTCCGACATGCAAACAATTCTAAAAAGCAACCGAACGCAATGTTTTACAACAACAAATTGCTGGCCAATATTTTACAACAATCTAAAATGTGGTAATGACATTTTCATTTGGGAAAAAAAGCGCCCATTCCCTTAAAACTATTATCGACATAAATTGCAATTTTTAAATGCCAAAAATTGTGCACGAAATAAAATAGATGGCCAGCAATACCACCACTGAACCATAATAGTTATTGTTGCGTTAAAACCACCATTATTTGTTGTTCGGCCACTGTTTAATTTGATTTGGTGAATTACTTTTCGCCGCCTCTTTTTCTTTCCTCGTACACTGTAACCAGTAGTTTACAATCAGGCTTTTCAATGAATTCATTTTTTGTTGTGCAGTTTCATCTAAATTGCAACAAATGCCGCACGCTATCCTGCAATGGCGTTGGATCATTGAATGCATTCACAGAATATGCAAATTATGTAACACGAGCAACATGTTTTACTTTAACCCTCTATATGTCTGCAACAATGCATAGACTTTATTTTGGGAAAATGAAGTGACACAACGCCAAATTTCTAATTGTTCGAATTGTACTTAAGCGAGTACGCCAAATAAGATGGATTAAATTACTAAATTATGTAGGCTGCACGAAAAATGTATTATAAATTAAGACTTTCAGCTAGTTTTTTACTTCAGAAGTCAATCAGTAGGTATTCTATAATTTTCCCTTTTTTCGAACAGTTTGCGGATTAAGAAATAAAATGAAGAATCATAAACAAAAAAACTACATCGCAAGGCGAGGAGTGAATTTATAAACGACTGCAGCTAAACTATAATTTTAAATAACGTTTTACTGAGATAATGAAAATGAGACCTTGAAAACCTTCTTTTAATTTTGACCTTGAATTAAAAAAAAATCCTTTTATTGAGTTTAACAATAATGTATAAATATCATAGAACAGAGACTCTCTGAATTATTGCCAATATGACATATTTTCTTGACCTTGAGTTTTAAAATTTTGACCTTGTAATGTTTAGTAGGTTTTCTAATCTCACCATAAAAATGGGAAAAAATTAATAAATATTATATTTTTGTGATAAGAAAAGCATAACCTTGATTTTTTTAATTTTTGACCTTGAAATGCACAGCTTTTTTTATTTATATCAGAGGCGAGAATATTGATATTGCAAAAAAAAATTTTAGTTGAACGTCCCGGAAATTTAAAAAGTTTGACCTTTAATTTTTGGATTTTGACCTTGACATGTCTGAGCTTCTAAGTTCTTTTTTGCTGTAAAAATTACATAAAGGCATATAAGTTAAACGCTGTATCATTTAGAATACCTTTATTATTTTGTTCTTGACCTTGAAGAATCTGACCTTAAAGAAATTTAAAGGATTATCTCCTCTTTTTTTCATAAATGTTAAATTGTACTTGGTTTAATTAGTAATGAACATTAGGAATTTTTTTCTAGACCAGTTTATTTTTTGACTTAAATGCGTTTCTTCATCGTTAATTATTTCCCGAGAAAATTTACAATGGAAAAATAATTTATAATAATAAATAATAGGAAACTTTAAAAAATATTTTCAATTTTAATCAAACCATGACATTGATGTAAGTTCAAATTTGAATAATCATCGTCCAATCACAATAATTTAATCGTATATAAATTCTAATTGTGGCTTCAAATTAAAAAGGAAGCTGCACGTAAATAAATTGTATGTTCATTTCAAATTGTTGTTTCAATTGCAATGAATGAGTAATGCCATGAAACCAATTTTAATCCGCCTAATTGTGTATTCAGTTATATTATATAGAGTAGGCAACAATAAAGCATGCAACCGATTGTTATTTCATTCTCTACATCCACCTGCGTACAAAACGCCTATTTCCATATTATTGAATTAGCACAACACCTGCAAATTATGACACAATGGAGGATAAAATCTGTATAATTAATTTCCGTTAACATAGCATCCGCATTGTGTGTTCCGAAAATTCAACATATGTGCGCCCATTACAAAGGTAATGCGTTCGAAATATGCAAAATGACGGAATGAATGACTCATCAATAAAACAATTGGGGTTTTTTTTTTTTTTTTTTGGTGCAATAAATACACAAAAATAATTGGAAGTGGGTGTGTGCTTTATTTAAGGAATTCGTACGTTACCGCGCGTTCTTGTTGTAAAGTGTAATAATGGTGTAATTATTCGGTGGAGAAAATATTTGGGTTAATAACAATTAATTGCGTATAAATCAGCATCGCTGACTGTCAAGATGAATTTGTATTCACGCACAACGCTACGCCGTACAATCCACGATGTTATACGATTGAATTGTGTTCCGGCTTGAGGAATGAGGATTGAGGTTGCGCTGGAATCTGCAAAACCATAAAACTCTTTGTTATTTTGCGTGCGATATAATTTACGGCCGCATTGTCATATACGTAATGTGATGTGTGTCCTTGTGCAAATTGCACAACTGTATATTTATTGAAGCATTGAAAAAGTGTGTGGGTGGATGTTGGGAGGCCTATAAATGGTGTAAGGGAATAGTGGCCGCCATCCGTATTCGAGTTTGGTGGAGGGTTATATATCAATATGACAAATGGCTTTCAACAACTAACATATATTCACACATTTACGCATTGTTACACCAAAGCAGATATATGTTGTATATTGTTTATATATTTTTGGCAGACACAGTGGTGACGATTGGTCGGTTGGGATTGTGTTTCGAATTATGCATATTTAATTTCATCACTTTTGTGATATGGAATTTATATAAAATAAATGTTTCTCATTTTATAAAATAAAATCAGTCGTATAATTCAATGTGATTGTCTTGCTGCACTTGCTGCTGTATGCTGCTGCATTAAATTTTTCAGGTTGAGCAAAAATTGTGGTGAGGTTATTGTATTTAAAATATAATCGGCATGTGGATTTCCGACGAAAAGCAGATTATTATTAAATGATGTTAATGAATTGTAGTGAATAAAAAATTAATTGGCAGGGGAAACAACACATAACTTTATGTTACATGTACATTCAAATTATTCTAGTTTGTTAGTTGGTAAAAGTGGCGAATCCAGTGCGGGACTACAAATATTTTTATTACCATTAATCCCCGTGATTCTTGACTTTTATCAGGTTTTCTTAGATCCATCCTGTAGCGTTTAGGAACTGTTTCTAGTCCGTTGGACGCTTTGACGACTGACCATTGAGAATTTTTGAGGAAATGTCTACCAGATCTGATGTGAACCCTGGATAGAGCCGGATATTTGAACACATAGTGAGTTCTCCTAAAAATCCTACAAATAATTTAAAAACCATTATTAATAAGAATATTTTAAAGCAGGGAATAGGGATGCAATATGTTTTGCCCCTCTTTTCAAACTGGGAAATATATTTTAGTCTAAAGTCAATAGATTAAAAGGGAGGAATTTAAAAAATGTAAAAGTCCTCTGTTTTACATTGGAAAGTGTGGGTACCAATATTAGCTTTGACAAGCCATGAGAACTGGCATGTTTTTTTTTGTCCAACGCTCCCGGATAAACGCTGCAATGACGCTACAGTTATTTAAAAAAAAAAGGATTTCAATTCATTTACTTATGTGTTTTAATGAGGATACTGTAAAATATTTAAAAAAAAGGGAAAAAGAAATTTAATAAAATTACGCACTTCAAAATTCAAAAAATGTCGTTTATTTAAACGTTTTGTAATACTTAATCATCACAGCCCATGAAACAAGTATACCAGATATGGCATTCCCGAGTTTCATTTTTGCACCGTTCGCGCATACAATATTTTGTTAAGTTATTTTGAATGAAAATACAAGAACATTTATTTTTAAGTATTTTTTAAATATATAACGCTCATTCCAAAAAATTTAAATTAATAGAAAAATAAATGAAAAACATCTCCCTTCGTTTAAAAAAAAAAAATATTAAAAAAATTGGTATTTTGGTTTGGACTTTTGGGACAGAAAAACGCGTTTTTTCCCATTGTGGGCCGTTGCGCGTAGTGAAGTTAGCAGCCCATGATCTAAAAATAAAAGGTTTGTTAAATTAACACAAAAATATCCAATTTTTTTATGTATTAATATTTCTTTAAACATATGAAATACACCAAAATTAAAAACATTATAATAAATAAATTCATGAGCTTAAAACTCAACAGACAACTTCATAATTCAATGAAGATGGAATAACAAAAAAAAATGGAATGAATAAAAAATGACGACATGCCGCACGAGTTGGGAGGGAGTGTTGAAAGTGTGCAAAATACTTTGTCACATATGCTTCGAAGTTTGTAAACACAAAAATTAAAAATATCTTTTGCCTCAGATCTCGACATTATAGGTACCAGCGAAAGAAAATTTAAATGGGTCCAATGATAATCCAGGCTTTTCTTCTCTCACTCCCGCATGCTGTGTGCGATGTCGTTGCCGTCGTCGTCGTCGTCGTCGTCGTCGTCGTCGGGAGAAATGATGAGGCTTATTTATAAAGTAGCTTATAAGTAGGTGATTGTGATTTTCTTAGCTTCATTTTTCAAAGCCAAAGTCACTTGTTATATAGTTATAGGTACAAACACAAAACGAACAGCACAACATGAATGCGATTTTCATATTCCCACCCTGTTTTAAAATTGCTGCCTCAATTTATTGGGTGCAGTGTGGTCGTTTTGGGATACAATAAATTAAAAAAATATGAACTTAGCGGACAATATGAGAAGACCCTCCATTGCCTGACAATACCAGCCCATAATATGAAACATACACAATGGTGGAATAACAATGACATAGGGTTCCACATAATAAATATAATAGAGGGTGTGGGATGAGAAAGAGATGAAAGCCCTAGCAATAAGAATCATGCGACTTAAAACCGCTTTCAGTGTGCACTGATGGACGGAAATGCTTGTACCCGGCTTCATCCGTTTCATCCGATTCATCCGTCTCATCCGTCTAATAGAGGAAGGGAATACGTACATGGCGTATAAATTTATAAGAAAATGGAATGGATTTCTCACAAGAAAACAGAGCCCCCCAACCAAAAAATGTAAAAAAAAATACACCTCGTGCACATTCAAACACACACACAGTTAAACGTGGTTATACACGTGCAGTTATAGTCGCACTTATACATTTTTGAGTGGGGGTGATTTATCTGGATGATAAGGCTTTTAAATTTCCATACACACCATTTTCTGCTACTCTGCCATCAAAGTTTTGTGTCTTATTCCAGCTCTACCTGAAAACACACACACTCGCTTCGGCATCCGAAGTTCGCCCCAGTCTTTATGGGATGGCTTTTTACGTACAAAACAGCAAATGTATAAAAAAAAAAATGAAGAAAAATATTCACGTGAAAGCAGGAAAACGATAAAGAAGAAGTATCATCCGCTGAGATAGGTTCATTTTGACGCCTTTTGCTCTCTTCCTGTTTTATTCACTGAAAAACTTTCAATGTGTAAGCAAGAAAACGTGATGCGAACTAGATAAGGACTAAGTGTTAAAGGTGATTCTTTGGAAATTAAATTTATATCTTTTGCCCTTTCAGTTATGCAGGAAGCCGCTGCCATTCCTCTCGAGAAGAGACACTTTCAAATTTAAATATAATATATTCCGTACTGCAAGCTATACTTATTATGATTCTTGAGGACATTTTTTCGGGGGATACTTTTTACGTTCCTGAAATGTGAATTGTGATTTCACATAATGTAAATTTCACTAAATTAAAAGTACCTAAATTTTGCCCACAAACAACATTTATTGATTTCCAATTTTCATTTTTTTCTATAAAGTCAAAAAACACTCCCACCCCCCGACATTAGAGTAATGACCATTATTTGCCAAAGATCTGCGCCATTAAATAAATAATCATCATCACCCATTTGTCTGATATTGGCTTCCTTTACACTGTCATTTCCCACTGCCGCACTCATTCATAGCGCGGTTGTTGCGCTCATGCTTTTAATTTAATGTTTTCATTTTTAAAGCAAATGGTACACAAGATAAAAATAAAGATAATATCAGTGTGAAGGTACGTTGAAAACCACTTAAGTGTTCCATGACCTTCTCCCACCCTTGCTTGATGTATTCTTTTATTCCTATAGCTGTTGCGAGGGAGGTGGGAAGACGGGGTGGTGAAAGGCAATGCGGGCCCCACACAGCTCATACACATCGTCATCGTGTCCCCTGTGTCTTCATTGTCGCCCTTTTGTGCTTGATGGCATTTTAAGAAAATCATTTTGTCATTACGGTCCCCGACAAAAGCACCAAAACACTAAATGGCTGAGGACATCATGGACGAGGCGAAAATATCCTTGCAATTAACATTAATTAACCTTGTGACATACAACTTGTTAATGGCCGGGCAAGTGAATCCATGCTATGGGTTGTGAGGGTGCACTTGATGATGAGCTTAATGGCATAAATTACACTGTGTTCTCCCTTATGCTTTTTGCACTGTGTGAAGCTTTCAGTTTGTTCTTATATGAATTAATTTGCTTTCATGTCGCATCCCTGCTCCGCACTGCATTCCTTTTTTAATATTTTTTTTTTTCCTCCAAAAACTTATGCGACAAACTTCATTTATTTTAATTCATTTTTAAACACTATTAAGCTTGGCGAAAAGTTTTAAAATGCATATTTGCCGTTTCAATTTTTGTGCGTCTATTTTTTTTGTGTTTGCTTGGCGTGGAAGTGAGACGGAAATGGAACAACCAAAAATGACACAAAAGTGTATGGAACTTTAATTTATTATGAATCCTTCCAAAAGCCCTTCAAACATTTGAACAATTGTATATATTATTTAAAGTTTTGATACGGAAATGAGCAAAATTGTATTACTTGTTGCTATTAAACAATTATCTCATGTGCTTTTAAAATTTTGAAGTATATCATAAAGTTTAAGAGTTTGAATGTTGTGCTTTTAATTGTTGTTGCAATTTTAAGTTCTATTTAACTCCTTTTGTAATTGTATGTATTGTTTTATTTATAGTGCGTGTTTTCGGAACATAAATTGTTTGAACTTTTATATGATCTCTCTGCAAAGTGATTTCTTTTACAACAGTAGCAATTAGTAAATACCTAACTACGTAAGTAAAATAAATACATATAATTAAAATTTAATAAATTTGATCATTTATCAAAAATTTAAGCGAATTTTAAACACCGTTGTAATTTTTAAAAGTCCTTAAATCTTATATATAAATATTAAAAGTACCATGTATGTAAGTAAGTGTGTTTGGGAATCATTCACGCTAAAATTAGCAGTAGGATCGCTACAAAATTCTCCAAAGGCATTTTTTAAGATTTTAAAGAAATATGGGCATATTTTAAACGTTCATAAAAAGCGCAAAAACTACGAAAAAAATCGCAGTCCGTGAAAAAATTTACTTATTCTCGCACAGCTGTTAAAATCATTCTAATAATTTAAGTCATGCCTTAAAACTTTCCAGAATGTGAAATTCGGCACAATGCTTAGTAGTGGTTGTTCAAATTGGAGGCGTTTCCAAAACACAATCAAAAAACAGAAAGAATAACATGTATCTTTATTGGGACAAAAATAAAAAAATGTTTCCTTAAAAAATATAATCAATTCGACTTTGAAATGTTCAGCAAAGTTGTTCCTTAATTGTTAAGCTAAAGAATTTAAAATTAAAATGTTCACGATACAAAGCACTCTGCTTTAATTGAGATATTTATTTAAAATTTGATTTAAAAAATAATAATTTGATCCTTATATAAATTGATACTAAAATTAACTGTAACTTACAATTATTATTTTCACTAAAACTCAGGACACATATTTTGTTTTTCCTTTTTGGCATCAGGGATTCACGAAATAAATTACTTCTTTTGAACTAGATTTTCTTTATATTTAAATTTGTGACATGATAATTGAACTTATGTTTTTAAAACTTTCAAAAATCTTTATTTTCCTTCAGTGACTTCTTCCCATCAAAAATAATATCACAGATAAATATTTTGCAAAATGAAACAATAAAAAGTAAGCATAACCGTGATTCGTGTAAAACCCCCATATGGAAGTCAAGTGTGTGTGAAAACCCGTAAATATGTACTGTGTGTTGTTTGCCCTCGAAAGAGACAATTCGCTCACAGCATTTCCACAATGTTGCGCTGCGAAGATGTGTCCCCGCTACACTTGTAGAAGATGCAATTACATTATCTGCAGACATTCACATCTGTGCTCAATCAATTGTTATATATAGTAGCTTCTTTTCCAGCACAAATGAAAATTTATATGCTTTCATGTGGGGAGGGGTGGTGTGGTTGTATGTGTTTGCATGAGATTGTGTGGAAAAGGATGATGCGGAAAAAGCACTATTTTCATCGTATTTGAACAGCAACCGCATCAACAACTATAAATAAGGCGGTCAGATGGATAGGGATGTAAGGAAAACGTAGTCACAAAATAGACGTTTGCAAAATTGTATAGAGAGTACGCAATATCTAGAGATTGATCTTAAGGGAACATATAAATGTAGGGTTAGGTAGGATAGGTTATTATATTGAATACACATGCATATAATGCAATAAAGTTTATCCACCCCCCTTCAATTTTCGTTGTAAATGTGATTACGCAAAAAGGCTGAAACTTAAGTTTAACATTTTCCTTTAGTTATTCCGGCGCCCTATTTTCACCCACCACTGGGTGAATTTTACACTGCATGCTGCAGCAACAAAAAAGAAAATAAAGCATGCAGAATGCAGATATACCGAGTAGACTCGTAAGTTGGTGCACACAATATGGTAAAAATATAATATCATCAACGGATGGATGCCGGAGTGAAAGCGCGGCGGTGTATCAACGCTTGTACGTCGACGTCTTGTGGATGTGCAAAAAGGGAAAATCAATAGCCAACTTTACGGAGAATATTAGCGGGGGCGGGGGGGAATGATGGGGGCGGATGATGAGGAATGCAGATGAGGACGGAGTGACGCATAATTTAAACATACACACATAAGTTGAATGCATGAAATTGAGGATGTGTGAAACAAGGTTACAAATCGACAATGGAAAATAAGATGGAGAAAAGGAGTAATGCATTTTGGGAAAGTTTAACTATTTGGAGAATATTCATATGCGACTTATCAACGAACACATCTTGAATAAGCACATTTGAATTTGCCAGCATATTAGCGAATTTCGCGAAGGGAACTGCAAGCAATTTCAATTTATAGTTTGTAAATAAATGGTGATTAGTTTACGCTTCTGCGTGGCGTGAGTAAATTGATAAAACGAGCTTAACATAAATAGTGGAGTGAAGTTTTTTAGTTGATGTTGGGTGGTGGCTTAAGTAAGTAATATGTAAGTAATAAATCATCTTTATAAGTGGCGCTACAACCCGATCTGGCTTAACACAAAATATTGAACCAGACCGGGGGGTTGCTAGGCATCCATTGTTTGAAATAACAAAAAAGGCCACAAAGTAACATCAGCATTATTGGAGAGCCGGCCGGTCGTATTGTGTTCAATTTGATAGGTGCAACCGTCCCAAAAACCGCACCCTATTTCAAAGGGCTGTCCGGGAAACAGGAGGGAGATGATTGTAAGAGTAGCAAATTCCATCAAGATGTGATCAAGGACTTTATGATCCAAGATTCTCAATTCTTCACCACTGTAAAGAAATCTAAGCGGAAAACTGGTGGTCGTAATCATCTTCTCAAGGACGTTGTTATTATTGATCTTGACTTACTCGACAGAACTATTTTCCGTTGGGAAGGAGGATGCTACAGAGTAAATTTCAAAGAGATTGATATTTTATTTTGCAATTTTTTGCGCGTAATCATAATTATTTTTAAAGTGATTCAATCAAGTTTTTATAAAAACATTACATTACTTTTCCACAAAGCGACTAGATTAACATAATATTGACTGTCTTGTTTTCTGTTCTACAATACTGAACTATAGTTTGCTTAACTACTGCTCATATGAAATCTATTTTAAAATATTTTAATCGCACCGTAACGTTCTACCAAAAATATGTAAATCCTCCTGGCAAATAAATCCTCAATGTTGTCACTTTTTAAGCACGTTTCTTCTTGTTCAACGCCCAAATTTGAAGACAACAATATTCCGATGAATTAGGGTATTGTGGGTTATGGTCTCTTCAATTGTGGTATATTTAATGGGGTTGTGGAATCGAACGAGGCCTATACAGTGAAGGTATAGACTTAAATATAATGCAAGTTACTGTATCCGAATTTAAAGGGAGCGGGCAATGGTAATGGCAAATTGGCGAACAACTCTGTAATCCTTGTCTAGTCATGCGGAAACTGTGAATGAATTAATAAGACATGATTTCTAAAGCTTTCAGTTTTCATTAGCTGCATGTGCTCACGGAGATTATCAAATAATCGACAGCACAATGAACATAAAAATGCCTCAATTAAAGCTTATTGAATACATTTAAAATACGTCAATCTAAATTCAAGACTTTTGGTTTTTCTTAACCAATGTCTGTTATTGTTTCTTTAAAGAGATTTAGAATCTTCTAACACTGCACCCATATATTTTATACTTATACAAAGATGCTTTTACGAGTACACAAAATCTGCTGAGCCAAGCTAAACAAGATATGGATAAAACAAACTACTTATAGTTTAAACTTGTTCAACTCGAATCCTTCATCTGTCTTGTGTTGTTCTTGCGGAAATTGCGAAATGGATGATAGCTTATTCCCTTAGCTTATATTGGAAGCTCACGCGTTATAAAAACATATATTGTATCAGACGAATATTCTATAAGTGTGAAGAACATTGTTAAACTTCTTCGTACAGTGATCCGTATTTGTAAAGACTGATTTTGCTGAGGTTGTATTAATTAGAGAATTTGTAGCTTAACTATATAATATATTTAAATGTGTATGTGTTTGGGAATCAATCACAAATTCGTCACATTTTAACGCATAAATAAGCCGCGAAAAAAATCGCAGTTCGTGAAAAATTAGAGTTTTTCCAGAAATTATAACGGGAATTGATTTCCCAGTGCTAGGTAAGCTTTAAAATGGCGTGCCCTGAAAAATTCTGCAAATATTTCTTTTTTTTTGTTTGACCTTTAAACTTTTATCTCCAATATCTTCCAATCGCGGAAAAACACAAAAATATTTGCAGAATTTTTCACGATGCGCCTTTCACATCAAAAACGAAAATGTGATAATGAAAAAAATTTTAAACGTACTGGTTATTATTATAACTGAAACATAGGCTTACTTAAGGCGTAAAAAAAAAACGCGAACTATGCGAAAAAAATCGCAGTTCGTAAAAAAATTCGCTAATTCCAAAAATTATTGCGGGAATCAATATGTCAGAGTTTTATTAGCAAGAAACACCTCCCGAAAAATTCCGCGATTTCTAATCCGAAATATTTATTATTATTTAAAACGTGAAACCGCGAAAAGCGCGAAAATTAATTAAACGTTGTTTGTGTTTTAACATTTATGACCTCATTTTAATACAAGTTTTAATGATATTTAAATTCATACACACATAATTTTGGAAAGCCAAATATTTATAAAAAAATGCAGCTACTCCCTGCACATTGCAACGAACTGAATGCGTGTCTATTTTGTGTTAAAAGGGACACTTGCACATTTCTACAAACGACATTTTCATTTCAATTTCTTGAGTGAATAAGAATTTTGATAATAAAAACGTATTTGAATTAAAAGTGAACACTATTCGTTTCAAGACGTTGTATACAACGATGGAACGCGTATACACTGCACTTATTAACGGAATTGTTAAAAGAAAAGTTATGCTTATTATACCATTGCTCCCGATGAGCTTGAGTAAATGTGAATGCAATTACAAATAAAATAAAAAACATTTTAAAATTCATATCTCTTTCTTTAACACATTATCAATGTTCCATTCCATTTTATTGCGACAACTTTTTGTGCGCTTCCGTTTTTGCATTAAGTTTTTTGTCCATCGCATAGTTTTACTCAAATCTGGAGCAGTTTTAATGAGATCAACTCATTGGATGGCTCGTCAAAACTTTATCATTTCTATAACTTGAGTGTTACTTCAGTTACGTAACCCCCTTCGTTGCGTCGTGAGAAAATGACAGACAAAATATTTAGTTTGTTTTTGCTATGGATTTATTTCGTGAAAATTTTGCATTTTAAGATACCCAATTAACGTCAATTATATTGTCATATCACAGTAGTTACACTTCTTTCAGCGCATAATTACAAAATTCATAGAAACTATCTTTTTCTTATTAAAAAGAGTTTGAAAAAGTTGAAATTGGATTTGAATTTGTAATAATAATAACCATCCACAAAACCTTTATAATGCGGGTGCGTTGTATTGATTTTTTTAAAAGTGCATGTGCAAAAAAATCGTATTTATTTTGATAAACCATGGTAAAATAATTTTATTTTCTTTGTCAAAGAATATTTTTACCAATTTCTTATAATCAATTTTACTTTACCTCGCAAAATCACATTGCGAAATAAATAAAATGAAGCAACACACACTATGATAGCCCGCAATAAAGCCACTTCTGCTTGAAATTGCAACCGCATGTCCTCGCGACTGAATTTCCGCCTCTATGCCATTTTGGGCCACAACAATGCACACTCGCCATAGTAGCAGCTATTTGAAAGCAACCAGTTTAAAAAATGCTGGTTAATTGGAATCTGGGTGATCGAATTTTCCACTCAGTGTTATTTTGTGGCCAAACCGAATCTATATAACCAAAATTAAATTGGAATACAATTTCTATGGGGGGGTACACGGTGTGTGTGTGTGTGTGTGTGGGGGTACACGACTCGCATGCAATTGCAATGCATGTGTGTATCTTCAATTGATCGCATTTCGCGCATGAAAATGAAAAGTAAATTACACAAGGGTAATTGCCAATTAATTAATTGCTTTGTCTTTCTCACACGCATTGATGTGCTCGTACATTGTGCAATTTTAATAGCAAACCCACGCCGAAAAATCAGTGTGATGTGCAACGCTTCTGCTTTGGCTATTCGATTTTTTGTAATGCATTTTTTTGAAATGGTTTAATAATAAGTTTACAAATATCAACTCCATTACAATGAATTTCATAATTGTTTTAGAAATAATTTGATTGCAATTTAAGCGCTTTCAATCGCGAATATTACATTTTTTGCAGTGTACAGGGTTATTCATTTAAAAGTTAAATTTTCAAATGTACACTGAAAAAAAGTAGTACGTAATATTTATAAACGGCGTTCGTTAAAATATTATACGTTGAATAAACGAATTATTCGTAGAATACACAAACTATTCGTAGTTTTATAAAAACTAGGAGATTATGGTCTACGAACCGTTTGTGTATTTAACGAATATGAATTCGTTAGATATTTCTTCATATAATCTGAAAGAGGTATATTCTGATAGTATCTGTATTCTAGAAAGGTTGCATACAGATCTACAGAATATACCTCTTTCAGATTATATGAAGAAATATTTAAAGATTGTTTTCTACATATTTTGTATACGCATGCATTTTTGTATTAATCATTTTTATTTTCATGTATATGTTGAAACGATGGCTGTTCGATTTCGGCCGGTATAAGTAAGAATAAAACATGCATGAACGTGATCGGTCCGGCTGGATATGAATAGTATCTAATGAGATAATATATTCTGCAGTATGCAATATTTCAATTGCATATTTTCTGCACATACAGCTGTGATTTGACACCGTCGGATTTTTCGAAATAAGTAGCTAAATTGTATAAAATGTGCTCAAGAATTGGATAAGATGCTGTAAGATTAGAAGAGAAGGCTAACTGTAAAATTAAAAATAAAATTAAAATGAATAAAAAATCTATTAAAATAATCCTTTAAAGGAACCACCCTGTACATCAATAAACACTGGCTTTGAACATAAATCTTAAGCCCTTTTCACGAAGAAAATAATTTTCATGACATAATTTTTATAATTTTTGACAGTTCGTGCGTCAGTTGTCATAATCTGACAAATTTAAAATTAAAGCACAAAACAAAAACCAATTTTATTTTATAGATCGTGTAAATGATTGTGATTGCAATTGTCCAAAAAAATTTATTTAAAATATTAAAATTAAGATTCCCTGGCTGTTGATATTTTTTGATAATTTTGATAATTTTTTTCGGCCACTCAAAGCGCTTGTCAAAAATTATAAAATTTAATTCCTTCGTGAATAACGGGCTTTAAATATTTTAAATCGTTCTTCAATTATTGTTATCATATTTGTTTAGTTTTACAGATGAGTAATGACTATAATTAGCTTGTGAAAACTTTGTTTCTGTAGCTCGTTCGTTGATGCCATAGTAGGAGATTAAAAAAGAATTGGATCAATAAAAATTCGATTAAAAAAAAAATCCAAATATCAAATTTTAAAAAAGCAAAAAACTTTACAACTTCCTTTTTATCGTTTAAATGTTGTAATTTATAGTCGGGCAGCAGTGTATTTGTTCGATTATGGCCACCTGTTTAAACTTCTATGCACATTATGGGAATAAGTCAACCTCAAGCCGTCATCTTAACCCTCAGCTGCTTCAACACGATAAACCAATATCACTTCGGGCGCGCTTGCACACACACACACACACACAAACATTCCTCATGCCACACAAAAGGCATGCTTGCATTCAATTCCAATGCACTGCGCCAAACTCATAATTCATAATGTCCTTTTCTTGTTACAAACAAACCTACCCCTCCTTCAATTTCTGTCCATTTCAATTCTCAAATGGGTTTTTGCCCTTAAAAATGTTGTCTCCCTATATATATTATGCTGCTGCGGAGAGGAGGCCATATGCACTTATATAATATGCACTCTCAATATACACACAAATGTACGTGGCCAACCATGTTGGAGTGTGGGGGGAGTGGGGGTGTTGGGAGCACATGCGTTAATGTAGCCAGTGTGTGCTCCTCCAGCCATCCATTTAATGTTCTACATCACTCTATGCCGCACATGGACGTATTTCCACATAGCTACGATCATATTTGTACAATGTACAATGCTTAGCACACAATATTTTGGTTGGTATCTAACCCCCGTGTATATGGCAGCGCGCGGGCGAAGCGAAGCTCTCTCTCAACTCGACCACAGAATTGGTTCGCATACCAACGTAAAGGGGATGGCTCGAATGAAATGATACAAATATACACAATTTATGATGGCATCAACAACAAAGCACAACCATAATAATAATCTTAACACATATGCGAGCAATGCGAATTGTTTGTAGCTGTTATATTTCTCACCATTTCGCTGCCAGTTGGGGCCGCACACATTGTGCACTCGTGTGTACGCTTTGTTCCATATATAACACTAGATTCATGAAACACACATTATGGTCTACGACAACATATATTAGGTGTATCTGCTTTGCGTGTACCTAAGTATATATAAAGTGGAACATGTAAGTCCTTTGGTGTGGGGTGTTGTGTCTGCAATTCGAAATGATTGCACTTTAAATTATAAAAAAAAACGGGGCTTAGTTAAGTCGCTTTGAATAGAAATCTCATTAAAAGGAAATGTTTTTATAATTGCCAAATAAATTGAAGAAAGTTGGAAGCAATTTTAATGATTTAAAAGTCAACGTGAGATTAATTCTAAAAAAAAACCGATCACAGTCTTGGCTTGGCACAAAAGGGGACAAAACTTTTGTGCCAGGCCAAAACTAGGACCGGGCGGTTGTTGGCCACGATCCACTTAAAATGCTCTTCGCATTTCCCCATCTAAAACGAGAACTCCCTTGTCTATTTGTTCCTAGAATTCTAACTGCAAGGAGAGCTTAATTCCTCAGAGTCCTTCATTCTGACTTAATAACCAGCCCATATCGGAGTCTATTGAGCCGTTTTCCTTTTAAGCCATCGATGCTGTTGCACAGCTACTACAAATCGTTGTTATAAAGACTCCGGTACTATTCTTTTTTAAATTTGGAACTGTAAATCCTCCGCAGGATTTTCCTTTGAAATGCGGCAATTCCAGAAAGTTCTATCATAGGAAAGTGTCCACGTCTCAAAGGCCTATGTGAAAACTGGCAGTATTATAAAGTCCTGTAGAGTAGTTACTTTGAACTAAGTCTACTTAAAACATTGAAATGGACTAGCTTTGATAGAGTAAAGTACAATAGAATCGATTGGGTATACCAGCAAGCAAGCGCTTAGTTCATCTATGATGTTGTTGTAAGTGGGACCCAAGATATTAAAACTGGTAACGACTGGATATTATAGTCCCCTAACTGATTGTGGGACTCAAAGGACCTCATAGATGTTGATCTTGGGTCCGTTGACGATACAATGTGTTCTATTTTATTTCAGTTGATGTGCAGTCACATTTCCCTAGCCGCTTGGTCGATATTTTCTAAATAATCCAGTACATTTCGACTTCTTCTTTTAATTATGTTGATCATCAAAGCTGCACCAAATTTAGACAAAATCGTGCTGGACTCCAGAATCCCGGATCACTTTTTCCAATGACATTTTGAAAAGATGGATCCCAGTCCATCCCTTTGTCGTGTATTATTATTAGCCTTTATTTATTTATTTAAATAACACTTTTAATTACCAAATATTTCAACATCTCTTTCAAATACTATTTTTCATTTTTTTAAATGTTGACACACAATTAATGCGACTACATTATAAAGTTAATTGCTTGAGAGCTTTTTAAAAGCTTTATCAGTGACAAATTATATAAATTAAGACGATATATTTCAGAGATTTGACTATCTCCAAATATAATTTCTAAATGATCACAATTTCACGCGTATTACAATGTCTCATCATTTATGGTGGATAAAGTAGGATCAAAAGGAATTTCTATAATTTATTAAATTTCTTATTTACTTAATGCTAAGTATGTGTCTTAGCCTCTCTTTTTCATGTTGCAGCTATTCAAATACAATCAATTCAGTGTTTAGATAACGATTATCCATTAAGTCCATATGAGAGCAAAAAATTGTGTCGCTTAAGGCGAAAAATTGTTTCCTCCTTTCCGCTTTCACTGAAGCGGGGCGGATAAAAGATGGCGCGGGCATGGCAAAGTACAAAATTAAATTGATAGCTCAACGCAAGCGAGCTTTATAACGATTTGACACGTACGAATGTATTGGCACGAATAACGGATGTTTGTAAATAAAAAAAAAGAAAATTAATAAAATGTATATTTAATTGGTGGAAAAAAAAAAGTTTTTGATAATCCAAACATATTTTGTAATTCATTCGGGATTATTCAATCAAATTCTTTTAATCAAATCAAAATCAAATCAATCATTGAAAATGTTTCTGTTTTCCTTTTAACATAATGCATGCTCCACAATAAACATTAACTAAATTCACCACCCCAACATGATTTGTGGCAAATTCCACCAGCAAGTCAATCTTTATATCCGGCTTGGAAAAATTCTGTGCCGCATTTTTTATGAGTACGCCGAGCCAACCTATTTCAACCACCTTGCACATACATAATATATTACATCATTTTCATTTCCCTTTTCTGCTTAAATATTTGTTTTCCAGTAAATTTGGTTTGATCATCTCAACCCTTAAAAAGTTCATATCCAGCAGAGAAGACACAAAACGGAAGTGAACGCAGGCAGGAAAAAAAAATCAAGAAAGTGCTTCATTTTCTTCATTTATGGGTTAAGGGAGACTATGTGCAAGTATACGGAACAACTGATGTATGATTTACAGCATCCATTAACATTTTCTGGGTGCCTTCCCTTCACCGTGAAACAAAATTCCCGCACACCCCCAACACCCTCATGCATCTCATCGTCGCAGCCGAGTGAGTGAATCATACACATCTGACTTGAAGTTTTTCAATTTGCCCCATCACATTCTTTTTCCAGCATCACACTATTAACATCAGTATTGGCCCAGCACCACCAACACCACCAGCACCACCATCACCACCACCCTCAAGAAGAAATCTATTGCGATTCCTGCATTTTAAGTTGGACCCAACCCTAATATTTGGGTTGGCCGCGCTGCGCCTTCAGGGAATCAATCCTTGTGTGTGTTTCCGTAGTTTGTGGCGATTAGGTTTCGGTTATGCGGTAATTTTGCACGTTTATCCATCTGACCGCTAAAAGAATCCGGCAGGTGTAAGCTTCTTCATACATGTACAAAAGAGGGCAGTAACACTTCATCTTGGTGCGTCGAGTTTGGCAGACTGCAGAATTGGTTACATCGGTTGATTGCTATAGAGAGAGAGAGAGAGAGAGAGAGAGAGAGAGAGAGAGAGAGAGAGAGAGAGAGAGAGAGTGGAGTGTGAAGAAATGAATGTGGTGCATGCGACGTGGTAAAGAGTGTATGTAAACTACACAATTTATTCATCTGCATAAAAAACATTGAATTTGATTATGTCGTTATTATCATAAGGGGGATATTTATGTTGATGCCTTTTCAAATTTATACCACCCCCTTGCAATTTCCTTAATCGTGTTCGATGTTGCTGCTGCTATATGGCATCTTTAAGGAATTTACAAGGGGTGGGTTCGTGTGTGTGTGTGGAATCTGACTTGTTTGTTTTTTCCTACCCCCAATTTTTTGTTTGTTTTTTTGTTACACCCTTCTTGCAACGAGAGAACGGAGAATGTACTCATCATTGTGTGGATACATATTTGTTTATCAGACAGTTTATGTTGGAGTACGTGAAGTACTTTGCAATTGTATTTTGTTTTTGTGGCGGGGTGAAATGATGGAACAGAAACATGAATTTGAATAATATGTAATCCATTTACGTCGGATATTGAACTTAAAAAGGTGTTGCGAATAATGTTATGCGGATTGAAGCATGTGAGGTTCTGTAAGAGAATTAAAGCATAATATAATTAAACATTTCAAGAAGTATTATCATAAATATAAAATAGGGATAAGGAATAAAACAGGAGTAGAGTTATTTTAGTGTGAGTCCAACAGACATCAGAATTGGAGCAGGAGTCTACATGGATGGTAGCCTGCAAATTACCTTTGGAGTTTAGTTTCGGATTTTTTTTTTGACCTAAACTCAAGTGCACTTTTTAATCATTGAAATTGTTTCCAACTTTCTTTATTTTAATTATAAAAAAATGTAATGAGATTTCTATTCAAAGCGTCTTAAGTAAGCCCCTTTTTTTGTAATATAATTAGATTAATTACTTCTTGCCCTGCTCAGCGGAATATATGGGAGGATCAAACTTAGGACAGTTACTTCCCGGTCGATAGAGGAAACATTCATAAGATTAAACAAGTTGGTTAAATGCTGTAAGGTTGTAGTCTCTTGGATCCCGGCTAGGGAGCCGCTTCTGCGAACGACTAAGCATAAGCTCTCGTATGAGAAGGGTCTAGTGCAACTTTTTGTGTTCCAGAACCGGGCTTAGGGATCCCTATAAGGGGCGGAAAGAAGATAGAACAAGGTAATTATGCACTGTCACTCAGATTACTGAAAGATATACAAACTAAAATGTTTGTGGCGGGTTCTGACTCCTGAAGCCTGATATTAAGAGAACTAAACTCATATAAGGACCAAAACGCAGAGATCACTGGAACATGGTTTCAATTGTGACGAAATATTGTCAACTGAATAAAATTCTCCACAGATTCGGGGTCGTGGCTTCACCTACGTGTGAGAGTTGTTTTAAGAAAATATTTTGGCTGAACATTACAAAAATGTCCGGTCATTTTTTTTCATGATTCATTTTTCAGATGTGTCCGGCATTCATTCAGATGAGGCTTCGAAAGCTTCGACGGTATTTGTTGGATTGGACTTTGAGTCACTTAACTTCGCCATGGTTCCGAACTTCATAAGGACGGACTGATTTCGTGAGAGACGGTGAGTGAAAAAATAGTGGAAATATCATATTATAAAGATTTAAATGCATTTTTTTTTAAGTGCATTTGGGAGGAGTTGGTACAATGAACCGAAGGACGAATTGCCTAAACCACATTCATTAAGAATAAATTTACATTTCAGTGTGCTTCTGAATTGTGTTTTGATTGTGGCGCTTAACTACTTGCTGAATTAACACAATTGGAAAACATTTACAGAGTGCTAATTTGCAACACATGTCATTGATTAATTCCAACAACTATCTGGATTTGATTGTAATCCCAAACATCAATATGACATATTCGAATCTATTTGAATTCCTGGAATTACTTTCATGCATCAAATTTGCACAGCACAAAATTCCCTGAATTGACAGCATAAATCATTGATGGCGTTTCTTTATGAACAGAATAAAAAAATAAAAATAAATGTGAAAAAGTGCAAGCGATAAATGTAATAAAACCTACAAATGCTGGCCAATCATTGCAAATCAATGAAGGGGAGAGCGGTAGGAAAACACATATTCTATTGGCAGCACATATAAAACATAAGACTATATAATATGTGAAGTGGATATAAAAAGCTCTTCAATCACTTTGAATCTATTACGAAAGCTCGATTTTTTTTTTCCCCTCCCCGACGTCATAGGACTTGAGGCCAAATTGCCTGGCAAGGTAATAGAGCAGCTATTTCGATATATTGTTCCACAATACACAATTACAATATACATAGTCTGTATTCATTTAAGGTGAAGAATGAACGAAGCAAATGACTGCTCTTTTATTTTCATCTCACTTGAAGTGAGAAAGAAAAAATTATTTTGCAGGAACGTTCATATGAGTTGCGATTTATGTTACTGGAGATGGTCAAGCGGCGAATGGGCATTTGATTATTTACTGACTCATCACTTTTTCCGTCTGTTTTTAAGCTCCAGTCTTACGGATAAAAGGAAACAAATAGACAAAGTGTTTGCTGAAGTACAATTTTTCGTCTTTAGTCAGACAAAAATTGCCACAGAAACATTCACTCACGTTAATATCCGAACCATTACCTATATATTATGTATTGTATTATGTAACGCATTGTAGGTGTGTGTGTGTGTGTGTATAAAAGCGATGGTGAAGGGAGAAAAACCCACCCTCACTCACAAAACCAAAAGATAAACGCGCACACATAATACTCCAGCATGAAGCGGAATTGGTCGAAAGTAATTTTCAGCTTCAATAACTATTATTGCCGAGTTTTTATCTGCTTCTCGTGTGGTATTGTATATGTTGTACACTCTTATATTCTATTCCATCAAACGGCGTGGATATTAAACGACCAACAATCACGTTGTGACATCATCAACCGGATGAACCAAAAAAGGAAGCATATATGCGCGGACACCCGCATGTAAAGATACATAATAATATGACCACAGCTGAATAGAAAAAATGCCATCGTTGAAAATGTGTGGATGAGAAAATGACCAAATACTTTGGGATTTTATGGGCCCACTTTCTTCTTTCTATTTTTTTTTTTTTTTGGATTTTTTTTTTGATACTGAACGTTTGCTACTGCCACCCGCTTCTCCGTGTCCACGACTAATCCTAAATCTTTTCATTGATCCATCTTGTGTGTGCAGAGATTAAGTATCATCTTTCTGAAAATCCCTACAATGTTGGGCATATATGATAATAATATAACTAGGATGTATGGGTTTTGTTGCTCAATTTTTTTCCTCCATCTCGTTGTTGTTTTCGTTTGGAATATGGCAATAAAGTAGATGATGTTGCTGCTTCTGTGGAGTTTTCATGGTTGTGTCAAGTGTGGTTTGTTTTATGGCGCAATTTAACTATAAATGTTATTAATTGTGGAGAGATTCTTTGGGTATTGTGTGGAATAATTACTTTAATTAGTCAACAAAATTACTAACATTTCTTTTTCGTTTTATATAATGCTGATTATAAGTAGGTTCTCCATTCTGGTTACTAGGAATTGGATTTGCTGCACTTTATATGCTTAAAAATTAACGTTCCCCAACAAATATTAATATTTTTAAACATTGTGGTCAAATATTTATGTTTCTAAATGTTAAGAAATCATAATTCATAACAATTTCCTTTGAATTCCAGTGTCTACTATGGCAATCTCCAAATATAACATTGAAAACCTAAAGATTCCTTAAAGAATAAAAAAAAAAAATTAGTATACAATTTTATAACAAATATACAGGGTGGCAAATAAATTTGTAATCTACTCATAAAATTCAATGCCCGGTTGTTATAAAAAAAATTGAATTATTTTTCTTTTCTAAATTTTTAGTTTGAATATTTATATTTGTAGTTTTAAATTATTTACCAATTTACTTCCAACCCAGTGAATTAAAACATTTACTTTAATTTACAGCAAAATCGTAGCATTATTAACACTCAACTAGAATTTATAATATTTTTAAAAGTTACGTATTGCTCCCTATTCCATGACCATTCAGCGTGTTATGGACAAACTATGCCATCAAGGATCTGAAACAAATGAAAGGGCAAGTTAACGGTCAAAAACTGCTCATTTTAATAAACAAAACCGATGTCTTAAAATTTAGATAATTTGTTTTATCGTAAAGTGTTGTGGAAGATCCAACAGGAACCAGAAGATATTTCGCATAATAAGAAATGCCTCGGAGGTCGTGGCAAAGATCTCTAAAGGTGAATCTGCATCCATATACATTCCTTATTTAATTAGTTCACTTAATAATGCTGACTACATTTTACGCTTGAAGAATATCGTCGCATTGCATCCCAATTTGGCTTATTTCGATGAATAGCTATTTGGTATTTGACCTCAAAGGTCGCCCAATTTGACATCACCTGATTACTTTCTATGGCGTTATTTAAAAGAAAAAGTGTACATAAACAAGCCACAAACTTAATAATAATTAAAAAACGACATTGTGAAGGAAATAAACTTGATACCCTTTTGGAACTTTGTAAAATGATGTTACTTGTGAGCGATAGAATTTATTTTAAATAACTTTAAAAAAATTAAGTTACATTGAATTTGTTAAATTTTTTCTGTTTTCTAGTTGTTATTATCAAAGAAAGAAAGTAGATAACATACTTACGCTTCACCCTGTAGAACAAAAGCCCTTAACTACCCTTTTCTTACAATGTTTTATTTGCTTGAGGCTTATAATTTAAAGCTTGTTGCAATAGGATTTATTTGCAATTCCATAAAGTATACAAAAAATAAACTATATTTAATAAAAGCAATTTGAACTTGCAATAAACTTAAAAGCTTTATAAAATACAGTTCTGATTGGTTTACTATTTCAATTAGGTTAAAACCTAATTTATTTAAAAATAAAAATGTTTTTTAACATTTACGTATCAAAACATTTTACACAAACACTTCAGTATACCCACATAATAGCGGTTTCTTCACATTTACGACAAATATGTCAGCACCACCCACACCACATTCCTGCATAAAGCGCACATTAATTCACAGTTTCAATTTAATTTCTTACACGCTACATGCAAGTTTGATGGCGCAGCGACAATGTATGTGTATTTTCAGTTAATTGTCGCTTCTTTAAGCGGGTTTACATTTGCATTTTAGGTTGCACGATTCAACGCGAGGATTCTCCACGCTAAAATAAAGCATATTTTCTTCAACATAGTATCAAATAAATTCAAATTTTAATGTTTACGACAAAGCCACATGACGTCTACTATTTGCTGCGATGGGTTGGCATAGTTAAAATAGATGTAATTTTATGCAACGACTGGTGATGATAATATTCTGTAGTAATTTTGCTTTAAATGTTTATGACACAACGACGTTTGGATATCAGGACAATGTTGATTTCTGTGTGCAACATTGTGGGTGGGGTTTCAAAGATTTGACAGATTTTAAATTAGCTGAATTGTAAATGTTAACCAATTGTAATCGGGTTGTATTTTCAGCAAACAAAGTTTAAGCAAACAAATCGATGAATACTCGTGTGTTGTTCATCACTTTTTCATTTTTGTGTGTACACAAAAAACCTTGGCATTTTAATAAAATATTCATATTTGCCCTACTCTGTCAATATATTCTGAGTTTCCGGTCAAATTTACAAACTTGGAAGCACGTCATGATATTCTAATATGCCTAAGGGTGAAGAAATAGAATACTATTGATCTACTTTTTAGGCTAAAAATGTTTGTTGACATTGAACAAACTACGCTGAAGTAGGGTTAGGTAGAAATAACTTGTGTGGTTTAATTGTAATCAAAATAATATGTTTTCACAACGATCCTATAATTACTAATGAATATATTTTAAAGTGGTTGTGAATTCCTTTCAAAGGTTTATTAAAATGGGGAAGCCTTTTCCCTTATTCCAAAATCATTGAAAAAATTATTAAATGTACAACAACTTTATTACGATAAGGATTTTTGACGAGTTTCATTTGAATGCAATTTCTCTTTAGTAGTCACAAACGTTATTTAAAGCTTTCACGAAATGCAGTCACAGTTTCCTAAAACACTCTTTGAACTTCAAAGTTTAAGATTTAAATGATAATTCGTAGGAAAAAATTTTTTGAAATAATTTCGAATTAAGTTTATGCAAAATAAAATTTTTAAAAGTTTTTTATTTAAATATTTCCAAGTAGTTTTCAATTTGATAAATACTAATACATATTTCCGTTACTTTGTAAATTATCTTTTCATGTGATTTGGAATTGCATCAAATTTTAATTTTCCATTGAACTGTGAATTAAAAGGTAGCAGAAGCACATATCGCAATACTTTTTTTTTTTCCCGTAAACATAAAGTTATGTGCTCGTTTATACATCATGCTGAAATATTGTTTGTGTAAATTGAAAACATGGCAAACATATACATATTATTGAGAGGGTGCGAGGAAAATCAGCAGCAGTAGGAAATCCGCTTTACGCTTCTGCAAAACAAGCACACACAAAAATCTATTTACATATTATATTCATTGAAAAATAAAATCAAAGTGTTCACAATATTTTATTCAATTTATGTATTTACCATCATCGTATTTGGGAGCGTCACTTTTTTTTTTATTCGCAAACACCAAATAATATAAGAGATGAAAGGAAATTGCAAAAACAAACTGTATGCATGCAACAAAATTAGATGAAAATAAAAATACAATATTATTTATAAAAAAAAATGGCAATGGCTGAAGGATTTGTTTTAAAAAAAAAGCGCTAATCCAGAACAGTTTCAACATTTAGTTATCAGAAAAAAAATTAAAACAATTTTTTTATCCGACTTATTTACAATTTTAATTCATTTATTTGCATTTCAATTTGTTTATTTGCACACAGAGTACACACTGCCATGACACCATAACGTGGTAATGCTGTCCTAACAAGTAGAATAAGTTTATCTTTTTGTGCCGGAGCAATTTGGTGGGATTAAATGATTGGCGGGATTGATCAGAACCTTGTTAAAGCACCATTTTAGCTATCTTTGTGTACAGTATTTAATTTAAAGAAGTAAAGGGTGTTTTTTTAAACATGATAGAAATTACAAAAACGTTAATAATTATAATTTTTGATTATTGTTCAAGCGTAACTCTATCTGTGGGCAGTATGACAGCCCGTTTGACAGTTACGGCATTTGAAAGTTCTCTCTCGTTTAAAAAAACACCCTTTTATTTTATCAGAGGAATTTGTTTAAGTTAAATGAATATAGCTGCACAATTTTTGTAGTGACAATCGAAACGAATTTTAAGAAAACGTAAAATGCACTGAATGAAATAATTGAAGCGCAAATATTCATGCAGTTAAGTCACACAGGTATTCGAATGAATTTTGCGATGTCTCAAGAACAAAGCTCAATCTCAAGTGTCAAACATTTACCGAAGAGTATTTTATTTCGTTAAATAAAATATAGAAAAGGATCGCTAACGAAACAATGGGTGCAAAAAAAATTATGTTTGCCTTTTAAAACATTTAATGCAATAAATTGTTAACAATGTGTGCTTTTCTGAAATATTAAATACGTTCGTTGCACTGCACCGTTTTAATGACGCTTTTAGTTATAATACAAAAATATTCAATGCAGCACAATGTGAAATTATAAGTCAACAATTGTATTGTTTTCATAGATGTTACATGGCGTCCGTCCGTGGAAAATTGAAATAACAGCTTTAATTAATATATTTTCAAAAGGCTTTCATTACATGCAGCTTGCTCAAAATTATTAATAATTAATGCATAATGCTATCTACTCCATAACCTCAAATTTTAGACAATTATCAAGCTTTTATATCATTCCAAGAAGCATTCAACATTATAACATGCATGAACATTGAAAAATGAACAATTACTTAATTAGAAATGAATTTATTTTGATTAAATTTACATCGCCCACACCTAAAGGCAATTCCTAAAATATAATACAATACAATTGATGAATAATGTAACAAATATTATATTTTATTTATATTTGAAAAGCTTTTTTTTGCGTGTATTTTAAAAATAGCAATTGAAACCAAACAATGTTTGTTACATCACCACAACAGTGCTGAGTTCATTTCATAACCAGAAGGGCTTCTTTAGTGTTGAGCATTTATTTGTCTATAACAAAAATTACAAATTGAAAGTGCCAAAAATTGACGATGACGCCCTACGCGCTCTTTAGTCCTTGTTGTTGCGCGGCAGTCTCTTATACATTTCATTCACAATAACTTGTGTTTGTTTTCGTAAATGGTCCTTGTATACATAAAACTGTGAAGTGCTTTTTATTTATTTTTTCAAGAAGACACTTACAAACCTTCTTTCATGGCATCGTTTGTTGCTGTCACATGGAACACTTCCATGGAGGAGAGCACATTTATATATATTACATTCCTTAAATAAAAGCTCTTTAAAAAAAAACGTTAGGTAATCCTTTAAATAATCCGTGACTTCATTGTTATTTTATAATGTAGAAAATGCAAGGAATATGTGAAAGTAAAATGTTTTGCTATAGAAAATCAATTAACAATTATGTGGTTAATTAAGAAAATCGACACGCAAGCTTAGTAATTATAAACTTTAGCTTAACTGTGTCTCTCATCTTATCAATTATTCGACTTACAATTTTTCGTAGACTTGTTTTATTTTCGTTTATAAAATAAATTATGCAATAACATAAATTGATTTGGTTTTTATTGCATGCTAGTTTTTCGCAACATCTAAAAATTAAACTGCTAAGCTCGTTTTGTGATGCAAAAGCTTTTCTTATTTTATATTTAAGCGTGTTTGGAATTAGCTCTTTGGCTCGGTTTTATTTTCACACATTTCCGTAATCATTAGTTTTATCAAGTTTTTAAGATCCAGGACTACAAAAAAAAGACAGTGAGTCTTGAGCATTATCAGGTTTTTTTAGATCCATCCTGCAGCGTTGAGCAACTGTGTCGGGGTCGTTGGACGCTTTACAAATTACAGACAGATCCTTCATGTCGTTGATAAAGTGGCTACCGAGTTTGATGTGTCTGAACCTGGCTAGAGCTGGACATTTGCACAAAGAGTGGTTGACCTTTGGAATATTTTACACATATTAAGCCATTTAAATAATCATGAATTTATCAATTAAATACATTCTTCCTCCAGTCTTTAAACACCCTTACAAAGTATTTATGATATTTTATTTATATCAAATTCATCAATCGACTGATACTCGTACTTAAAATGTGGTCGACACTTTTAAAAACTTTCTTCCCATTTTCACACATCAATCACAAGCATGTAACAATGGCACCATCGCTCTGTTATGATGATGTGTAATATATTGGCCACATCACACGGCTTGACAAAGTGGAATTGTTTTTCTTCATTAAAGCTACCCGCCAAACTTTTTATTCCATGCCTCGTTGTATTTTTTCGTTGCCATATCACAAGAAGCAGCTCAAAGAGCTGCGTGAACCTTTCTCTGACATAAAAGGTAAAACTTTTTTATATTCACATCCCTTGGCTTGGAATTCCCCTAAATGTAAGAAAGAAAAAAACATTCAATGTAAGCGTCAGGACAAAGAAAATACAAAAACCAACACACACAATGGCAACAACACCAACACGAAAAAAAATTATTGAAAAATATTGTAAACTGTAAAGAAAGTTGAAACGAATTTGCTATTCAACGCAAGGAATTTCTACTTTCGCCTTCTTCAAAATCACTTCATATGAGGTATGGAGTCGGCCGCTTTTTATGGTATTTCGTTGTCTGCTCCCTTTGACCTCAATCATGGTAAGGCGATGAAAATGGACGAGAAATAAATTGTTCAAATTTAATAAAACAATCCGAGTTGTAATTTTTTCGACTGTATTCGCAAAAAAAAAAAATTTTTCTGTGGAAGAAAAACAGAACAGTGTGTAATAAAAGAAATGGAAGGAATATAAATGTGGCATATGAATGAAAAACGCACACACACACACACACACCCACACAATGACGACGTTCCCAAAATTATTTACCCACTTATTTTTACGGCTCAAAAATGCCTCCGAAATAAATGTGAAAGTCTAACAACAAAGAAAGAACGTATAGTAACGGAAAATGCGAAAAACGCGACGTGAATTAAATTCCTGGATTCATTTTTATTATCAATCTTGTACACATTTTGGGAAATGGTTAAAAAGCAAATGCCACAAACACTGTGCCCACCAAAACAGTCAAAAACTTTGGCCATCCATACCGAACTCGCCGCGGAAATTGCAAAAGCACCCTCACCACGCCTTCAACTCACACCCACCCTGCGGCAAGTGTGCACACAAAACCTCCAATTGTTTGCATGCGCGAAATTTTAGCATACCTTTCAACTGTCCAATAATGATTTAAGGATACAGACACTGTGTGAGAGAGAAAGTGCAAATGAGGTCAAACGCATTTAGTTGCACTGCATTCTCGTGCACTTACCCCGCTTAAAGCTTACATAATACAATAGAATATGGACGATCGCATAGGCCAACAAACGTTATCAGCCCAACGGTCAAGCACCCAAACCCAAGCATTCCCCGGCACTATCACCTCTATCTAGCCGTAGGTTATTCGTTTATATCTAATTAAAAACTGAAAATAGCCGTTTAAGCGTTTCCATCAAATGCGAAATTGAACCGAACGCGCGGGTTTATGCTAACATTTAGGGATGACGTTCGAAATCACTCGAATGAATGGAGAAAATTTATCATTCGCCACGTACTGCACATATTATGTTTCATGTGCGTTTATGTGTGCATCCAGTGGGGACAAATTAATGTGGTTGGAATGAAACATTTTAGGATAATGGGTGGCACGCCGCACACCTCCTCGTGCTGCATGCAGTCTGGCACCAGCTGGCGCACACCATCAAAAGTGGATCACCATCAACCGTACTTAGTGTAGAATGCAATTGCTTTTGAATTTATTTCTAAAATGTAAATATTTACTGGTGCCAGCCACTGTGTGCATTTAAAGCCAATTTTCGTGTCCTGCGAATGCCAGGTATTGAATTAGGGGAGAATTAATTAAATACAATAATTTATTTCATTTAAGTTGACTTTTAATGCTTTTTGATAATAAGGGGTTCAATAAAAGTTGTATTCACATTCAAAGCGAGGTCCTATGTTTGTTAAAGGACGCATTATCATCATCTTTAGAGTCACTGATTAAAGGAAACAATGTTTATTTTATAAAATTTAGAGTTATAATTAATTTTTTGGATAGACTGGCACCCCTATTATTATGTTTTATTCTTTCAAAGCAAACATAGAAGTTAATCTTCAAAAGACACAATGCATTCTCCATAATTTTCTGCATGTGGGACTTTTCCTCATTAAACCACCCCTTTCCACACAGAGAGAGTGATCATCAGCCAAATTTTATGACGTGGTTGACTGGAAAAGTTACTTAAAGACGGCCCTTTTTCACCATTTATTTTTTTCCATATTTCATTCTTTTTTTTCCAATTTATTTCACTCAAAGATTGAGTATTTTAAATAAAGAAAATTTAAAGCCTTCTTATATCCTCGATCTTCACAGTTCTGCATCCTAAAAAGAAGTTAATCTCGCGTGTTGTAGTCCCGGACTGTCACAAAATATGTGCCGATGTCTCTGGATTATTTGAGCAGAGTTCTCAAGTCTCGTCTTCTTGAAGTTTTATTGTTTTGAGATGTAGGGATCCTATTTGTCAGTAGCCTGTACTTAATCAGGCACCCCATTTAAGTCTTTCTATTGGAAGTGACATCAGTAGTTAGCTCGAACCTGTATTAAGCCTTTACATTACTATCTTTGAATGTCTGCAATCCTTTGTAGTCTCCCATTTTGTCCTGTGCATATTTATGGCTACACTTCAATGCCCATTTCGATTGCATTGTTTTGTACAATTTAAATTTAAATAAGCAAGGAAGTCCTTGATTTGAAATGATGATCCAACTCAAAATGTAACTCACCACCGATTAAAATTGTTGTCGCAATTAAAATGAGCAACCGATTAACGAGGAAAAATTGTCATTACTTTTTTTATTGCTCTTAAAAGATAATGAATTGATTATTATAATGTGTAAATCTCTGTATATTGTACAATATAAGATCAAAAATTGTGACAACCAAATTCTGTATTATGTTAAATTAAATGTAACAAAATATCTCAAATTTTGTTAAACAATAATAATAAAATTCCGCAATGTCCATAAAACAGCAAAGAGTGATAAAACAAAAACCACAAACATATTGTCAATATTATGAGCACAATTAAATAGTTTTCGAAAAACAATTAAATACAATAACAAAACAATATTACTGATGACCGACCATATCGCTCATGCAGCCACAGCATTAAAAATTGGATATAAAATCTTCGGCAGCAATAAACTGTCGAGTCAGCATCAGATCGCAAGCACATCAACTCATCGGAGGGAAAGCACTCAATTTAACGTTCAATAATTATTATTTGTCGTAAAACTTTAAATTAAAAACACAAGGCGAGCAATATGGCGGATGCAATAAAAAGCACATAAAAAAGAACTTGCTGCAGCTATTTGTACATCCCGTCTCCGTTAAAATGGTGCACGTTATACGGGCGCAAAAGACAAATGCGAAGATAAATAATTTATTCAACAGTGTAAAAACAAAACACACACACACACCCACACACGTACATAAATATATTATAGATAGCGGTCCAAAAAAAAGGAAGGGAAATGCAAAAGATATTGCTGGTTAATTGAGCAAACATCTGGTCGCTGCTTTCTTCCGTTTCGCTTCTCATTTTCAATTCTCCGTACCCTTTTTAGATTTGCGACCTTTAATTACCGATAATTACAAGCAAGCTTCTGTTTACCATTCCACCGTTCTGCACACACACACACCACACCACACCCTTTTAATGTGGGGCAATATTTTCTGCGCACTTTAGGCGAGCCAACCCCACACGCCCACCACACCCCCCTTGCGCCTAGTTAGTTCAAATGAGAATTTCATTCGGTGCGGCTGCGGTCACTTTTTATCCCATGTGCTGCGTTTTTCATTCGTTTTATTTTTGCTCCTTTCATAATTTCTTTCAGCCAATATGTCCAGGGCAATCATCTGTGTTTTTTGGACCGTTATTTGCTTCAAATTCGTTATGATATTTGTATTGAAATAACGAGTTAAACATGACAAGTGTGTTTTTAAATGTTATTATTTTTTTGTCTCATTAAATTTTAATATTTTTTTTTAATTACTTTGATGAAAAATGTAATTAATTGCGGTTTTATAAAATATTATGTCTCTATATTGTCTACATCAACTGGTCCGGATAATATTCCAGATTTTGCATTTTCTAATAATAAAGGAAATCGTTCTTCTCTATTTTGATTTAAAATTTAAAAAATACTCACAACGTTTTTTTAAACCTTTTTGTAGAAGTAGGAATAGTTCACCAGAACATTTTAAATCTCGGTGCACATCAGAAATAGTATTCCGTCTAACATAACCGTTTTACAAAATGGCTTCTTATTTAACAGTTCCATAAAGATTTCTATCTAATCAGCGATACGCTATTTATTTACTGATATTAGCAAAGAATTTCACTCTTGTAATCGTGTTTAAAAGCCTGTTTTAAGTTTAGGAATTTTATCCAGGTCTTGTTTCATAATTGGCTATTTAATTGGGCGTACTTAGTAAGTTTGCATCTCAAATAGGTACACATTAATATCAATCTTTTCTTTGCTTTTTACAGAACATGCACAATGCACATCCTGCGAGAATTTTTACAGTGCCCTCTTGCGGTCAATAGAATAATAATTACACCGCAAGATTAAGTTGTCAAAAACCACTTTAAAATAAGCACGATCCAAATAGTAAATGTCTGCTTGACAGTTCTCCAGGCGTATTTTTTTATAAAAAAAAATAAAATGGCGGCAGCTTTTAATCCTCGAGCAGACCTTTACTTTTTGGAATATCAAAATTTAGCATACATTTTAAATTTACCGTTTTTATCGATTCTTTTTTTCTGAAAACATAACATAACGGAACTCAGCGCAGAAATATGTAGATGAAAACAAAAACAATAAAAAACGCAAACACAGTTCAAGCAGAACCAAAAAAAATTTGACCAACTTTAAACTTTTATCAGTTAACTTTTACGCAATCCGACGCAACGAATATCACAATTAAAAACACAGTTGTATATAATATAGCAATCATTAGCGGACTAGTTTGATTTTCAATAATAAAATATAATTGAAAAAACAAAAAAAAAACAGCAAAAAAATAATTAAAATATATTATATTAAAATAACAAAATGTCACGCAAACGGACGATTATCTTGCGTTTTTGAATCCTGCGTTTCGTTATGTTATGCTGATTCTACTCGAGGCATAATTAAAATTTATTTTAAGATTGAAATCTGAAAAATGGGACACTGAGATTTTGACCCAACCTTTAATCTGAAACTAGATTTTTTATTTATTTATATATTTCATTAATTAAAACACCATCCTACCATATTTCTTATGAAAGGAGGTCACGTAACAGTTATTCGCGTGCATATTGCATATAATTATGTTCCCACTTCCCCACAAAAAAACATTTAAAACAGTTATATTGTGTTTACAAGAGTAAACAGCAAATATCAAATTAAAACTGCTGCGGTGGTAAAAGTCGAAAATAATAACACATGATTTTGACATTTTTATTATCTTCCACACATAATTGTCGAGTATAAATATAATTCAAATAAATGTACACACACACAATAAACATAAAGCTACATTTAATTTATTGTTATTTAAAATTAACATGTTTTGCAATCCATATACGGAAGCGGCACACAAAGTGCATCATACAGATGCATTCATGTCGCCATTTGAGTGAATTGGTGTGCATATATATATATTGTGTACCGTAATAGCATCATCCACTTTCGCGTTCACATTTAATTACAATCGTATAATGCAAATGTTTGGGGCTGCTGCACTGCACAGCACGTTCTGAATATGTTTGGTGTGTGTGTGTGGCAACTGGCAAACTATTTGTGTTCGCCAACATTTTGCAACATGGGAAAAACATCAACAATGAGTAACTGGTGCCCGGATATCGCTCCTTCTTGTTAACTTGTTTGTTGCGAAAATATTTGAAATTGATAAATAGTCCAATTTAAAATCAAACTTTGCTAGATGATATAAACTTAGACTTCCCCAGATCTGATAAATGCCAAAGCATTTTCAACACACACACATTGCACGAACCTCAGTGTACACGAACGTACACAGACCAATGTCTGATGCGACCCTAAATTTATATGCTACGCAGCAAACATAATATTTATATTCTATAAATTATTCTGAAAGCAATGCTGGGGGGCATTTAAAATATTTTATTAAAGGAACAAAAATTATATTTTGTTAAAAGTTAAATTTTTGACTGAAAAACATTACAAACGCCGCACATTTTGTTTTGTCCATCGCGATGGGGGGGGGGGGGTGCCCAGCCCCATAATATCATGCTTTGTTATAATGTGGCGTAGGTGAGTTAACTGAATTACCGACCATCGCGTCCTCCCTCGCTTTCCACCCCGACCATCCCTTAATACATAATTTTTGTTTGTTTGCCCAATAATTCATCTTTCATCCCAGTGAAAGCAACTCACTCCGAAACGACTCAATTGGGAAAATGTGTACGGTACTCATACCGTACCATATATATAACGAATTGTTTGTTGGGTATTTGCGCAAAAGGCAGCTAACCAGTTAATACACAGAAGCTGCAAGCTTTGTGGAAGCCCGGCGGACCAATGCGCCAACTGCCGACACACTCTCGCGCCGAAAATGGACTTGCAGAAAGGTTGAAGGTGCAATCCCAATGGAGCCATTGCAAATATGTAACTGGATTTTACATTCATTTCATTGGAAAGATGGTCAATGCTTTAATATACCGCATATTCCCCCCACACGCATATATTCTGCGTTGTAACTGTATTCGTGTAATTAATTCAGATGCAGAAACATGTTCGTTGTTGTGATCACATTTGATTCGAAAAAAAGGGTGATCCAATTGGAGGTAATTTTTTAAATCGATTTACTTTGACAGTTCTTAATATGTGTCAACTGTCTTGCATATATATTACGTTTGCTTTTAGTATTTATTGTCATTTCATCATGAATAGAATCACGTCTGAACAACGTTTACTAATAAAAATAATTGTGGAAACCTTTTTCCTAAAAACGTTCTCAGTTAGAAATTGTTATAGAGCTCTTATAGAGTTTTTATGGAGCTTATCACAAGAAGAATTCCCGTGAATTGACCACCGTCATCTTGTGTTGTTACACCATTATATTACTTTCCGTGAAATTTATGTGAAATCTCTTGTTTACGTCGAAGCCAACAAAATCCGTGCTATTCTCGGAATACCGATCACTTTACTTGAGGGAGTGGTCGAAAATTGGACACACAGAATGAACCTTTGAAGAAAATTAAATGTTTTTAAACGTTGAATATCATGAACTAAACTATCAATTTAAACCAATTTTTTCCTCAAAATATAAATTATTTTATGTTTAATAGGGTTTTACAATAAAAGGTTTCATTACGATGTGAAAAAAAAGAGAGAAATCAATAAATGTTTATTTCATTGTAATGAGAAAGGTATGCCATTACAATTTGAAAACTACATCAGCTAAATGGCCGCCATTTGAGGCTGTATGTCCTGGATAACTTCACGAATTCCATCTTAAGGGATTAAATCGATTGTGGAGCATTGGCATAGACCTTACCTTTCACGTGAACCCAAAGAAAAAAGTCTAAAGATGTTAAATCAAAAGATCTCTGTGCCCAATTAACGATATCTTGAATTTTTGGCAAATCTGTAACAGCCCTATAAGACCTCTATAGACTATAACAAATACTAACTGAGAATTTTTTTATTGAATAGGTTTCCAAAATTGGTAAAGCTTTGTGGAAACGTGGATCTTTCTATGATTAAATGGCATAAGTGGCATAACCTACTGAAAACAAATGGCATAAGAAATGGCATCGAAAATATATCGCTGTTTGTGTTTTACTGTCGAAACCGAAAAGTTAATGGCCCGTTTTTATTTAAAAAATCATTAGGAAGCTCTTATTGTATCACCCTTTATATTACAAAATTTTAGATTTGGTATATAAATTGAAAGTTCGAATCATCAGTGATAGTGGCAACTACAAAACGCCACAAACAACATGTTAACACATTGTTTTGGAAATTGAAAAATCTTTCAAAATAATCACGATAAAAGTAACTTAAGCCGCACAGACTTAACTGCAACGGAATTGTTTATGCGGCAACAACACGCCACATCAAAAACGGGATACAAATGAAGATTAAGTGAACTTTAACAAAAGTCCAATTTTAAAAGGAAACCTATCACGGACGTACAAAGCTATACAGCTATACACAACACACAGCACCAAAAAGCATAAACTTTCGCCATGAATTCAATGAAAATTGTTGTATATACGAATTAACATGGAATATACAAAACGATAAAACATTGGGTTGAAAATTAACGCGACAATAAATTGTAAAGTTTCCACAAAAAGGGCACACAAAGAGGGTGACGTTTTATGCATTTATTGCGAAAATTTAGCTAAAAATACTCAGTCATTTTGCGAGTCATACGTGTGTGGGTGTGTGTGTTCATGTTGTTTTCCGTGTATGATTGTCTGTTTGTTTGTGTTGATAAAGTTTTCCGTGTGTAGTTCCCAACATGCCCATGCCCATGCCATTTGGGGTAATCCACTGCCGCCCACAATGCGGCCGCCCCACCATACATAATATATTCCTTTTTGCAGCATTCCGTAAATGCATGTAACGCACGATGGCGAGGTCAGAGAAAATGCGATGGGTGGTAACTCCAAACGGTGGAAGCTTGCGAAATAACTGCACACGAACAATAATCACATTTCACCCTGACTGAAAAGCAATTGTTCATGCATGCATTTACACACATTCACCCCCGTCCCATCAAAATGCATTGCATCCGTGTGTGCGTATTTGCGAGCTTGTCGCTTAATAAAATTAAATAAATGAGGTGTTTTATCAAAGTTGACTTCATTTCACACAACATTTAAACGCAGGGATAAAGTCTTAGTTGGCATTTTGTGGTGACGCAAAATTGTTTAGGGCAAAGCCGTTAACGTTTTGAAATAATTTGAATTCAGGATTCAAAGATGTGTTTAATGAAATATTTTGGTTTTTATGTTGAGGGAAATGTGGCGGCTTTACTGACACAAAAAACTGACACATTTTTGGGTTTCTAGTCAATAGTTCAAGGCTTAAACCTTTAAAGAATGTTCCTAATTAACGTTACTTTTATTTTAGATGGTCTTAAATTCAAGGACACTCAAAACCTCTCCATTAAATAATCAGAATAAATATAAAAAGGAATTATCTTCGTTCAACCTAATTGGATAAATAATCTTAATGGCACAATACAGTTTTTAAATTATTTTGATCTTGATATATAGGGTGTTCCATAAGCGGCACGGCGAGTTATTTTTTTGATAATTCATGAGATCTCAAACACAATATGTTTTATTTAGTTGCTATAACATCGACCGCTCGTTAATGGAAACCCCTATATTTTACTGGTATTATTTATTATTTTTTAAGTAAATTTAAGTTATCACTGTCAAAACAATTTATTGCAAATTTAAAATATTTTTAGAAATATAAGTTATATTTTATTATCGAAATGATTTATATCAATTAGATAGAATCCCGTTATAACATTATGTCAAAACTAATTTTCGCATGATTCGAGTTATTTGTGGAATTCTATTGTGCAATTCCCGTGGCAATATTTGGATAAATTTTAATTTTTTCATGAACATTTTATTTTCGTAAAACTCGCGACTTATTAGTTATTACACTGATTAATACAATTTTACCAATATTTCGAAAACAAAAGGTTATGAAGAAAATAAAATAAATATTTTTTTGCATTACAACGGTAAAATTATAATATTAATTACACTCCGTTAACGAATCATTTTCCAATACGATTAATAAATCAAAAAAATAATTTTAAAATTTTGCGCCAACAAATTATCGTTAAGTAAAAATCCTTGCCTTAAAACTGCTCGATTATTATTGCAGTTAATTGCAATTAAAAAAAATTACCAGCTGATTGACAATGTGTGCATTGATGCGTGATTGTGGTTGTAAAATAGTTGTAACCGGAAACTGCCATACCAGACTTCACTGTGACATCAACTAACTGGTTGGTGGTGTTCTTGCACAAAACGACTCATTACTTCAATCGTTTAATTTTTAAATTTTAAATTGTCCTCAAGTTTATTATTAACAAGTTCTTTTTGCCTTTTTTTTTTTAATCTAATTTAAATAAATTATTTAAAATTTCTGAGAGTATTTTTAAGGAAAGTATAAATTGGTGATTTTTTTTTCTGTCGCGTGTGTTTTCTTGAATATAACTTTATTTTACGAATCATATTACTGCATACAGTGTAAATAAAGTATAGAGTTTGTAAAAGACGAAAATTAAATTGCATGCAGTTGTGAAAGTCGTCTTAAATTAAAAAATGTGAGTATGAGTTTAATTTGTCGGTATAATTATTGTGAAATTTTAAAATCAGTGTTGAAGAACAAAATGGGGGATTTTTTTCAAATTTCAAATTAATGAAGAGGATAAATTGGATTTTAAAAAATTTTAATTAAAATACATTAAACGTAATCCTAATAAAATTACTTAAAAAAAAGTATTACCCTGATGCAAAACTACCTAAAACAAAAAGTAAAATTATTGAAAAATAAAAAATCAGTTCATTGACCTGAGAAACGTTGCCCTTGGCCAATTCAACTCGTATAGTTTGTTTCAATTTTTCAATTCGCATCTCCATTTAATTGTACACAATTATATAACTGAAACAACAATAAACAGCAAAGCCCTTTACATATTTTGTGTCTTTACCCTTCCTCCTCCCCAAACCTTTGATTGACGTTATTCCCTAATTTATTCCGTACGCTTGCACTGTGTGCACAGCAACGTCTGTTGTCGATTACACAGCCGTTGAATTTTAATTGTCGATCATCTCCTTACAGGATTTGATCGATTTAATGTCACGCTCTACTCAAATCTGCATCACTGTGTACTAATTTGCATGCAACATGCTGTGCCTTTGCCATAAAACTGTAATATGTGCCAAATGATGCAATGCATGATTAAATGACGCTTGTATAATCAAATTATAACATCCCTAATCCTCATGCAAAGATGTGTGATTGTCATTATACGGCGCAATATCTGATTGACTGTTATTGATTAACTTTGCACTGTTTTCGATACATGCACATTGCATATTATTGTACGTGTAACGTGCGGTACAAGCTTGTGTAATACTTAGTCACGTCATGATAAGCTCCTTTTGTTGCATTGCTCTTATGCACATCAATTCCAATGTAATACTCGCACTTCTATAGACTCCGAGGATTCTGCTGTTACAAAATGTGCTGCCACCTCATTGCCACATTCCGCTAATTCCATCACAGTCGCAAATGATTGCAAACGCTGTAAATTAAGTAGTAACGGCTTATCAGTTCCAAAATTTACATTATTTGCATGTGCGTTCGGTGTTACTCCACATTACTGTGGACTCCGACTGTAACTTATCGACTTTGAAAACACAATAAGTAGGGTTGTCTCGTTTACTCGTGTTGCTGTTTATTATTTTCTGCGGCAAACAAATATTTTCATCAATACATAATTTCTCAGTTTGATTTCGATTTATACTTTTTATCTAAATCCACGCGCCGGAATTTCAGAACCTTTTGTTGGTGTCTGTTTTGTCGTACAATACTAGTTGACGCGCAGTGCTTTATTAAAGCAATTAGTAGTGCCTTTGTAACGTTATTTGTATTCGGTAATTGTTTCCGATTAATTGTGTGTCATTAATTTTAATTTATTTACGTGACTTTTATTATTTAGAATTTTATTTTTACATTTTTATGACTGCAAAGTTTATTTTTAGGAATTTGCAATTTTTTAAAAATATTTTACTGACTGCAGAGTTTATTTTTAAGAATTTGCAATTTTTTAAAAACATTTTCCTAACTGCAGAGTTTACTTTTAAATTATTGCAGTCTGAATTTACTATTAAAGGGATTTTTGTTAAACATTTTACAATAATTTTGTTTAGGACGCTTTTAAAATTATCTGAATTTAATTTTAAATAAATTTAAGGAAACAATGAAATATTTACAAAAAACTTTTTGACGCTCATTATGTATTTTGAACGCTATAAAATTACTTTCAAAATTATTGCAACATCCCTTTAGTGCTTTTAAATATTTACACATTACAATTTACAAACAGCAGTTATCACTTTCCATTTAATTTATGAATTAAAGACGAAGCTCCAAAGCCAAATCCCCCCGATAAATGCAGAGCATTTACACAAAACTAAAACCGATATTTTAAAATGTTATCACATTGTGGCACAATAATATGTGGGGCGTTTCATTTGACTCCAGGCCTTCGAGTGTGTCTGGTAAATTTAGGTTTAGTGTGTCCATCCGACTGACAAGTTTTATTAAAACACAGAAAATATTTAAATATAATAATTTATATACAGTAAATTTTAAGTGAATCAAAAAAAAAATTCTTGACAAAATATTGCAAAATAAAACAACATGACTCTAAATATAATGACTAATCAAGTGAGTGTGCAGTAATGTAACAGTAAATACTTTAATTGCTTAATAATGACAATGTCTATTGTGTGCAGATTGAAATCATGATGGCATCATTACCAACATTTAATAAACACCTGGGCCAGGCTGGTTGTGTCGAGGGTAGCGTTGCTGGAAGCGTCACCTCAATTGGAACACCCAGCGAGAGTCACAGCGAGGTATCGTCAGCTGGTGGCGATTGGAGTGACATGCGGGCCATTGCGCTGCAGTTGGGTGTAGAAAATCCCGATGACTTATTTACGGAGAGATTTAAGGTTGACCGACAAAAATTAGAAAATATGATAAGAGGTATTTACAAAAAAAAAAAAACAGTTTTTCAAAATTATAATTTAAGCCACGCATTATAATAACTTAAATAAAATTTATGATTTCATTTCCACATTTTAGTTGACTCTTGCATGGACGGAAATAACAATGCATTAAACTTCTTTGAATCGGTACGTTTCCATAATTTATTAAGGACTGCATTTACGACTGTAATTAACCCACAGGTTATGAAACAAACTGAAACATATATAACGTGGCCGTGTCGCTTGAAAATTGGGGCCAAGACTCGCAAGGATCCTCACGTACGAATTGTCGGCCGGCCCGATAACGTCAATCTCGCCAAAGAACGCGTACTGGCTGCACTCAATCCCAAGGTACTTCACATGCCCCCACAAATATTCCCGCACGCAAATTCATTTTTTTTGCAGTTTTTGCGGCGCTGTCTCATTTTGAATATAACAACTCCCCCCCCCCCCACCCCTCCGCATCCCGGAATTCATTCACATCGCATGAGTTCCCTTGGTGTTATTAGTTTGATTTACAATTCTGTTTTGCAATTTTCCGGTCATTTGCGTTCAAAGGGTACTCGTGTCATCATGAAAATGGACGTATCATACACCGACCACTCGTACATTATCGGACGTGGCGGCAACAACATCAAGCACATTATGGAGGAGACGGCAACGCACATTCATTTTCCCGATTCAAATCGATCCAATCCGACGGAGAAAAGCAATCAGGTGTCATTGTGTGGCAGCCTTGAAGGGGTTGAGAAGGCACGTGCTAAAGTTCGGGTGAGTTATCATTTGTTTGCGTGTGTGTGTGTTTGAATTTGTGCTGCTTTGTAAATATAATTGCAACGGCGCGCCCGATCAAAGAATCACCTGAATAGGGAGCATAAAGAATTTACAGCTTATTTTTCAATTTGTTCGCAAAAGCTTTCAACACCCTTGTTGATATCGTTTGAGCTTCCAATCGCAGCACCTGAACGTCAAATTCCCGACAATCACACGCCTTACGTTAAGGATGTCGAACTCAAGTACAATGTGCAGGTAAAGTAAAACACTCCACATGAAGTGTGACAACAACGACGAATTTAAAATATATAAATCATTTTTTCTTGTGACAAAAATGTTCGCAGGTTATCTTCTCGACAAGACCAAAATTGTACTCATCACTGGTTCTAGTGAAAGGCGCTGAAATGGAGGCTGTCAAAGTGCAGGAAGCCACGCAACTTTTGATCAAGTATATGTGTGACAGCATTGCGGTATGTGTAATGAACTTATTATTAAAATTCCAAGCTACATAAATTAAAATGGAGCAAAAAAGCTCATTTAGTAAAAAACCGTTGGAGATTTTTAAATTAAACCTTTTGTGGTTTTTTGTGTGCATCCGCGGGAAATTTTGAGCAACATCAAAAGATCAAAGTCGGAAGTAAAAGTATGAAACTAAAAATTCTAATTCGCGTTAAATAAAAAAGCACTTTTTTTTTTTTTAAATTCGCAAAATGGTCTGCAGTAATTAGCAAAGGATAGTGCAATCCGCCTCGCAGAAACGACTTCATTGCAGGGAGAGCGACGTGTGATTTGTTTAAACATACATTGTATGAGCAACATTGAGTACTTTTGCTGCAAAATAGAGAATTTCAAAAACTTTGTCTCCAAAATTAGTTGCGTTCTATTGAGATCTTATTTAGTTTATTTCAATACAATGATATTTTAAACAGAATAATACTTTCTCTAGTCGACAAAAGGTGGCGCATTTTTTAAGGAATAAGTTCTAAAAGCTGCATCACTTATTGACAACATAAACAAAGTCCAATTCATTTAATTAAAATCATAAATAGTTAATAATGGCATCGTTCTTTTCACTTTATGAACATCTTTCACAGTTATTTTTACATGCAATTCAACAACAACGGTAATCTACCTCGCACGTTACCTCAGCTGTTACGTCTTTGTGATAACGAAACAAACAATATTTTCAAAACAATTTAATATTGAAGTGGATGATGTGAAAAGCACGAAGCCAATAAACATGGCAAGTCGTTAAACTCAATTTAATTCCCATTTTAATTGTTCCAAGTTTTCCTAAGAGATTAATTATTTTGCAGCGCCATCTTACGGCCAATAGAGTAATAAATATAACTAATGAGTTAATCGTAGTAAGAAGCAAGGTTTATTTTGATGTTGAATTGCATTTAACAAAATATTTTCAAAACAAACTAATTAAAATCTCAATATAACATGGCTATTTAATAATAGGCAACAATTTCTAAAAAGATTTTCAGCCACATTGGCAACTCCTCCACAAAATGTTAGTTATCAATATTAATTCCATTTTGTATATTCTCCATTCATTAAAATTAAAGCAACTATTCCTAGCTGCATTCACTTTTGTTTATGCAGCCATGCACCACCCACAATCTGCATTCACATGCATGCTTGTTATTTTAATACACCCCAAACTGCTGCTCTCATTGATGAAATGAAATTTTTTTTCCCTTCATTGTCGTTTTGTTTCTCGCTTTTATAAGCTACTGCTTGGTACTGATTAGGAAAAAAAAAAAGGGAGATTAAGCCCTTTTGCAACTGCATATTGTGCATCTAAAATCGAAAATACATTGCATAGATACAGTACGCAGTGCACAATGCAAAATATGTTGTTCTTTCCCATTCTAGAATGAGACCTACGTTCACATGCAATTAGAGATCTCGCCACAACATCACGACATTGTCCGCGGCCCGGACAATACACAGCTGCTGAGCATAATGGAACGGACGAAAACAAAGGTAAACCGAACTATCATTGTGCAACCCCTTTTTTTTTTTTTGTTGTTTCATTTTATGTTGAAAAGCACTCATGTTACTGTGAGATGTTGTATGCAGAAATTTTCCAATCAAATATTGGAACTGCAATTAACGTTATATTGTGTTTTTCTAAACAATGAAACTGAAAGATGCACTTTTACATTTATTATATTTTTGTATGTGTGTGTGTTCGTTACTGGCACAATTTAGATAATCTTTCCGGACGTAAACGACATGAACACAAAACCCATCAAAAAATCTCAAGTGATCATAACTGGAACAATCGATGGCGTCTATCTGGCGCGACAACAGCTAATTGTAAGTTGAATTGCTTGCAGTTTTTGCAGCCAATCTGAATGACGCTTGTAAAAATGAAAAATTCTGTGTCCAATATTTCAGGGAAGCATTCCGATTACGCTGATTTTCGACTACCCCGACAACACAGTCGATACATCAAAGATAATATCACTGAGTAACAAGCATGGTGTTTACATAACGGTGCGCCAAAAGTCTCGTCAGAGTTCACTCTGTATTGTGGTAAAGGGCGTGGAGAAATTTGTGGGTATGCATATTCATCCTTTTTAGCCCTTCTTCTTCTTTTTTTGTTGCCATAAATAATGCGGCTAGGTATTTTACATTGCATTTATAACACCACTACCCTCCTCCCCGTCAAAACATTGCAGACAAAGTATACGAAGCGCAACACGAACTTTTGAACATGACAACACCACTGATTCGACCCGAAATTCCGACTGTCTACTTCTCACCGACTGACTTTGACCAGGAGCACATCTATCGCAAAAACTTGGCCATGCTGCTCGCAAACTATCCGGAGAGTCCAATAACACCAATTATGCCGGGCACACCGACACAATTCAACTACAACACGCTGGCCCTGCAAAAGATGCACATCTCGCCCAACAACAATCTTACACCGACGACGGCCCGCCTCCCCACCAACCACATTTTGGCACCGATGGCGCCAGGTGGTGGTGCACATATGCCAACAATAACCGCACGTCAAATGCAACAGCATCAGCAGCAGATACAGCGCAATAGCATGCGCTCGGCTAGTTTCCGAGGTACGTCCACAAACGCCAACTGCAACATCATCGGTGCGGGCAGTGCGGGAGGTGGTGGTGCTGGTGCTGGCGGTGGTGTTGGAAGTACTGGCAACTATTTAACTGTGCCACATTTGTCACCACGAAATACTTCAAACAACACCAGCGGATATCAAAGCTTCAGCAGTAGCACCACGTCACTGGAGCAATGCTACCAGCCGTACAATAATGTGTCGTCATCTAATTACTCACCGGAGCATTCGGGCAATTATAGTGGTGGAGGAGCTGCTGCTGCCAGCGCCAGTAATATGACGCATGCAAATCGATGCCACAGTGACAGTGGTAATACGCATAGTTTGGACTTTAACTACGGCAGTCCGGCATTCGATATGAAGGTAAGTACATAGTAATTTGTAATTATGAACATTGAATTAAGAATGTGTTGCATAATTTGGAATGTAGCGTGTGGAAGGATACAAAGCAATGGATCGTGCACCGCATGGTGAAGTGCGCACACCCACCAACCACTGGACTGGCCTTGGCCTCAGTAAAACATCGCCGCTGCCAAGCACAACAGAAATCACGTGGCCGCAGACACAAACAGATGCACCACCTGGTTACGTCAACATGGCAGCCACCAGTGGTCTGATGGATGTCTCACCAGCACAGCGTAGACTGGAGTTGCTGCAACACAAGGACATTTACAGTATGTTGACCTACATGGGACTCGAGCATTACATAAGTACGTGGTGTTATCCTTTATAACGCAAATGAAGTTCACTACATCTTATTATCTCGTCCCTTTTTATACACAGAGACATTTGTGTGCAACGAAATTGACTTGGACATATTTTCAACACTAACGGAGGATAACCTAATTGATTTAGGCATTACCGCATTTGGGCCACGCCGTAAAATGGTAATGGCCATTAAGGTGCTGAAGACAAATGCTGGAAATTCACCCTCATCGGGTTTGGCGAGATTTTCGGGATCAGCGGCACCCGGTGCAGAGCGCCGCACCACAATCCCCTGGTAGATCCGTATTTCCAATACGCCATTGCCAACGTCGATATTTTGCTTTTGCACAGCCCAACCCCCCCACCCCCAGGCAATATCAATGGGGGGAAAAATGCAGCCACACAAAAACTTACGAACCAATGGTTAATGAAAAATTCATTTTCTTAACTCAACTTTTAATTATCTCTATTTACATTACTCTTTTTCTTATTTTCTATACTCATTGTTTTGTTTGTTACTTTTTGTTTGCATGCATTTATTTGTACACTTTCGGCTTGAGTTTTTCTTCGTCGCTGTTGTTTATGAAAAACAAAAACAAAAAAAAAAAATGTAAAAAATTTAGAGGAAAATTCAATTAATTCTCTTTCCTTCGTAGTATTTAAATTAAAACTTCTGTGAGGCTAATTGAATTGAGTTCTGGAAATTCTTCGTCGTTAGTAATAATGTTTCTGCACACTTTCGGGTGCTTGTGAAACGATATTTGAATTTTCCTCGCCAAAAAAAGAAACGAAAATTACGTACGTGTTTACTCGTTTTGATATGTGTTTGCGGAATTATGAGAAAAATTAATTTTTTTTCTTTGTGGAAATCCATTGAGAAATGGTGCTAAAGTCTTTTAAAAATACTTCGGACCAGACACGAGCTTTCATTTGCGGAAGCCTATTAGACATGACATCACAGTCGTCAAAAAATAAATATATTTTTAAAAGACTGAATGCCCAAAAAAAAAAATTACTAAAAAGATTTTTCTCACACAATGAAATTAATATCCATTAATTTTGAACATTTTTCCAAACAGTTAATAAAATCATTTTATTTGAACTTTATTTCTTAGAATAAGCTCACCCGCCGCGCTCTGCTGAGCTTTTAAAGTTCAATTTAAATTTTTTAATCAGCTCTTTGCGTATTTTTTAAATATAAATTAATTTAATTAACCATTGTTTAATTAAATGTAATTTAGCTCTATGTAGCATGGCATTTTTTTGGTGCATCGGTCCTGTCCATAAAGAAAAACAACAAAATCTCGGATCAAGTATTTTAAATTAATTGTTTCCTTTTTTTTTATTTTAATCGTATTCGCACAAAAAACAAAAATCTTCGTCCTCACTTTTTTAATAACTGAATTCATTTACTATTTTCTATTCACTTGAGTTTCATTTTACATTAATTTCGTGCTCTATTTCATTGATTTGCATTCTATTGACACTATTTCTCATTTAATTCCTTTTTTTTGTTGAATTCTTTTCAAGTAACTATATTATATTATTAAATCCCAATCTTGCACGCTATTTATTTTGGGTTTATTTTCATCATTTTTGTACAGTTTGCATGAGAGATATCGAGCTGTTTTTTCTAGAATAAGTCGGAAAAATATTAAGCTTTTTTTAACGAACAAAGAGCTTCGCGAATATTGTCTATTATATATTCCATCCTAATTGATTGGTTTACATATAAAATAAATCGAGAAAGAAACGCTTTTCAAATATTAATTCCCTCATAATCAATATAAAAAAGCCAAGCAATTTAATTCAATACTCAAAAGTACTCAATGTACTCATAGCAGCATTTACAATAAGATTTATGTATAATAATTTTGCGCTCATTTATAATTTTAATTGCGCTTGAAATATAATGTTTAAATGCCAGGAATAAGAAAAATACTATTATAACTAGAAAAAATACGGTATTGAACTTTTTTTTTTTGTAATTAATCTAAAAAAGATCATTGTATTAATGTTATTAAATCAATAATGTTGTTTCAAATATCTTATAATATACAAATTGATGCAGGAACATTAAACAATTTTGTTGTTATTAATTATTATTTATTGGAATATTACAATTTAAATTTAAAAATGTTTGTAAATTAGAAATTGGGAATTACTTTGCTATAAAAATTGTAATTACCATAAATTTTCAGCCTACAAGGATTTATTAAAATTGAAACTAGCTAAACGACAGCCCACTTCGTCAGCAAAAAAAATACGTTTTTATAATTTTTGTTTCGTTGTTTCTAAAAAACATTTTTTAAATGTTTTATTTTTATTTTTACTCTATTACCTTTGTATCGCGTAATAATCCAGACTTAAAAAGAAAAACTAACTAAATTGGTTGTTACGGGCAGCATAAGGAAACATACGCTTTTTGCCATTTTCTTTTAATCAAAAGAACTTATGAAACTGGAAGGAAAGTATTAAATCAATAAAGGAAATCAAAAGCACGTAATTTAAAAAAAATAATACAACAGCATCAAAACAGCGAAACGTTATGTTACTTATACTTGTTTAATTCAGGCGATAACCTCTTTTGTTTGGCGATGTGCTGATAAATGTTAGAAAAAAGTATTTCTTGCAAAACGAATCCTTTTTAATTTATATACGATCCCAAGGACATATATAAATATTTGCACTCCGGTTTTTTTTCGAAAAAAACTCGTTTTAACACCCTCTGAGCTCAAAAACATGGTCTACATTGGTTCAGATTATTGAGGGTTAAATAAGATAAGGAAACTTGCAGAACATTTCAAGGTCAAAATCGAAAAAAAATTTATATCCCAGAAACCTTAAATCATTTTGAATTTTTTTTTACATTATTGTAGGATTAAATAAGATAAGAAAACTTGTTGAATATTTCAAGGTCAAGATTATGAAACTCATGGTCATATTTTTATAATGAAAATATGTAATTTAAAAACTGTGTGTTTTAGAGTACTATGATGATATGCATTATTGCTAATCTCGAAAAAAGTATCAATTTTGGACAAAAATCAAGGTCAAAATTCAGAAATTTCAAGGTCACATTTTCCACACAGTAGTTAAATAGTATCGTTAATATTACAAGATCCCACACAAGTGTCATCTACATCAAGGATTTACAAAAATTTAAACACCACAAAACCAAAACACACACTAAACTAAAAAAGTGCATTTAAGCGTCAAAAATTGAGGAAAGTGAATAAAACAGCTGGAAAATAGGGATGAAAAAGAAATGTGATGCATCCACAATGTCAATCGAATACCGCACACGCTACCACAAAACCCTGAGCAAACATGATACTTAACTTGCATTGTGTTGTATATGACTTATCCGGTGCAGGGAGAAAATGATGCTGCAAGAAGTTTTATTCCGGCAATCCAATGTTTGTATACAAGGTGTGTGTGTGCAGTGTGTTGTGTTGTGTGTGTGCACTCCATGGATGTTGTTTCTGCTCATTTTGTTACATCCTTGTTTGCTGAAACTTTTGCATCGTACTTTGGCCGTGAACACCACACAATGCATACAGCTGTAAAGATTTATCGAAATGGATAAGTACAACTGCTTATGAATAAAACGATGCATTTGTGATTTAAAATTCTGTTTAAAAAAGTCAAATATTTTAAAGCAATTCTGTTAAAATGCGATTGAGATTTAATTTAAATTAAGGATTTTATTCCCAAAAAGGAACATTTTAGTGAGAGCGGTACAATGTTTTGTAGTTTGTACTCAACATTGGTTGTCCTTATTGGAAAACACGCACTTAAATTAAAACATCTAAACGAGTCCCTGAAAATTTGCGTTATTTTAAAGTTGTGACCTAATTATTATTACAGATGGTACAGTCGATAGAACTTTTGCTAAAATATTCAATGTTCTCTATAACATGCAAAATTAAAAATTAATTCTCAGAAAGCTTTTGTTCCTTATAAATATGAACGATGTTACAATGGTGAATTATTTTTGAGGATAAAATGGGTCAGAAAATGGGATGCACAATATTCCCCTGCGGCCGTTGCATGTTTCAAGTCATGCGCAATCACTTTCACTCATTCATAACGATTTTAATCGTTATGATAACGATTTGAGTGGTTTTCATTACTCAATCGTTAGAAATTACTGAAAAAATTTGTTTTTTTGTGTTTATTATTAATATTTTGGTATTTTGTTTTAATAACAATAAATAATTTATGCAGAAAACCAACTAAATAAATAAATATTCAATAATTTAAAACATAAATAAATTGCATAACGAGCTTCAAAAATAAACAATTCAATTTTAAAAATACGATTGAAAGTGTTTTAAGAATTATGATTTTAATAAAAACCATTTTCATAGTGAAAACAATCCTGTGATTATTGACAATCCCCCCCCCCCCCCAAAAGGGATTTAGCATAAATTAATTCTAACCAAATTTTGTATAAAAGCTTATCCGCATATTGTTAAAGCACAGCATGCATGACGTACCATTCCATAACACGCACTTTTATATGACACTTCACTCCTTTGACAACGTGTTCTTCGTGTTATTACAAAAGTAGTCTGTTACATTTTCTACAGAGTTGCCTCATAAATTACGCCCAACAATTCATTTTCTTCACACCCTAATAAATTCTATTGCGACCAAAGAGTAAGAAAAAAGTGACTTGGTTACTTTTATGATCTTGTTTTTCACACACGCACCGTGCATCATCATGCCCTCTGCCGCATGCGCCTGCCACCTACACTCTACTCCTTTGGCCCACACACAATATCAAGGGAAAATCTTAAATGTATGTACGTTTTATGCATGTGCGTATGAGTGTAATGTAAACAAGGTCCTTAACATGAAAGTAAAGAAAACGAAAACAATGATAACAACAACAACAACAACAACAACAACGAGTTATCAAAACAAAAAAAAGACACACGTTTAAAGATAGGATAAACCTTGTTATTCCACAAGGGAAGCGTGGTGTTTTTTTTTTTTTTTTGACTAAAAGCTGGCATTCTTTCATCAAGAAATATTTGTAAAAATTATTTTCACAAAAGAAAAAATTTTGTCTTAAAGTTCGATACCTTTTATGTTGTTTATGTTCATCTAAGATCATCGCAGTACATTGTAGACAAGGTTAAATAATCGCAAGGAGTTATTTAATGAATGCCGCTTAACTGACTTTTAGCCAATTAAGTTAAAATCCCATCACAAAGAAGACAAAAGACCATATTATTCAAAAATAAAATGGGAAAGATATTTGTGCTTATTTTTTAATGAATAAATACACATAATATTGAGAATTATTATTTAAATTTAGTTAACTGTATTTATCATTGGTTAAGAAACCCAGTTTAAATATTAAAATCAGTGGTATTGGTTTGGTAATGACATCAATCCTCTTACCTGTGGTATTAAAACGAAAGATTTTCTTCGAATTTCATAAAGGGTGATTCAATTAGAGGAATTTTTTTTTAAATTTTAACAGTTCTTAAGTGTCAACTGTTTTAACTATATGATTGCCATTTCATCATGAATTTAGACTTACAGCTGAACCACGTTTACTAATCATTGTGGAAACCTTATTTAAAAGTAATTGCTCAGTTTAAAACTCCATATTTCCATATTTTGGTCATCATAATCAATATTCGTGTAAAGATAACCAAATTACTTACCAATTTTATACTATTTAACATTGATCCATCAACCAGAGTGCGTACTGCCACCTATTATGATAATACGAGTATTGTTGCAGTAGCAAAGAGTGTTGGTGAAGACCGTGATCAATCAATTCGTCGTCGTTCTCGAGCTTTCAACGTTGTAGGGTATTTTGAAACTTCATCTTTAGTTAAAAGCGAATTAAATACAGCTAAGAATCATTTAAGAATAAATTAAATGGAATAAATCAAATTAACGATTGAAATAAAATTTAAAATTCAATACATTGAAATTATTACGTCTTTTATCATTTTTATTTTAAAAAAGTATAGAAAAGCTCCTATGGTACCACCCTTTATACTTTAAATCAATGTAAGCTGAGAGCTCACATCATTAATTTAAGATCGCATTGATTGGTAACCCGTGAAGGATGTCATAATAAATAAATAATTGATTTAACTTTAATTTTAAATGCATAACTTTAACGTTTTTATTCTTATTCTTAAGAATATTTTCAAATTCATTGCATGATTTTCGATATTAAATTGGTCATTATTTAATGTCCTTTCGAATATTATTTGATGACTTTAATACTATGTGTAAGTCAACGACAAGGTAAATAACACTGACAACTATTCAGACAAGAAAAAGTTGTCCCATTTTCGATATTATTTAGAAACACAGGTAAAATATTACGCATTCATGGAGGTTCCCTTTGTGTAGTTGCTGAAAATACTTCAGTGCAGCGTTCAATGTGCTTTTTTAATACAAATCATTTGCCGACTTCAATAAAAAGGCAAACGCCACATAAACCCACAAAACTAACAAAGCCACCCATGGAACTGGCAGCGCCCAACACTGCCGATTAACCATATCGCTGTATAGCATTTTCACGAGTGCACCAAGCCACCATAACGAACAAGCAATAAAAATCATCAAATATTGGTAATTTGAATAAATTCATGTCGAACGGTTATCGCGTTCCCCATTCTGTCAGTTTCTATTCCCCAATCTGATTTTCCATCAAATGTTTTTGATTTGTTTATACCTCTAAATGATTTCATTTTTTTTTTACTCGACACACATTTTTTTATTCAATTTTTACCCGGGTGCGTGCCTTCTGCATATTTTCAATATTTCCATTTTGTTCAATATAATATATTTAGCCGACAAATGTTCCTGAACAAACAGAGACGGTCGCAAATTTTCCATAAAAATTAGGAAACTCTGCACACAACTGTGTGCAGCTTGGATGGGGTGACAGGGGCGGGGGGAGGGAAGATGATGGTGGGTGTTGAGGGATGTATTACGGCCGTAGGGCATTGCTACAGCTTATAACAAATTTGATGAAACACGTCATTAGAAAAATTCAATAAATTCAACCCTAATTTAGGGATTTACAGGGAACGATTCGAAAATATACAGCGAGTAACAAGCCGTAGTACACATCGTACAAAAGATGATATAGGCGGCACTGATAATGACACAGAGGAAAAAACACAAATGAAAGAAAAACATACAACGCGGCGCAAGGAAAATGAAAAGAATATGCGAAGAAGCAGCTACAAATTGACGAGATATGAAAAATGAGTAGGCAATTTTCGCAAATAAAAGATTTTTGTTTCATCCGTCTTGTGCTGGGCTGTGCTGCAGTATCACTTGAAAAATGAGAAATAAAGCGACAGGGCCATGATGAGGACTTAAGGGGCGGTTGGTAATACAACAACATGGTACCCAACAAGAATTAATTTAAACATTATTCATGACTTGCAGTGGAGGAATTTTGCCTATGCCTATTGACTTGAAATTGTTTCTTCAATTGATATTAAATTCTTTGTGCAGATTTGTGTTGGAGCAATGTGAAGAAATGTGGAGTCGTGTGCAAGAATATTGATTATTAATATTGCTGACTGATTACAATATTGCCGATTATTCACAATATTTATTGCTATGATAGTTTATCATTGCTGTTGTTGTTTTTTTTTTTTCGATACTCAAATGCAAATCTGAAATACAGGCATTATAGTATATTTAGAAATACGAATAGCTTTACATGACTCAGTATATTTCATTCATTATTATTTTTATTATAAGCTAGTTATCAAAATGATCGACTATATTATCATGTTGATTATTATGATTCCATGAAATTATGCTCGTTATAGTAAAAAAGCTGTATTTCGAGGAACAACTACATTAAATTTAAAGATGGAAAAATACTTAAATTTCCCAACGCAGTGAAATAAGTATTGCAACCTGAGATTTGATGGAAAACCCTTCAGACACTATTCTTGGAATTACTTTTAAAATTCTGTATTTTCTGTAAATTTTGCATTATTTTGTGCACATTAAAAATCTAAGATAATTAATTTCACTTAATATTAAATTCAAAAAAAAATACATTGCAGTGCAGGGAGAGCGAGATCGAATTTATATACGACTGCAGCTAATCTAAAATTTAATAAAATTTTACTGAGTTATATAAAAAATTTGACCTTGAAAATTTTTAATTAAAATGTTGAATTTTTTATTTAAAATTGATCCTTTTATTAATATTATAACACTCTGCAACAAATAGTTTTTGAATTACATATTTTCAATAGTAAAATATGACCCTGTATTTTCAAATTTTGACCTTGAAATGTTCAGCAAACTTATTTGTCTTATCAAAAACTACAATAATGTGAAATAACTTTTTTTTAATATTTACCGTTTCGGAATTATGAAAAGGGTGACCTTGAATTTTAAATTTTTGACCTTGAAATACTCTGAAAACTTATTTATTGCATTAAAAGATATAATAATGTGAATACATTGTTTTAAAAATATTTAACGTTTCGGAAATATGAATAGTTTGACCTTGAATTTTCCGATTTTACTGAATTTTTTAACCTTGACATGTTGGGAAAAGTATTTTTAATTATAAAACACTTTAAAATATGAATATGTGAAAGAATTGTTTTTTATATCGTGCAGGATTTCTGAGATTGACTTTGTTAGCATCCACAACATTTTTTGCAGGAAGGATCACAGAAAGGATATACGGAAATACAGTTTTGTTTAAAATACTGTTATTGATAAACTTTGTTAAAATTAATAAAATAGTTAAAGTCGTTTTTGAGAACCCGTACAAGCGAAGCCGTTTTGTTTTCAATAAATTGACCTTGAAGCATCTGACCTTGAAGAAATTAAAGAGAGTTTCTTATTATTTTCTATAATATTACAAATTGACATAAAACATTTTACAATTTAATTTTCATAGAAATTGGTGAAGTAGTTTTTGAGATCTAACGAAAGAGTAAGTATTAAAAATTTAATGAATTACTTTCAAAAACCATACAACTTAATCTAATACTATTTGTATAATAGTAAATATGTTTTTACTGTGATGATACCGCAAAGATCAACGTCAAGAATTATGTAAAACAAAAAATGTATATTGTAACGGTTCATTCCAGGACAATGGTATAGTCAGAAATTTACAATAACAACCGAGAACTACAGTGGTACGACACACAAAACCAGTGATTCTCTCCATATGTAAAATGGAATGTTTTACATTGACCACAAGAATGTATATTGCCAAGCAAATTTGCTTTAGACCTTAACTGTGTGGTAATTTCAAAGCCATAGAACAAAATAGAACTTAGGTCCTTTGCATTGAATTAAAAATAACATTGTAAAACATGTTGTTTTGCCTTCTGAGTTCTAAATTCAGAAGCTTAAAAAAAAAATCCAGGATAATATTCACATACTTGTAATTCATGTTTCAACCCTTAATTTGCTTATGAAATCTAACCAATTGAGTTGCCCAAAAAAATTGACTTCAAAATTATTGACGATATCCTTAATGCAACAATAAAGTGAAATAAAAAATAAACCATTTATTGGCATAAAAAAAAAATTGACCTCCATTGGTTTATCAGCAGGCATATTATAAAAAAGGAGAAAAATGCCAACCCCTAAATCCGTTTTAATACCGTGATTTTGTTTGTCGAAGCATATTTTGTGAGCGCATAATCGAAGGGTCCGGACGGTTCGATGTCAGCGTGCTGTGGGCTTTGAATGTACCTTTTTAAATATATCCCTTTCAAAAATAAAGTAAAAAAAAGAATCTAAACCTTATAATATATTACACAGTTGCTTTTATGTAAGGTTAAAGGGGAGCCCAAATCAAAGTGAATAGGAAATTAGAAGGCAATTATGAAAATATTTCCTAAAACAATGGGGTAACACAAAAAAAAAATTGTGTGTGAGCAAAAGTTTGCCCAGATTTGGCCTGCTGGAAACAGACGGTTTTTGTGACTAGGGTACATCCATACATAAATTCCCATCCACCCCCATCGCATCGTTGTTGTACGTATCATCTTACTTTGGACTGAATAAATCTTCATGGTAAGTATTTCACGGACAGTCGAGCGTTCAGCAAAGTGAAATAAATTTGTTTGGAATAATGAACATGAAAAGCTCAGCGTGCTTGCGAATGTGTGTGAGTGTGAATTTGTGTGCGTTTAGCGTTTGTGTGTGTGTGTGAATCGATTTGGTTGATTAACTTACTCGTAGGTGCGTTGCTTAATTAATTAACTTATACTTTCTGGCTTGCTTGCGGTTTAATTGAATATGAAAGCACAACCAAATATCTTGTCAAAGACAATTAGATATAATGTTAATGCGTAATTAACAGTTGTGCGTGCAACCCGTGCGATTAAACAGAGATTAAAGAGTGGCACCCGCTTGCGGCTCATTTTGCTCAACCCTTGGAAAGTATCCAAAATTATGATGATGTTGTTACCTTCATAATATAGGACTCGCACATCCAACACAGTAGGAAGCGAGTATAAGCGCTGCTGCGTTGAGATTTCTTTCCACTGCCACGTCTACAACATTGGTATAATGATAGTATATGTACGATCTGCGTTTTTGTTTGGCATTGTGAGTGAGCCGAGCCGTATGTGTTTGGGGAAAATTACAATTAAATTTGCTGCAGGCTGCTTTGTTTCGTGGTTTTCATTTTGCGTCGTTTATTTTTATTTGATCTCAAAAGAGATGAGATTTCAAATGATGGAGCACGCGTTCATAGAGCCCAACAGCAGCAACATAAATTCAGATAGTCACATACACATAGTACAATATGTTATGTAAAATGAATGCTGAATAAGAGTTACGTCACTTTCAGAAAAACTGGTAATTTCCACATCGAATGACTCTACACATTTAATATTGTGTAGAGTCTAAAGAGGAGTTCTTTATAGTGAATTTATATTTGTATTAGAAATTGGCTATTAAGGGATGGAACATTCTTTCAATTGTTTTTGATACTATTTTTAACAGACACAATTCATAATATTGTATAATATCATCTTCATAAATGTCCTTATTATGCAGCATAAGTTTGTTTCTTTGATTGTGGCCTCCTAAAACTTCAGATTACCGAAAATATTGGCACAAGTTTTCTCCATGTCGAAACAACATAATGTAATCGCGAAAAAAAACGCAGTTCACGAAAAAATTACATCGCAGGGAGAGCGAGGTGTGAATTTATAAACGACCTGTTGCTTAACTGCATTTTTATAAAGCTTTTCTGAGATATGTAAAATGTGACCTTGAAATTTCTGAATTTAGACCTTGATTTTTGTCCAAAGTTGGTACTTTTATTGAGATTAGCAATAATGTAGAACATCAAAGTACTCTAAAACACACAGTTTTTTAATTACATATTTTCATTATAAAAATATGACCTTGAGTTTTCAAAATTTGACCTTGAAATATTTAACAAGTTTTATTATATTATTTAGTTCTACAATAATGTCAAAAATATTTTTTTTAAATATTTAAGGTTTCTAAGGTATAAAAATTTTGACCTTGAATTTTACGATTTTGACCTTAAAATGTTCTGCAAGTTTTCTTATCTTATTTTATTCTACAATAATCTGAAAGAATTATTTTGATATTGTGTAAGGTGTCTGAGATAGAAAAGTGGGGTTTGTCTTTGTCCAACCCCTTTCTTGCCAGAAAGATCACCTAGCGGGATATAAGATATATGCAGTTTTGTTTAGAATACTTTGAAAAATAATTTTAAAATCTATATATTATGCCTCTATGTCCTTGTACAGTTATTTAAATTTATTTTCGGACCTGGTGAAATAGATTACTTATTATTAAAATCAAAAATGTATCTGGGTGGTAAGATTTGTCTTGGGGTTTGCCATGGACCGATTCCAGTAGGATCTGACAACGGATTCTGCCTTGAGCTGTGTCTAGTAAAATCAACGTTCTGCAGTAGCGTTCTTGGATAATTATCTCTGCTCTCAAAGGTAATCTATAAATGGTAAATTTAAAACCGAATTTCACGCAAATTAGTCTAGAGTTTCCGCGAAATTTCGTTATATATTTCGTCCTATTATAATGCAGAGAGTTCAATCCATATTTCGCAGAAACTTTAATTTTGTACCCACATGAAACGTAAATTAAATTCTCTGAAAATAGTCCTTAATATCGTATGGTGAACAACATTAAAGCTCGATAATAAATGTAACATCCTTGATAACTTGCATGGCTTTATCCAAAATTGGTTCATCCATTAAATCTCATTGAGTAATCGGAGAATGTCAATACGAAGGTAAATATGAAAGATAACCAGCAAACAAAAGGTCCCTTATATAACTGTATGTACGACGTACAACCTACATTTAGTCCTGTGATGGTAATAAAAGCATGAAAGCTAAACCCATCGATGTTTCACTGGTTATATGTTCTTTTAATTCCGTTCAAGTTCCACTTGATCCCATTGTCATCACTTGTCCTTCAAAGTATTGATCATAATGAAATGAAATTCAAAACCGAATTCATTTTTGTAGTCTGTATTGTACATTGAAGTTTTGCACTAAACCAAAGGATCGTACATAGCGTGGGCGTCAATGTCGCTGTCCTGCGATGCTTATAGACTATAGAGTCCATCAAATATAGAAGACAATAGCATTCACTCAAAGCAAAGCTGAATACTGCAGGCTGTAGAAAGAAGCGTACATCGAGAATAAAAGGACAAGGGCGGTGGATGTGAGTGAAGTAAATACACGATTTTATGATGGATGATGCATCATCACTACGGATTTCTAAAAGCAGAAAAATGTGGACGAGTAATTGCGTCTGGTTTTATATTCGAAACTTGTCTTTTATGTGGACGTTGTCTATTATTATTGTTGCATTAGATTTGGATGTATCCGGATGGCAGAGACAAATAGTGTTACGTAACAGTTATAATGAAATCAAATAAGATATAAAATCGGTAAATAGTTTCAATGGATTTATTTTATGTCATCAAAATTTCATTATTTTACTAGCAGAGAAACAATTGCGTTGTTCGAGCACACATGTTGTTTAAATAATAATTATTTTGGTTAATAAGTTCGGGTTTTTTTACTGACAAATCGATTCCCGCAATAATTTTCGGAATTAGTCAAATTTTTTCACGAACTGCGATTTTATTTGCAGTTTTCGGGATTTATTTATAAGTTACAATCCCACTAACAGTTTAAGCGTGATTGACTCCCAATAAACGTTAGCTCTCGTTTAGATGTTTATACATTAATTACATCTTAAGTACAGAGTGGTCTATTTTTTCGGTTTCATTTTTAATCTCGGACTGCAGCTACACTGAACGAGCTACAGACCTTTTGACAGCTAATTAATCCGCATCACTTAACAAATATCTTCGCAATTGGAAAACGGCTTAAAATATTGAAAACTCATTTTTAAAGATGTTTGACAGGGTGGTCCATAAAAAAATTATAAAAATGCGAAAAAAAATTTTTTTATTTAACCTTTTAATTTATTTTATTTTCAACATAGTATATTATAGTATTAGGACTGAAAAACGATTTCGTTCAAGTGGCGTTCTTGAGCACAATTTCTATAATTTCACAACCTTTTTTGCCAATAACTGGCAGTACTATGTTCAGTTTAAAGAAGGTGAAATTGTCTCAGGATTAACCGCAGAGCATCGGTCTTTCAAGACACCCCTCAAAAAGAAACCCAACAGTGTAAAATCGCAACTGTGCACTGTTTATTTAAAAGTAAATCATTTTTTTAATGAACCACCTTTACAAACTGTTCGTTTAACAAAATGATTGTCACATTAATAAAGCGTATGTGGCGTGAACAAAACCGCACGCACATTACATTATATTTAAATGACGAAACTTAAACACAAACAAGCATAACAATGTCACCCTTTTAAGTGAATAATTTCGCCTCCCCACCCATAATTTCACATGCACATATCGTTAATAGAGTGGCTTCCGTGATTGCCAGCAAGATTGCAAATGCTTGAAATCAGAGTAAACCACTTTATTCCATCAAGGGAATGCCAATCTTTCACCATTTTCTGCATACACACACCTTAATTGTGCCGGCGCACGCAACAATTCTCACTCATTGACACGCACATTTCACAAAAGTGCTTCAATCATCATCCCCCTACATATTTTGAAGCAACAAGTAACCTTGCAAAATAGTGTATGCCGACACAAAAACATCCCCCACCCCTATATAGTTTGCACCCCCCCCCCCCCCCCTAATAACTATAGAATAGTGCTTATTATATTTATGTGTATCAGTTGCATGTGCGATTCTCTGCAACAACTGAGGAAATCAAGTACCGCTGTCCGTGGTTATTTGCACCGTTATTCATGCACTCAAATTGCATTTGCCATAAATTATATTCGCAGCCGCACACAACAATACACACCGCGCAACCAATTAATCATACGGCCATTCGATATTGTTACAAATATAGGCGTGCTACAGAAATATGCACATTGCACAATTCAAATCCAAGAACAAGTTCAAATTAAATTACACTATAGTATATACTGCATGTGCAATTGTCAAAATGAAAATGAAATGTGTACACAAAATAAACCTTTATTCTCTACTGCACCTATACACGTGGCAATCGTTGATTCGGTTGCATGCAACATGGGCGTTGTGTAATTATTGCAAACCGCAATCGATTGCAATTTTGCACGAAAGCTTTCGCCGCATTGTGTCAAAGCAATGCATTTCTTGAAAATGTTCCTTTAATTGTCACAATAATTAGCACCTCTGTGGCTCCGTGTTGTTTACAAACACAAACAACAATTATTATTATTATTGTTTGTGTATATGCCGTGACTTATTATGTTTTGGGGGGGAAGTATGGGCAGATTGCAACGTCTGTTGCACTTGCAGTTTGTGCATTCTCTTTATATTATTATGGGTGTGCGCTTCGCATTTCATCCAGTAAACCCGTAGCCCCTATTATACCTAACTATAATATTTGTGGTTGCATATTTATTGTTGCAAATAAATGTGTGTGCAGCACATTATGTATTAGAAAAGGGTTGAGCTTTGTTGTGTGATAACAAAAGTCGACGAAAAGTTTCATGTTAGCAGCTCATTAGTCCAGGATTTATGGGCCCCGGAACATTTACCCATTTTATTGTGTTGTGTTCCATAAAATATGCTTAAGCTTTCACAAAATGCTGGTATTTATATGGAAAACGTTGAGAGACTACGCGAGTTATAATGTAACGGTGTATTATGTGGGTGGAATGGAGGGGGTCACAACCAAATTATGCATGTTTTACAATACGCTTTTATTTACTTCCATTTTTATTTATGGTAAAACTTTATTGGGCAACTGTATCGATTCATCGTTTGTTAAAACAAACAACACAAATATTGTGAAGGAAATAAATTAAACTATCGACACACGTCGACAATTACTGACATATAAACCAACATTTTTAATGCGATTTTGCCACTGCCATTGACGTTCAACCCCAAAAATTAAGCACGAAACATTTGGCACAATTTTGGTGGAACGAAATTAATGGCTTCCGGTTTTTGCAGGATTGTGTGTGTGTGTGGGTTTGTGTGCATTTATTTTTGCCTGACTTTTCCCGGTATTCCTCTGTTGTGCTGTTAATATTTTATATGGACGGCTGTTTAATTGCTCCTGGACAGGATATTCATTGCAACTACAGCGGTGTGTAATTAAATTTTTCAGTTATTTTTATTGCTCTGTGCTTTTAAAGCCTGTCAGTAACTATAACATAAGTACACAGTTGTTTGCCAAGTATGTACTTTAAATTTTAAATTAAAAATGAAACTATTTTGTTTATTTTTTGTGTTTTCTACATAATTAACACATAACATAACGCTTGAAATGGCAATGTTAACTCAATTCTAGCTTCTTTGTAATGAGTGCTCCATTTTCCTTTGTTTTTAATTAATTATTTCATTTCATCATCATGGTTTCATTTAATCTCATTTTTCAATAATTACATTGCAGTTCAATGCATTTCAGGTCACTCAATTGAAAAACTATTTATCAGTTCAATGTTCTAATGTGAGTAATGATCTGAAATAAAATTGGTTGCGATTATTTAATTTAAAATAAAATGTGTTACTGCTCCAATAATTTATTTTATATATAATTTTTTTATCAACCGCTCTGATTGGCTGGAATTTGACAGACGCCTGAATTTACTTTCCCAAAAATATTTATAAAAAAAAATTACCCCAGAGAATTATTTTTGATATTTTTTAAATTATTTTTTGACAATAGGTTACGTCAACATTTGCATCTTGATGGGTTGTCACAACTGCCAACTGTCAAAAAAAAATCTGCTAATATTCTTAGATGGTCGCTTACGAGGGAAATTGTAAAAGATGTTTTTTTTTTGAACAATCAGTGTGGTTGTCAAAGAATATTACTTTTTTTTTAATAAAATAAATTATTGACATCGTGAGCAATTTTTTTTTTAAAGGACAAAACAAAGGTTTAAAGATATAGTTGCAATTACAAAATACATATTTGTTTTAATAGCACAGTTCTTTTTTTAATTTTAAAACCGAAAGCTCCGAAAAATATCCATACGACAATCGCTACACTTTATTCCTGGTTTTAAAAAAAGTTTATTCAAACACAGTCTAACTACGGTTATAACAAGTTCTAACAAAAAAGTGCAAATTTAATAAATACAACCCCGAAAATTATAGTTTCCGGTTGTTTTTTGAACACACCTCGTAAATTCTAAAATTCAAATTTTGTGAATTATTGCCCAAATAAAGCTACAAAATTAAAAGACCACACTTTAGGAACATAAAATGTAAACGTTCATTATTTGAGAGATATAGATAAAATTGTATTAATGCTATTTTGTCTTAAAATTTATAAAAAAAAAGAATAGTCCTTTAAAAATAATCGAAATCGTATTAAGCTCCCATACAAGTCAAACAAATTTTTTTAAGTAACCTAAACTTGAAATTTCTGCCCTTAAAAGAGAGGGAAAAAAACACTTTAAATTAATTTACAGCATTTTCCGAGATGATGTAAAATTATTTTAATGTTATTATGTGTCAGGGAATCATTAAACACGTAAACTCAAAGCATAAAATAATGTTCTTGTACATCCTTAAAACTAACAACCATGAAACCATGTTTATGTAAAACACACAGAGTGAATGATTGATTTTCATGTGCGGTCAATGTTTGGCCCAAGTTCTTTCGCCCACGGCCAACCATATATCAAAAACATTCTAGCTGATTTCCCAAAAGGGTATTTAACTAATGTTATTAATATCTACGGATATGTGTGAGACTACACGAGGATATGTTAATAAATGTGTGTGTATCAGTTGTACTATCTTGGATATGGGATTGATGTTCCCGAATATCAGAAAGGTCATCTAGCTAGCTTTATCTTTTATACATTGTGTGTGTGTGTGTACACACGAATGTTAATTTAATGAGTTTCTGGGATTTCATTCAGATATCATTGTGGGCGAACTTTAATTTTTGTTTAATTTTGTTTAAAGGACATTCAAATCAACATTTATTTTATACTTAAGAAGCTTGCCTTAAAGATTTAATGCAGAATTTAGTTTAATTAACATTTAAATTAAACAAAAAAGCATTGCTGTGGTTTAAAACTTTAAATTTCAGTAAGTTTCAAACTATTGGTGTGAGTAGTTGTAAAGTAATTCAAAGGGGCAAGTAAAATAATTGGCGACAATTTCATGTAACTGCTTTGAAATCGTCATAATGACGTACCTTCAATTACTGAACTAATTCCAATTTCTAATTAACTAATCAAAACTAATCTTATACTGGGTCACCACTTACCCAATTACTGAAGTGTCCATGAATACCGAACCACTTTACATTGCCGTAATATTGCAAAAGTTTTATAGCTGTAGGTATTTAGTTTCGCACGAAAATGTAGTGTATCTCCAAGAAACCGCACGATCATGAAGGAGAAACCTTTATCTCATCGCAGGGCACCCCTTAACCGCATATTCTACAACTATAATATGTTCGTACATCTGTCTGCAAAAGCAACTTCCACAGCAAAGCACGCACAAAACCCTCAATGCCAAAAATGTTTGATATAATTTAAAAATGCTCGTACATGCCCATCACCATTACATTACAATGACGAGCATGAAGACAAGCACATTCCTAAATGTTATTTCATTCAAGTAAATGTTGAGTGAAAGTGCTCAATTTAATTTACTGTAAATGGTTGAGCACAAAGTTCGGTATAATACATGTTAAAGGACCAAGGAGAACTAAATAAATTTTCGCCTCAACTTTTTGGAATTGGGGAATGAGGTAACAAAATAATTGTTTTTGATATTTTATGTTTTGCTACTTTGATGCAATGAACAGCATTTCAAAATATTTGTTTACATAAATTGTAAATTACAAAGAGAAAGTTTATAAATTAAAATAAAAAAAACAATATTTATAAGCTTCGTTTGTGGTCTGGTAATATTATTTTTTATTAGAATAGTTGCGTTCTATTGAGATCTAATTTAGTTTATTTCAAGAAAATAAAATTTGGTTTCAATTTTAAACAGAGAAACCTTCTCTAATCGACAAGAGGTGGCGCTCATTTTAAGAAACAAATTGGGGGATTGCATAAAATGCTAAATTGCTTAGAGCGCCATCTTGTGGTCAATAGAATAATAAATTCAACTAATGATAAAACAGTCGTAAAAATCAAGGTTTAATTTGTTAGTAAGTCAGTAAGTAAATTAAATGAGATCTCAATACAACAAGTCTACTTAGTTTAAGCTTCGCTTGTGGTCAATCATTATTCTAAATTACTATAAAAAATTCAAACCCCAAAAGGTTAAGTTAAAACAATTTATTACAATTTTTTTCCCAACGAAAAAATACTGACACGTCAAAAGCAACAATCATTTATACTTCTATGACACTTTTATTTACCACAAGAAAACTTTATGCACCCAAACTTAATTTCCAACCCGATAAGATAAAAATAATAGCACCCAATTTAGCATGGCGAATAAAAAGTGTGACAATTATGCATACAGTTCTTGTTTCTTTATCTTAAAATTGCCAGCAGCTTTTTGCTGTTATCCAGATGCTCGTCTTTTTTTGCAAAAAACACACATGTTTGTATTGTTTGCAAAAAGTAGCATGCTTGTAAAACAATGGGCAGCTAAAAGTGGAACAACGCAGACACTCCTCGATGATCTAAAAATGTTTTTAAACCAACATGAACTGTGAACGTAAGTGGGTTTTGTAAACGGTACTGCAAGTGTTTAAAAAAAAAAGGGGGGGGGGGGAATTTGTGACCCAGAGAGATAAAGTTTGACTCGTTCAAATGTGGATTAAATTGTCGTCCACTGATTTAAAGTTCGGACAAAAATTAAAAATCGATTTCAATTTAATTGGGCAATAATTAAATGTTTGCATTGCTTTTAAATTGCCTTGTTTGCTTGAATTGTTTGTTGCGGTTTGGATTGTTATATGATTTGTAAATTATTGTAATTTATAATATGACAAAATGTGTATTTTATTATAATTCGTTTAATATTTGCAATAAATTCGAATTGAAATTGATTCCCGTGGATCATAATTAATAAATAATTTAAGCCAAATATTAAAAAGCAGTACTTAGGATTAAAAACATTGCATTCGTTTTAATTTAAGTAAATTGCAACAACAAAAAAAAGCCAATAAAAATAAGACACTTTGACAATTGTTTTTACATTTTCCACTCACATCTATGTTGAGCACTGCATTTTGTCTAGTATGTTGCCTTTGTCATCTCGCATGATTGCTGTGAGGGCAGCATCTGTTTACACCGAGTGTGTCAATGGTTTATAGAATGCACGAGTTGTGTCTGGAACAGCTTTCGTGTCAGTCAGTGCAATTCAATATAATGCTTAAAGGTATTCACATCGCGTTGTTTGCATCAACTGCAAAAAATATTGGAGCATTGTGGAGTGGAGTGTAAATGCAATGAAAACGTTTTCAACTATTTGATAAGTGAATACTTCAACTTAAATTCACAAATGCTTGTAATACATGAACCAAATTGAGTCTTACTTGTACGGGATGAGTTGAGTCGAATGTCACATCTGATGCCAATTCATGCAATTGTTGCTTTATCAATTCATTCTTCATTTGTTGCAAGAGATATTACATTGAGTCGATAATAAAGAATTGTATTTAAAATATTTTAAGCAAGGAAGGTTTGTTAATAATAGTGCTTTATGAAGTCCAATGTCAAGGTTCGTATTAAAAAAATTATTTATTTAAAAATTTCATATTTATAAATCATTCAAGTAAGATGGTTTATTGGTAAAAGTGTTATGACCCATTCGATCGAACTAGTAGCGTTTTAAAGAACTGTGTCGGGATTGATGGACGCTTTAGAGAAGGATTATTTAAAGTCATTGAGGATGTGGCTACTGAGTGTGATGTAGCAGACCCTGGCTAGAGCCGGACATTTGCACACAAAGTAGGCGAATGTTTTCTACCAGTTAAGCATTATCCTAAAAATAAAGTTCTGCTTGACAGATGTGTAGTGTGACGTTATCTGAGAGAACATAATATGAATAGTACGTATTTTGACAGTTTGACGACATCCGAGCGAATTTTTTATATTAAAAAAAATCAAAATGGCGGCAGCATTTAATTCCGGAGCAGTAACATACATTTTGAATCATGGCAGTCGTTTAAACTCTTTTGGGCGGAATTTTTTAAATATAAGAAAATATTATGCATGTTCAACTTCAATTCTTAAAAGACAAAACTTTAATGAGAAATTAATTTTTCTTTAAAATCTTTAAATCCAAACTTTTTAGAATTTCGTTCAACTATCAAATAAATTCACACGTTCCTCTTTTATCTTTATTTTTATTTGTGAAAAAATTTTAATGGGCAGTTCAAAAACCCCGTTGCCAATAAAATATGTCAATAAAATAATAAATAATAATAAAAGCTACGATTTTGTCATTAAAACAAACTTAAACTACATAAAGTACCGAAAAAACATATTTCCAGAGTTTTCTGCATGAGCATGGTTTTAATGTGTGTCTGAAAGTGTTCAAATCTGAATTAACTATCGAACTATTTATGGGAAATGTTAAATTCGTGTGATATTATAAAATAAAAAAGAAAGGGAATAATCATTCACGATTATAAAATGTACAGACTTATAAATTGCTCCATCTACGATTTGAATAATTTAAATTATTACTCTGAAAATGTAAATGAAATTCAAATTATCATCCGGCATTTAAATTTATATAATTGATAATAATAAATTAAGTTCAATTAAAGAAAGCCGCGAAAATGCACAAGCACTCAAATTAGTTATTTCTAAAAATGAAAATTGTGTTTATTTTATAAATAAAATGTAACTTATTTGGACCAATACTTTTAGGACATTAAAACACACTATAAGCCAGTAAAAATGCTCACCAATTAATTGTTACTTACTTAACGAAATGCTTCAAACGTTTTAAGCCGATCAATTAAGAGCATTCAATTTAATCGCCTTATACAAGCACACCCTCTTTGAAAGCTTTATTAGGCTCGCCGAAGAAGCACCTCACATTAAATATTATTTACACTCGTATTGTATTGAGTAGTTAAGTAATCACACAATTGAGCGTAGAAGCCTAGTGTAGAGTCGGTGAATAACACGTGCAATATCCTGAATTCTATTAATAGAATAATCTCACAACTCAATATTTATTCACACAGATTCGAAACTTATGCTTTCACTACAGTATTAGTAAGTATTTATTTGTAGATTACTCAAAATGTCTTGTGGAATAGCAACATGTAGATTGTGATTAGAATATTTAATGGACCTGGATTCTAAATAAAGCATTAATTGCTGCTTTTGATGCTACGACTCATTTCAATTTGATCATCCCATTTTCCGATTTTGTTATTTTAACTTTAATAAAATTAAAAAAAAACATTTTAACCAAAACCAAAGGCAAGTAAAACATTAAAAAAAAAAAAATTGTTGAATATTTTTGCCAAAAAAAAATATAAATACCCGATTGATTGACAAGTCTTGGCTTCCTTTCAATCACTTGCAGATATAAATCACACATCGAATTTAAATAAATAAAAAAACACTGTCAGTGTGTTAAAATTTTGATTGATTCCGGAAACAAATAAAATCAATGGGCTGCAGAATATTTAAATTATTAAAGAATGCGTTTCTTTTCCAGAATTATATTGGTTATTTAAACAATCGTAACACGATTACTCGAATGTAGTGTCAAGTCCCATAAAATGGGACAATGCAATAATACCCGGATAACTGGAAACAACTCAAATTTGTATTATCTGGATTATTCAAAAAAAAAATTATATTTTCTCTGGGCTGTGAGTATTTAAATGTTTACTGATTTTGGTTGACATGTTTTTTTGAAAACTACATAATGTTAATTAAAGATCACATTCAATGTGTTTTAAATTTTAATTAATCCTACATACAATTTAAACTTCCTTTTATTTCTTCCTTGACGTACATTAAAATATTGATTCAATTTAAATAATTTAGAAGCTTAAGCCTTTTTATGAAAAAAAAGGCTACTTAAAAAGAAGAACACAATTAAAGTTTTTGTTTAATGTTTAATTAATTAAAGGTGAAAGAAATAGTCGAAAATCGAAGCAATTTTAATTAACCAATAATTATTGAAGTAATGCCGACATCACACGGTGGCGACCGCAGATTACGCAAAAGAGATAGAAAAACACATACAGAATTTACTAAAGCCAGAGGAGGACGGAACTACTTTTATTTCATCTGCGTTCGTCATCTGCAACCATAAAGCAGGGGAAATTATTTCATCTGTACCCATAAGAAAATAAACTATTTCAGCTACAATTTAACTTTATGGTTGCAGATATTATAAATAATAAAATGTTTAAATTTACCGCCATAACAATTTTACATAGTGTGCGCGTGTGTTTTTCAATTTTTCGGCGGAAAATAACTAATTTAATAATGTGTGAAGTCAGAATGCATATTTAAAATTTCAAGAAATTTCGATGATTACTGAATTATAATTAAAAAATTGTAATAACAATTTAAACCGTTTTAATTACAATTATTATTTTTGAGGTTATGTTTTTTTTTATAGTGTAGAAATGTCAACCACAATTTCTGTTTCATTCACTTCATGTAAAACGATACACAGTTCGTCTCTTTTGTGTAATCTGCATTCGTCTGCAGATGCTGTTGTGATGAAGCCTACATTAAATTCATAAATCTTTTCCACGAATTAGTGCGGTTTTCGTTACAGTGCACCCAAATAATGTGCTGAAGTGTGTGGTTAGTTATTAAAATTTAAACCAGATCAAAGGTAGATAAAAGATAGTGCACTGCTGCATGTTCTTATTGCTCTCAAGCACAAATTGTGCACAGTGTGAAAAGAGTACACAGTGCCAAAATGTGTGTTTGTACTTTGTACACAGCGCAGCATTTATAGCCTTTGTTTTAGCCTTGGGAACGGATGTTGCCGCCTTTGCACGATTCTCATTTAAATTCAAACTAATTATCACAAGAATGAGTTTATATGTTGTGCACTTGGCGCTCGCACACACACACACACACACACACACACACGAATGAATGCGCACGAAATTGCACCCAAAATGCGAGGGACCTTCGAGGTAGGGGACAAGAAGACCAACAAAATTATGGATAACATGACTGCATCTCCAAATATCACGTCCGCAAATGCTCCCATGTAATTATAAGTGTATGCACATATTGTTTGAATAGCAAATGAAGGAATGAAGTCTTCATTGTCCTTTTTAGGATTTTTGTTGCTGTTGCTGCTGTGGCACTTCTCATCCTCACCAACCCCACCCACTTTTCTATGTATGTTTGTATGACACGGTTAATTCTGGCGACAGTTGGTGCTGATAGTCTCGCATATAAAATGTAACCACCCCCACCCCCACCCACACATTTTCTGATTCCACGCGCAGTAATCACAATGGCGACGATTATATAATATCGACGATGAAAGTACAATAACCGATGTTAATGACAGGCAATTATTACAGTGCTCCTTTTTATGTGCAAGTCTAGTCTGCAATAAATTTTTACCATGTTCCTTCGTAAAATAATCAAAATGGCGAAAGTCCTTCTAATAAAATTATAGCATTTTGGGGAAGCGAATGCATATATACTATACTCGTGAAATGCATTTTATTGATTTGCTTTTTATTTTATAACATTCAGCAGTGCGATAGTTGATTGAAATGATTCGGCAATATTTGCAAATACTATTTTAATAACCATAATTGAGTTTAAAATGCACTCGGAAAATGTGCAATTGCAGGCTCATACACTCGTAGCATTTTGATGTGCATGAAGCTTACACAGTTAATAATAAAAACGTAAATGCCAACGTGTGTAGTAATATTTAAAGAGTACTTCATGTATCATTTCTGCAAAAGAAAAGAAATCACGCGGCAGGGAGAACCATGCAATAATTTAAAAACGGCTCCAAGTACAGCTAGGAGTTTACACAAAGCTATAATGTTGGCAATTGCATTTGCGATTAGACCTCTCGTTCTATCTGACGTGTTTTAGGTGCTTTCTCTTTTGTTTTCAGCTAATCCCAATGTTGTGGCTTTTCATTCATTTTTCTTTGCGCAAATGGGAGCTTGTTATGAACATCATCACTTTGAAATATGGGGACACCTCAATTTCCTTATATTTTGTTTACTTTTATTGTTGTACAATGAACGTTCCATTTTCCACCATCACATCTGACATGACTTTATGCCAAAAAAACAAAAGATCCACTATCGCCGCATCCCTCAAAATTATGAAATTTTTCCTCCCACATGCCAACCAGTACGGATTACAGAATTACCTTGTCGCCGTTCTATATAGAATGCATTCCCATTTACAGATTACATCCGATATAGTTACTATAAGTACACGCAAATTGCATTTGCAGCGTCCAGTGCTGCACATTTCGTGCAGACGGTTTACACACATCCCCCCCTCAGCCAGCAACACATTGGTCGTATCTCGATGCGGCCACAATATTGTGCAGGCAAGATTAATGGGCACTTTCCTTGTAACCGTTTTGATAAATTCACGGCAATCACGCGGCCGGAGATGATGACGACGGCAAAGTGTCACACACCCGCAAAACCATCAACAGCAGCTATGTTCACCTGGTTAGCCTGGTGGCCCACAAACGTTTGCTCATATCTCACCGCACTTGTATACGTACCGAGCATACTTATTAGATATACGTGCAAGTACATTCGTGTTATGCGAGTAGTTTTGTGTGCAATGTACTATGTAAGTCGACTGGTCGTTTTTATGCCAAGGATATTTTTCCTAAATGGAGTACGTGAAATGTCATTTTAGTTAAATGTTGCCGTTATGTACAAAATTGTACATTAGTATTTATGTTTGTAAACATTATGTAGTGTTTGAAATTATTTTGCATTTGTGAAAATGTCCTGTCATTGTATTAAAATGTCCTTTAACAGTTACAACAATTCATTTTGTGAGGTCTAATGCTTTTTAAGTACACGTAACTCACAAGTTATCAGTAAATCTGATGAATCTTATGTTATTAAGTAATACTGGTGCATCTGCTATCCAAAATTTGACTGTTAAAAGTTCTTTATGACCTTGAAATGATTTACAAAGATTTACCCTTTTTCATATTATGTATTCCCAAAATCCGTCAGGAAACGCATGTGAAGTAATGTGCGTCAGGAAACGCACTTAAAATAACGCGCGACATACAACGTAAAGTAACGCGAGTCAGTCAACGCATACAAAGTAACTCAACACAGGCAACGCATGTTAAGTAATGTGCGTTGTACAACGCGTGTGAAGTAACGCAACTCATTTAACGCATGTTAAGTAACGCGAGTCATACGACGCATGTAAAGTAACGCAACTCATTCAACGCATGTTAAGTAACGTGCTTCAAACAACGCTTGACAAGGAATGCGAATCGGGCAACGCACATAAAGTAACGCAATATATTTATAATCCCCTTCTTCAACAAGTTATGAATATCAAAAATTCATTGCTAAAACCATTTTCCACACAACCTCAATAACCGAATGCATTCCCCATTCAAAATATGCACACGATGTTGAAGTACGTTCCGTAATCCGACTATTTTTGAATTCAATACAATTCACCCAGTAATTAGTGCCGTTTACAATGAACATTGTGCTTACACCCCACTTTTAGCTTCCTGCGTACTTTACCACCGTAACACAAGGATATACGAAATTATGTACACAGCTATTAAAAAGAGTTTCCTCTTCAATACCTCTATATTGCATACATTGAACGAAGGACTGACTACACGGTAGTACACATTATATTCATCAAAGGACACACTAATATGCGGAGACGACGACGACGACGATCACAATGACGGGCGAAGTCAACGACACAGCCGGTAACGACCTGCGCGACAAGGATTAAATCACATGTGCCACGCATTTGCTAATAATCGCAACCGACAATAATTTTTGGTGTATTGACGCGGAAGAATTGTATTCAATGGCGCGTCATTACCATCAAAACATAATCACCTATGTGCATATTTGATGTGGCATTTTATATATTACATTATGTGGCAACTGGCAGCTTGAGACGCGAGCGTGAAATGTATGAATATAAATGTACATAGCTAAATAATAATAATAATATGTTTATAGATAGATAGATATATGCAAAGACGTGCAGACATTGTCTCCGCTTTCAAATCCCTGACTGATGGAGTTGGGTAGCAGGAGTTATAATATTATGTCTTTTGTCTTCGCATTGATTGAATTTCATGATTTCATATGTACAAATTGTATTCTTACCCACGTTTCTATAATAATCCCTCCCTCCCACTCTCCCTCGTCCTCTTGCAAATATAAGAACTCGTACACATCATGTGTGTCGTGAAATGACATAAACATACGTACATTTGAGACTCCTCCAGATAAAGCTCTTATGTTGTGTAGCATTTATAAAGCACATTCGAGTTTAAAAAGTTGTGCCCGCAACCAAAACCGAAAAGCCGCATTGAATGTGCCATGTGTTTGTGTAGTTAAAAGAGATCAGCCTGAAAAAGTATGCACATGTACAAATGTTATATGTGTGTGTGCATGTTACTTTGGTGAATATATTAAGGACAAAGGCAAAAAAGCCCCATTGATTTTCGCGGTCTGCCTTCATCTCAGCATGTGCACATTTCGCTTTTCATTCAGGTGAAGCCCTAATTATATTTTTAACGAGGTTTCCTGATGTTATTGCATAAAATATTTAGGATATGTTTAGGAAACATCGGGCTGTAATCAACTGTGTAATATGAACGAATGCGAAATCCTCTTTTACGTTAAGCATTTCAAACTATGTACCTGCAGTATACTATGTATAATATTAATATTTAAATCAAAGACCTCTATCGCACATTTCAAAGGCAATCGTGCATATTCACGCATTTATATAATAAGTTTTTATTCTGAAACTTGAATGCAGGACTTTTTATTTCCACTAGTTGAACTACAGTCTACGAGTATTCCAAAACATTTCAACTAATATTTAATGTGTGATTTATAACTAAAATGAAGTAGTTTGTTTTCTTTATTTGAAACTTCCATAATTAAATTGATGTAACATTGCGTATTTCTACACTTTTCATTTTTAATACAACATCGCAAAGAAAATCATTTATAATTGTGGCAATGGGTTTTTAAAGGACAATAAAAAAAATTATATAATTTTGCCATGGCATTATGATGTTCTTCTGAATAAAAGAAATTTTCAATTTTAGATAAAAATTCAAGGTCAAAAATAAAAATAAATTCAAGGTCAAATTTCCAATATCTCAATTTTTTTTTTATTAAATTGTAGTTTAGATGCTTTAAATTCACACCGCGCTCTCCCTTTGATGTATTCTAATTTTTTTATTGTCGTTTAGAAACCCATCGCCACCTTAGATGATAACGACAATTATAAATGATTTTCTTTGCGATGTTGTCTTAAAAATAAAAGGGCATAAACAAACAGTTTTTGAATTATTGTCACTATGAAAATAAAACCTTGATTTTTCAAATTTGGACCTCAAAATGTTTAGCAAATTTCCTTATAACAATAAAAGCTACAATGATGTAAAATAAAAATTTTAAAAACATTTAAAGTTTCTGAGATATAACAAGTATGACATTAAATTTATAAAATTATTTGGCCCTAAAATGTAATGCAATATATTAAATTTAATGAAAATCAACAATAATGTGAAACAAAATTCTTAAAATATTCAAGGTTTCGGAGATATAAATAGTTTGACCTTAAATAAATAATCAATATGATCTTGTAAAATTCACCAAAGTTGTCTGCCAAAGTTGACCTTTAATTATGTGGTTAGTCAATTTTTTGAATAATTAATTAGATAATAATATTTATAATATGTGAAAAGAAATGACATTGAAAAATTATTTGTATGACCTTGAAATGTTTCACAAAATTATAGCTTTTTGCAAAAATTTGTGTTTTTTTAACATTTTTATGTTTATTTTCATTATTTAATTAAGTTCTATAATTTTCTTAAAGTAATTAAAAATCAATAATATTAAATTAAATTTTTTTGACCTGAAATAATAATTATCCTTAATACTTCCGAAGGGACTAGAGGATTTCTGAACTAAATATAGTTTATTCAAGATGAATTCTGATTTCATTCAATTCGTTCATAACATATGTTGCAAAATGCACGGATTAGAAATAAATGATAGTTAACAAATAACAACTAATAGATACATTTGAATTTTGAAGACCAAAGGCAAATAAAAGATCATAAAGAAATTCAGATGAAATGAATACAAGACTAGCACAAAAATATATTCATCGCAGAAGCTGCAAAACGAAAGATGTATCAAGCGTCAGCGCCTGCACATAAAGCAAAAACAGGCAAAAGCCTAGAAAAGGAAATGAAATGAAATAAAAGTAAAGGGCGAAATTGAATGGCGAAAATTGCAAGAGGTGGAAAATATAACTCTCAATGCTTTAACATAAACTGGCTTTCACCCCCATCCCCATCCTCATCCCCTTGCAATATGCCACATCTTTCTATGATTGATTGTGCAATGTTTAAATCTACACAGGATTCTGTCTCCTAATATATTTGCATCAACATGTAGAGCAATAACAAAAAAAAAAAAAATGGAAAAAAGCTAGAGGTAGCATAGATGGAAGTATGCTTTACCTCCACATATTATGTATTCATGTCTATGTATGTATTTAAGCTTCTTTGTTGTTGTCGACAATTTTCTCTCTTGTGATTTTCCTTTAAATGGCGTGTTTGATCTTTGAGGATTACCTGCTCGATGTTCCATTTCGATTCTTTTCGTCCACATGGATGGGTTGGAAATTCCCTCTCATGATGCTGCCTGGCTGCTACAAAACGGTAAGCGCGCTGTTTTCAATTGCAACCCGTGTCACCTAGCCACCCTCTCACACAACCCTTGTGCCGCCACACATCACACATGGATCGTTCTATGTAATATGGCTATAAGTATGGCGGCACTGTGTCTGTGTGCGACTGGAAAAGGGTCTCGTATTCCTTTCTTCTTAGTTATTTGACTTTTCTGTGTCCCTGGGTTTTCTTTTTTTACGGTGGAAAATTACACACGTACATGTTTACCAATTTGGAAGACGATGAGCTTTGCATTTCCCATCCGGTGGCAGTGCTAAATAAAATTACACGTAAATGTGCACCCAATAATGTATTGCAGTATACAAATTGAAGAGGTTTTATGCTGTGTTCCACTTTATTGCCTCATTTTCCGAGTTCATATATATTACGAAAGTGCACATTTAACAAGTTAAAAGGTAAACTTTAAAGCTTCAAACTACGAGTTCATTTCAATTTAAAAATAGTTTGGGGTTGTTCCCTAAAAGTTAAAATTATAAATGGCAATTAAAATAATTTACAATAAATGTCGCAACAAAACAAAAATTGGAGGAAAATAGATTTCCTTTGATATTTAAACTTTACTTGTATAAATTATTAATTTGTAACTACGTCTTGCATAAAAAATAATTACAACGAAATTTTTGATAAAAAGGACTAATAAGTATGAGTTAGAACTGGGATTGCTGGATCTATGTATATATTACACCATTTTTTGTTACCCTAGAAACCTGCCTACTAAAGCTTAAAAAACTTAACTGCAGGGAGAGCGAGGTGTGAATTGAATCTGACTTGTGAGGAAACAGATCTAGATTCTGGCCGGGTGAGAATTTATTAGAAATTGATAATGAAGAGCATAATAATTGTAGAACTCGGAATCAAAGTGCTTAATAAAAGGATGGTTTCTAAATAAGATCCTAATTTTCATGATTTTGACCTTGAAATGTTGAATTTATTTTTATTTTTCTAAAGTACAATATTATTAATAAGAATACAATATATTTAGAAAAAGAGAAAAAACTGTAGAAAGAATTTTTTTTAAAAATTCAAGGTTTCTGAAATATAAAATTATGACCTTGAATTATACGGTTTTGATCTTTAAATGTTCTGTAAATTTTTTTTTTCTTTTTGGATGCCACATTAACGTAAAAGAAAATTTTCTAAATATTTAGTGTTTCTAAGATATAAATAATGTGACCTTGAATATTTATATTTTGACATTGAAATTTACGGCATTTTGTTTTTTGGTATTAGAAAAAGCTTTATTCATGTGGAAGAATTTTTTTCATGTTGCGTACGGTTTAGAAGATGACGTCATCCCACTTCCATCTCTTCAAATCATCCGAGGGATCATTTGTGGGGATATATCAAAAATGATAAAAATGACACTCCGAAGTTTAAAACTAGTCCTTGCAGTTGAAATGTATCGTTTGATTAATAATCGCACAGCACAACAAAAAAATAAAAATAAAAATTGTTCTTGGTATCGCGTGACGTCAGGAATAAAGTCAAATATGCGCAGTGCCTAATCTGTATTATTTTATTATTCTTGGGTATGACCTTGAATTAAAAAATTGTGAATTAGGAATTATTTTATACATTAGGTCAAAATTTCGTGCAAATCCGTTGTTTCCGGAAAATCAAGAAATTTTTTTCAGAACCTCTTTTTTGGAGGGGCTTTAAAACGTGTTACTGCACCATTCGTTGTTTTTTTTTAAATAATTGCGAATGCAAGAATCTATCACAACCAAAGTGGGTCGTTATAAATAAAAAATTATAATCAACATTCAATTTAAAGATAAAACACGCAGCATTAAAGAGGATAAGACAACCAGACACCGAAAATGATCTTGTGAAGCCAAAACAACGTCGGCATCATTTTTAATTATAAATTGAATGTACCTACACCATTTCATTAAGCGCTGCCCAATAAGATAAATGTTGTACAGCAGCAGCGAAAAATAGTAACAAAGATAGGCGGCAGCAATATGAAATTAAGCGAATTGTTTAATCAACAGTTGGGGGGCGCACAGTATTGGTCATTACACAGATATTCCTTGAACTTTTTTCGCGTATTCCGTGAATATTTGTTGCGTGGGGGTTGGGAAAATGGGGGATGCGTATATAATACACAAAATGCTCCGCTCGGCTTGCCTACACAATTTAGTATACTCTATATCGTTGCGCAAAAGGGAAACAGAGATGTTAATGAGGTCTATTACAAGGCAAACTGCTGCGTGATGTTATTTATTTAAGTTGTTTGCTGCGAAAAGCATGGGTCTGTAAAGGGCTTACTGATTTACATCCCACACCCCTCCCCTTCGCACCATTTTTGTTCACTTTCTTAAACGTTTTATTAAATCATCGTTATTGCGTAGGGCTTAATTTCTATGACCCGTTAACAATATATTTCAAATTCAGTTTATGTAATGAGAATTTATATATGCGAGTGTTTGAGTCATGCGGCTTTCTGGCCGGTTGCCTTTACTCGCAAAATTGCCAATTTATAAGATAATGAAATTATGGTGTTCCCAGTAACGGTGGTGTAATAGATCTGTGGTATTTTGGTCATTGTTGAAATCCTTTTTGTTACAAAGCTGTGAAACTCAAATGCAACATTGAGGGTTTATTTCTGATATCCTTGAAACTAAAATGCAACTGGTTTTAACATAAAAACCCTTTTAAAATACAAAAGTTGCTTGAATGTAAATAACATCATTAACTGTAATCGTTCCAGTAACTTCCTTGTGTTTCTTAGCTAACGTTCAAAACTCAGATAACAATATTATTCAAAAGTCCATATTGCATTAATATAACAGGGATGAGCAAAATAGTTTCACAATAATTTTTTGAAAAATAAGAAAGTATTGTAATTGTGTAAAAATGTTAAGCTTAATTCAATTTTTTACACAATTTAAGAAACAAATTTTCATACTTTAAATCCGTTGACAATTTCCCCTAATTTAATTTCACAGCAAAACGAAGCAGGATGTTTTTCCACTTACACAGCCGATTGAATGTGAATAGAGATGAGAGCACCAAACACTCCACACAGCATCGCATCACCGTCTACACAATTTACACTACACGCTCCACAGTCCAGCACAGGCATCTATAAAGTCAGCATTCTCCGTTCACTTTTCACAATACGTCCTTGCACAACATCGCCTTCCCTGCTGCAATTTTGTTACCAACACTGTCGTTAAAATTTTTGGACAAAAAGCAAAGTAGTTGCACAACTTATAAGTGAAGGACGGACAATGAGATAATTATCATGTTGGCTAAATTATTAAGTACAGTCAAGATTTCGGGCGAAACTATTTGAATTGGGGAGTACAAAATTACAAGGATTCTCCATGGAAGTGTTGTATTTATACTCACACATATAATGGCCAATTGTTTCTGTGCAATCCGTGCCCGAAAAGTTTCACTCGTGCAATTGTGAGGCAAGTGCTCTTTAAAGGATATTATATGAAATGTATAGTTTTGTTATTGGTTTGAGATTGCAAGTGAAACAAGTTGAAGCTGTTTTCTGCACTGGATTTTATCGAAATCTTTTATTTAATGAAATTGTTACAGAATATTTGAGTTAGCTTTGAAATTATTTAAGTAGCCAGCTTTTAAAAATCAATGTAACACATCAACTGTTTGAATTTATAAGGATAGGAATCTTAGTTACACAATAGTTGCGTTCTATTGAGATCTCAATTAGTTTATTTCAATATTTAATTTATATTTTAAACAGGGATACTTTTTCTAGTCGACAAGAGGTGGCGCTTTTTAAAGAAATAAATCTAGAATGTTGCATCGCTTGTTAGCAATATAAACAAAGGACATTCCATTTAATAAAAATCATAAATATTTTACTTTTTAGCAATCCGTTAAATGCAGTTAGGCAAAGCAAAAATCCCTTTACAATTATTCCAACTCCATTGACAAAAATTATGGTTAATTTTTTGACAAATTATTTATCAGCGCCATCTTGCGGCCAATAGAGCTAAAATTATAAGGAATGATAAAGCAGTTGTATAAAGCATTACTTTCTTTTTGTTGTTGCTTTGAACATAAAATTTAAAATAAACTAAATAAGATCTGAAAAGAACGGAGCTAATTTTAAATTTCATTTAAGTTACAATAAAGAAAAGAAAGCACATTTATTTACAAAATTATTTCACTTATTTAATAATCCAAAGCCGTCCATAACTGACGCCACATAAATCGACAGGAAATAAACAAACAGCTAATTCAAATCGAATGAAACGTGTAGATTCGATTTTGTAACTTTCCGTCAAACATAACACTGCAATTGCATAAATAAAATACGACTTAGTAACGGTGCTGCAAATTGTGCAAGGGTGAAATGTTGTAGCCGATATTGGAAAATCGCTACGATAGGGTTGGTTGGTGGCATAAGCAGTTCCAGCTACAAATATGCTCGTATATAAAGCAGCAAGTCATATTCAAAAGCGGAACTTGCAAATACCTAAAGTTATTACATCGTATACGAAGGAGGGTGTATTTTGCACATTTACGTCCTTTTTACGGTGGCGCCTTATTTGCTTATCAAATAAACACGCCATTCACCTGGAATCAACCCACCCCCCCCCCCCCCTCCACGCCGATTCTCCTGGCTCACCTTTAAACAATTTTATGTGTTTATTTCTCTAAATTTTTATCGCTTTCTCGTGACACAATTCTTCGCCTTCAATTTAACTTTGTACGTTGCTCCTTGATACGTCTTGCAGTCTATATATGCGCTTTGGCATTTATTTTTACAGCATTTTTCAATACCTCCTTTTACAACAAAGTCTGTGCACCTTATGTAACACGGGTACACCACTTTGATGGCTTTTAATTTCCGTGCCAGTTTTCTATACAATTTTAGTAATCATAAATTTACTAAAAAGTCAGGATACAATATTATAGTCCTTTCATTTTAAATTATGACCCAATATTTTTATGATGAAAGGCTGCAATCTTTTTGCAATCCAAATTCCCAAATGATTTTTGCTGTGCGTTTTCAGTGGTTCGTGCTGAGCTGTAAACTAATTTTTCCTGTGTCGATTTTCCAACATCCTTTTCGTGTGTAGTACGCACATGGCAGTGAAGCGAAAACTGCTTAATTTGATTTTTACTACAAGGCAAAATACTTTGTATTTTCACAACCAAATAGACGGAATTGGTCAATAAATGACTGGCCTGTTTGTTGTTTTTGTTACACATCTCCCCTTCTTCCAAATTTTTTTGTTTTCATCCAACAAAATTTTTTCGTGCTGCTTTTTGACCCAGCTTTTCGTTTTTACTCCACATTTTCTCGTGTATGGAATCAAATTGCCCACACACAACAACAGCGGAGACGAGCAACAACAACTGACCATAATAAAAATAAATAGAATAAAAAAAAAGGACATTCAATAAATGTAACACAAAATGCCCGAGAAAAATGCCCGTACGTGACTCATTCAGAGGCCAGACCGACATATGAAACGGAGTAATAGGTGGGTGGGTGGGTGTTGGAAGGGAGGGGGAAAAGGAATAGTAGGAGGGGGAGAAGGATGCTGATGAGGGGACAGGAGACGTTTGCACGAATGGCAGTGGTGCGGTAGGACAGCATAATATAAGTTGCAAAAAAGGATCAACCATAATAATGTCGATCTGTATCCAGTATCCCTTTTGCCGTTGCTGCTGCTGCTGCTGCTGCTGGTGCCACCACCGCCATCGAATCCTATGTCATTTTATGGGAGCAAACTGTGTGTGTGCAAAGAAGAAGGCATAATATAGATAAAATAAGCGTTAGAGGAGACGAGTGAAAACCACCCCTTCAAGAAAGTAGTAAAAATCTGTGCAATTCTATTTCAATTTGAAAAGGATATTTTTCATTTATGTATACAGTTTACTCCTGTTTATACGACTGCATCTGTTATGACTTTGTGAGTGTGTCATGTGTGTGTGTGTGCTCAGATTTCTTACAACATATATCCTTTAACATTGTGATGTTGTCCACTTGTGTGCTGTCTTGTGTGTGCTATCGTTCCTTGGTCTGAAATGTCGCCACAGTGTCCCTTTTTTTTGCGTATTCCCTTTCTCCATCCATTTTATTATTCCATTATATCTCGCCGAGACGATAATCTTCACATATCCAGACAACAAATTGTATAATATATAACAGCAAAGAAAAATTATGCAAAAGAATTATAATGTCCGCCGCGCCAATAAAATATGCTCGAAAAATCTGTACATAAAGCGGAAAAGCTGTAAAATGCCGGCAATATATGTATTCAAATAATTTTATCCAGCAAGTATGAAGCTTATGTACTTGCAAGTTGGCAAAACAGCAGTCACATATTATTTTCATGGCAAGCCAACTCGTGGCGATGGCGCAAAAGGGAACTAGAGCACCCCCCCACTCTATGTTGCGTCTCATTTCTCATTTTCCATGTAGTTTTTCCATAATTTATTTATTTGAAGCTTTCCCTATACCGATCAACTGCTAAACACGATGTTTAAGTGAGTACTGAGTGGAATTGTACACTCTCTATACTTGCACAGTGTTGAAATATAGCCACCTAATTCTGCACTTAACTCGGCTGACCTTTTTTGGTAACCTTAGCACTCATTGCTTTACAGTTTGTGTGGTGAATGTGCTGATTAGACTGCGCGTCGTCACAAAACTCAACGCAACTATACAAAAAAAAAAAAACATGTGAGCTCGACTGTTTCAAAATAATTTAGAAGTACCACATCGTCCATCGTACCAATTTAACAATGAATATAATATGAAATAGTCGTCGCATTCAACGCCAAAGTGACGACGACTTCATTCCCAACCAGCACCATAACATTCAGCCATAAAGACGCTTTATACGCACAAACGAGCAATAAGAAATATAAAGTGACAGCGATACAAAAAAAAATTGATGATCTAATTGAGTGATTAATTAATTTGTCAGTTCGCTTGACTGACGCGTCGTTTTATTTTTGACATGTCTTAATTAAATTGACTGACTGAAGAGAGATGAAGTGCGATGGCGGACATGAGAGGAGAGGCGGCAAATGTGATTAGCCGCAATGAAGTGAGCACACCAAAAAAAGTTATTAAGATGAGCTAATTAAATGAAGTCTCATATAAGTTGGAAAAAATTGTGCAAATTAATTCACCCCCAATTTTTTTTTTTGTTCTTCTTTATTGTTTTTGTTTTGGCTGAAATTTGAAATATTTAACTTAAATATTAAGTTTTATTATAAAATTGTGTACTTAATTTTAATTATTTGTCTTTAATGATTGATAAAATTTAGTTATTTAATTTGGAATTTAAATTGTAGCTGCCAAATCTCAAACTTTTCTAGAAAATTAATTAATTTTTGGAAACTACTTTGAGTATATTATTATTGAATTAGGAAACTTTAAAAAATAAACGAATTGTTTATCAATATTCAATTTAATTTATAAAATTCATAAAGCTACAAAATATTAAACTATTTTAATTATTTATTTTTAATCCAAAAAGTAATCATTTAAAATCGAAAAGGGATGATTCTGTGGAAATAGAATACTTCATCAGTTCAAAAATTTAGATAAATATGAAAAAAAGAAATACATCGCTGGTATGAATTTATATACGACTTTTGCTTAACTACATTTTAATAAAGCTTTTCGGAGATATGGAAAATGTAGCCTTGAAATTTGTGAGATTTGACCTTGATTTTTGTCCAAAATTGGTATTTTTATTGAAATTAGCTATAATGTAAATAGAACATCATAACATAGTACCCTAAAACACACAGTTTTTGAATTACACATTTTCATTATAAAAACATGACCTTGAATTTTAAAATTTTGACCTTGAAATGTTCAGCAAGTTTTCTTATTTTATTTAATCCTACATTAATGTGAATTTTGTTTTTTTTTAATATTTAAGGTTTCTGAGATATAAAAAGTTTGACCTTGAAATTTCCAATTTCGACCCTGAAATGTTAGAATACCTTGACGATTTTGTATGGCCACCATAGTACGGCATACGGCGTACGGAAGTACATTTGCACATTTTTTCTAGACCATTTTTTTGAGCTTAGGGGGAGTCAAAACGAGTTTCTGCATCGTCAATTTTTTTCTCCGAAAAACAATAACAACAATCCCATTCTATTAAAGCATTCATCTTTTAAATGTTTTGTTTGCACAAATAAAACACAAAAGTCAATGTCCTGTGCCGTAGCCAAAGTTTTATAAATAAAAACGCATTACACTCAATTGTATTGTTCAAAAGTAGGTACCTCAGTGTCAACGTACTTGAATGCCAATTTAATAAAGCCATATAATGTTGCAACCCATTCTTCAGTGCATCCTTTATTTAGATACACTCACTTCTCTTTGTGAAAGTTATGTGACAAATGTGGGGAAAAACACTGAGCTAACACAGTGTTTCCCCTTCAAGCTGGCGAAGAATGGTATTACTTAAAATATCAGCTGTGAAAGCATCTTGGATTATTATTCACTCTGTTTTTATCATTTTTTGATTTTTATGTGCTTATTAAAAATTGAAATTAAATGTAAAAGAGTTTATTTCATCTAAAAACTAATAATTAATTGTCTTAATCTTACTTTTAAAAATAATATTCATTAACTTTTGATAAGATGCCACTTATTTTAACGAAAAGAAAACAGAAGAATCCTTTTATTTTCGTAAATTAAATATCATTTTCGTTTTTTTAATCGAGAACAAGTCCAAGATAATTTCTTTACATCCTGAATCTTCTTGATAATAAACTACTTATTTTAAATAAATAAAAAAATAGGACTAATATTTTTGTTTTCATAAATTAAAGTGTTGTTATCTTTACAATCAAAAAACGGGCACAAGAGAATTCCCTTAAATTCCAAATCCAATTCAGACTGCTCAAATCCCACTTCATTCCTTGCTCAATTCATCCACTTGCTGCCCTACAAACCACACAGCAAAACAAAGTAGAACAGTCATCACATGAACGGATTTCATCCCATCCAAGAATCCCATCGAAACAAACAATTACATACATTGTGTGCCAATTCAAATTGAAAGCCACATGTATGCTGCTGAACATAATGCAACAATTTACAGGTGCTAATGTTGTCTTAACTTACCACTGTCTTAGCATGTACAAAATGTGGATGCGGTAGATTAAATATGCTGACAAACACACCGAACTCTGAAGAAACTCTCACACATGTTTTGCACAGTTAAATAATGTACAATATGTAATCGGATATTTAAAAAAAGCGCGCATGCGCTCATTGCATGCCAGCAAAATCGCTGAAACTTTGAACGTTTGCAGGGGTGGTTATTATGTTGTGTTGCAAACAAAATATTCTATATTAAGGGGTGGTCTGCATTACCGATGTTCAGCTCACATGAGCTGTACTTTTTCATGTTTTGTACAATATAACATTGCCTATTGCTGCTCTGTGCATCAAAAGAATACACGCTTATTCTGGCAAATGCCAAGCAGTGCAGAGATCGCGCGTTCCACATTATTCAAGTCTCAAGCGTCATCACACTTTTCGTCCGCAATTCAGTTCGTGTTGTACAGTTCACGCGAGGTGTAAGTTGTTTGTTAAGCATTCGAGTTAAGTGACTTTTTTGATAAGCTCCGATTGTATTATTGTCGCGATTTAAATTTAATGCATTAAATTAAATTAATAATTTTCAAATTAAATGAAACGTAGTGTTAATTTCTGAATAATTGTGAAGAACAAACGTTTTTTGAATCAAACAAAAAAAAAACGTGATTTTGTGCTACAGGTTAAAATATTTAACAAAACAAGAATGAAAAAATATTAAAAATTATACGCTTGCAGTTATAATTGCTCTTAAGGGATTAATGTGTTAACAAAGTGCATAAAATTGTGCAAAAATAATTACTGTAAATAAAACGAAACAAATTTTAAAATAAAAGTTTTGAAAAGGAAATAATAATAATTGTGGATGGATGGAAACACACTTTTAAAAAGGCACAACTTTCACTCCTCGAAACAATACGGATTTTTTCCTGCCTGAGAAATGAAACGTAAATTTCCCATCAGTATAAAAGACTTGTAAGTGTGTCAAGTGGATTAATGTTGACTGCATAAATTGTATGATTTACAACGTTCCTCCTAATGGCTCGTTCGCGCAATTAACACACATTACTGTTGGATAATTAAGCAAAACAATTCATTCCTGCATTTATTGCCATCACATAATTTCATAACGCACACACGCCGTCATGTAATAATTTTAATTTTAAACACCCCCAACCCTTTTGAAATGTGTAAACTGTGCTCAAATGTGCGCCATGAATGGAAGTGCATCGTATCAAATTGAATGCATAAATGCGTTGCCTATCTAAAGCTTCCATGCTATTGAACGAGTGAATGCATTTATGAATGCATGTCACATTAATACAAAAACAAATGAGTACTTAAATGGAAGCCACCCACCCCCACAAACTGTTATCATTTCAATTCACCTAATAATTTGATCTCCAACCGTATTCTGTGTGTATAAGTTTCAATTACTAATTGACATTCAATTAGTCCGACAATTTCCTTTCTCCCATTTTTTTTTTCCTTCACTTGTACTCAGTCTGCAGACACGCTTGCATAGCAAAATGCTGAGCTGTGTGCTTTTTCCAGCGTTTCACTTTCCACTTGTTCGCGCCCGTTTATCGCAATCGTGATACCATCCTTCGTTTGCTTGGGTTGCGTCTCCCAACCACCACCACCACCATCACTACCACCGTCAGTTTGTGCCCACACAGAACATTGTACGGGCGCGCTTTTAATAGTCCAAAACGCGTGTTGGCAAAGTGGCCTCCTCCTTGCTGTCTGCAATCTACAAATATAACCTACCTGTAATATAGAATCAGTTACACACCTTCTTGTATCATCTTCAACCAACGACTCATGCCAACGTGTACCCGCACTCTGTGTATAGAAAGTGGCCAGCGAAAGGATGAAATTGAAATGAAGTGGATAAAGGCAATAAAAAAATTGTGACAAGGATGGATGAAAGTTCGATGGCAGTTAAGGAGGGGGGGGGATGGTGTATTATCCCCTGGAATACACAAGAAGTGATATTATTTTGTGTTGAGGATTTGTTGGCTAAATAACTTTGGCACGACTTTTATACCGATATCAGAGGCGAGCACAAAAGGGCTGTTGACGTTGTTACACATTATTTTGAAAGAGATTGAAATTAATGCAAATGAATTCCTTTGGATATCTCAGTAAGGTGTGCCGTCCTTAAGTTAACTTTTGTGTTCCTTTTAATGTCACTAACAATGCGTAGCCCTTAAATAACTTGATTGATATTATCGTAAGTCAATCATTTTGATCTCTGAGGTCTTTCTCACAGTCTATTGCGTATATTTGTAAAGTTTCTCGAGTATACGAGTAATTCATTAATAATCCCATAAATATTTGAGGAATCCAATTTGTGAGTCTTGATATTTGTTCACTTTGTAACAAGCAAAGTACTTTTCCTGTTTAACAAGAACAAAAATTACATTTCCCTGAATTCATTGTACAACTGTATGAGCGCGTCTATTTGTTTATCAACCACTCAATCTCAATGTGTCCATCAGTATCAATTGGGATTCATTTATTTACACAATTCAATAAAAAAACAAAACAAATAGAGTATTGCCGATATACAAAAGGCGACAGGCAGTGTCGTAATAAAATATTTAAACGAGCCCTTGATAGCAATATTTCATGATCCAATAACAAAGCGGACATTTGAGAATCAAAATTACTCAACCTCGTTAACGAATAATGAGCACGTGTATTTATTTTCCCCTCGTCAAAAAAAAGTGGGTGCAATGAATTGTGTAAAAAAAAATGTGTACGACACGTAACTGGGTACTTAATAATCACTCAATCAATAAGAAAATTATGATATTTATCAGTTCACAATGTTGGTGTGGCAAGTTGGAGCATTTTTTCTAACTGCATTTAATCATTAACACAATAGGAAATATTATGATTACTCAAGAATAATTTATGAATTATGAAATTTGACTTTAAGAATCCACAAATTTAATAAAATACTGCCCAAATCTCAATGTACCGATCAAAAACAAACAGTCAGCTATTTGAACAAGTCGACCCCTATAGGCTTTCGTTTAATTTTAAACATTCTCAGAAGGTTAAATGCAGAAGCTGCTAAATAAGCTACTAAGCCACGAGCTTAATTATGTGAAAAATTAATTTCAGAATTATCCGTATCAGTAAAATAACCTAATGCAGAATAAGGTCATTTTTAATCTCATTTAATTTGTTGGCGCTTTAAAATTTAAAATAATGTTACATTACATTGCTGACCTTATAACCTTTGCTGTAATAATTTTATGAATAATAAATACTCTTGGTTATCAATGTGTGTACAGTTTGGTCTACTCTTTTTATAACTTTAATGTAACCACGGCGGATATTCAAAGAATTTTAAACATTTATTGGATAAATATTTGATTCGTGGACGTGGTTTTTCAATGCATATTTCGGAGAAAAAATGGTATTACACTATGAATAAAATACAATATACAAAAGATGTTAAGGACAACAGTTTAACAATCTACAATATAACAAATAATCAATTGTTTTTATTTATAGGAGTACTAAAACGCGGGTTTTCTCAATTAATAAACGTTCTCTGGAAAACAAAATTATCAAATTCACATTTCGTCAAGTACAAATTTCAATACTAAACAAAAATATATAGTTATCATAAAAACAAGACAAAAAAGGGCTAAAAAAAGGGAGTGTATTCACTCAATTCAAAATTCGTAATTAATCTAGGAGTTGTTACCCTTGAAAAGCTCATGTTTTGACCTTTATTTTTATATTATTGTATAAAAAGGTCTGTCACGATGTCAATTTTTTTTTTTTAAAAATTATTTATTTTTTGACAGCAGTTTACATTACCTAAAATTTGACAGACGCCTGAATTTACTTTCCCAAAAATATTGAAAAATGTTACCCATCACCAGAATTTTTAAGTTAAAAAATAATAATTTTAAAACAATAGATAACGTCACCATTTTTGTTTTATATTAATGTATTGGGCTTGTCAGATTATGACAGCTGACGCACGAACTGTCAAAAAATAATTATTTGGAAATATTTCTAGATGGTCACTCACGATAAAGTTAACTATTTTTTTTTAGTAAACCGAAATCGAAGTGATTGTCAAAAAACATTCATTCTTTATAAAAAAAAATTTGCATCGTGAACATCCTCAATTATTTTTAAATGCATAATAATTTTACAATAAAATTTTCGGCTTTTTCATCTTGAAATATTTTACTTATTTCATTTATTTCGCACAATACCAGATTAAATTTTCATGCAAAAATTTATTATTAAAGTTATTTAAAGGATCCAACGTTTTTTTGATAAACATTTTACCATTTTCACACATGAGGTGTAAAAAATGAAAACCGATTTTCTCCATCAGTAAATTTTGTCTCGAAAAAACATATTGTTGAAGAAACAAATTTATTGGGTCGCATTTCATAATAAAATAATTTTTCCCTATACACAGAAATTTATTTAAAACACATTAAAGATATTATTAGGCGCCACCTTTTAATGAAATTTATATTATTTCACATTCCACATTATTTTGTCGTGTATCATTCGGTTCAATCATTAGGTAGCATTTAGTATCTAAATCTAAATATATAAATGTTATCTTCATTAATTCAGTACTCCAAACCCTAAGACAAAAGCGTAAATAAAATATTTCACATTTTCTTTGACGCATTATACTTAAATACGTATTTGTTTACATTTAAATCCTTTAAATTAGAACCCATATGTTCAATGCGTGTACACGTATGTATCAAAAATATTTTATCTTGGAAAACTGCCTCCATGCGTAGACTTCTGAGAACTCGCGCGTAATGTTGAAAAATTTTGCTTTCCTCAAAAACATGATTAGATGTAGATGAAAAGAGGATTAAGAGAGTATTAAAAGGCACAACCTGCATTTCGCCAACATTCTTTAAGGATGTGAAAAAGTGTGGGATGTTACATATTGTTCCATTTTGAGCACAATGTAGGTGTATGTACCGGCATTGTGTAATTGTTTGCTTTCTTTGCTAACGAACGTCAACAATTCAATTCAATATCGTGCATAGGAATATTATGTCAAAGTTCATAAGAATTTGTACAAATCTTTTCATTAAAAATATTATTAAAATTGTATTATAATTAAATGAAAATGCTGTATTCAGAAGGGAGTTTTGCGCAATAATGTTACGATTGGTTTACGTGTAATCCAATTCAAAAAGAATTGATATTGTTACATTTATTGGACAATACGGAATTTAATTGTATTTATATTGTACTTATTTATTTATTTTACTATTATTATTTATATTATTTTAATTTGGAAGTATTTATTTATTGGAAAATAATTGCTATTTGACAATTGAACTACTGTTTTGTTTGAGGGATTTTTTTTCAACTGTATTTTGGTAAATTCTGATTAAAATTTAATTTTTCTAAAAATTATTTTGAATCAAAAATAAAACTACATGGCAGGGAGAGCGAGGTGTAAATTTATAACGACCAAACACAATTCTTGGAATCGAAAAAAATGGAAGAGAAAAATTTCAAAAATATTTGATGGTTTCTGAGATGTAAATAGTATGACCTTGAAATGTTCTGCAAAGCTTTTTTCTCTATTTTTAGAATCTACAATATTGTAGAAAAAAAATTTAAATATAGTTGAGGTTTAATTTTTTTTAGAAAAATATCGTTTTTCAGTCTTAAAATGACCTTGAGAGATATGACCTTGGAATGAAAAATAACTATTAATTCACTAACTCTTTTATACTTGACTACAAAATATGATGGAAATCCTTCAAGTATTTTCCGAAAAATCTTCCGGATATTAATCCAAACGTTAAAACTTCCGAACGTACAGATGAACACATTTTTGCACATTTTTCTAAACCACTTTTTTAAACGACTCAGGGGAGTGTCAAAACATGTTTCTGCATCATTAATTTTTTTTGGAAAAAATTTGAGAATGCAAGAATCTATATCAACCATACTAAGTCGTAATAAATTAAAAAGCAATCAATATTTTGCACAGAAATGGAACATAAAAATGATTAAATTTAAAAAAAATTAATTGATTTTTTTGCACAAAAAGTAATTGTCATTTTATTGAGAAAATGTTTAATTTTTTTAATTGGTTTGTAAAATTTGAATTTAGTCCTCAGTAGCTACTATACTTTGACTATTCTCTCCCCATTCTCTTTATTAATTAACTTAACATATGTAATTCACAATAAAAAGAGATAAAATACATTTCACTGACTCCACAGGTTATTCCACCAGTCAAATTCATGAACATACATAATAAACAATGGACATTACAGATTTATAATAATGATCATTGAATTTAATTATTCATGAAGTGCATTCTCTAATAGCTTACACGTCAACCTTAATTATTAATAATTAATGTATGTTTAACATATTATAATTAATCATAAATCATACTAAATATAAATCAAATTATGTAATTGATCCGATAAAAAATGGGCGGAAGGGGAGGGAATTCTCTAAAAAGTAACGCGACTTCATTACCTGAAAGGTAGATGGGTACAGTTCCTAAAAGATGATGCCTTTTTTAGGAAGATTTGAAGATTTAAATAGATTTATATATTGTAATTTTAAAAGAGCATCATAAAGCCAGCAATTGTTCCATCATAAATTCACAACATTATTACACTTCCAAATATAACGCTTTTCTTCTAATTTATTCAATTTTTAATTATGCACAATACAAATGGTCACAAAATTACAATGAAATAATTGACGACAACAAGAAAATAAGATAATAAGTGGTAACTTCAATAATTTCATGGTTCTCTTCATCAAAGATTAACTTCTTAAATATTCAATAAAATGACAAATATTTAATAAGCTCAATTTCAATTTATTTTACTCCCCCCGACTTCTACATCAATTTTACTGTACGATATCTGTATTTCGGAAGCATGTATAAAATAAAACAATGCAGGGAAGGGGTATGGTGAAGCTGCAACCAACCCTATGAAACTTTATACGTACTTACCTACCAAAAACATAAAACGACAAGGAAATCCTAACAAAACGAGAATGATATGGAAGGAATTTTTGTAAAACAAAAAAAATAACACTGAAGGCACGACAAGGCACAAATATAATGAATATTGATAGACGTACCGAAACCGTGAAGTCGATCTCATACCCTTCTTCACATTTCTAACAGCACAGTACACTTGTTTCAGTCTACTGACTACGAGTGTATTCACAGAGTACGGGGGGACACGCGACTCGTGTCGTCCCGCGCCATTTCGTGTTCCTCCAGCAACAGCCCAATATGTAGTAGTCGTATGTCTTCATAGAGTGTTCCCAGTGTTCCCACCGCCAGCAATATTTTGTATATTGCGTGCCTACATTTTTTTGCAAAACAATTTAATTTGATTTGTTTATGTTTATTTTTATTTTTTTAATTTCATCTTCATTTTTTGCATATTTTCGACAAAATTGATTTATTTCCTTACAGAAATTTACTACCCCACTAATTCTATGATGTAGAAAAATCCCCTCCACATTACATTACACTTGCATAGCGTTTAGATTTAAATTTGGTGTCAGCTATAAATTCAAATGCATAACACAATTTAATGCTTTTATGGTCACAACCACGCTATTTCGGGTAATTTAATGCGGCACGAAGCATGCTGCCTTAAACAACATGAACATTTAAATTTCATTTTATGCATACAGTTACAATTCAAAATATCCTGCAGAAAATTTTCTATAAATTTAAGTTTGTGGTTTTTAAAGAAAAAAAAATTAAAGTTTCCTCAACAGTTTTTTTACTTTTATATTATTATTGTCTTCAAACGAATTTTAATCAATCAATTGTTTTCCTTGTTCATGCCCATGCAGCTGCGTCTCAGAGTGGTTATTCATCGGCCATCATCTGCACATTGAGGCAACAACAATTCAGCCATCGTGGAGATCTCAAGTGTAGCTTCAAAAGAGGATAAAGTTACAAATAAAGCGAACATAGTGAAGAGATTAAAATCCATCAAGGATACAACATCATATAAAATATATATACGTGTTGTTTAAGCAAAGCTGAACGGACGAAGGACGAGCTGTATTATACACCACCGCATCCACAGGACTCACAAATACATTCAACGACGGACACTGTGCACCAACGCACAAGGAGAGATCGGTGGTTTTTTGAAACAAAGCACATGCAAAGAACTAAACTTTAAAAAAAAAAGGATTACATTAAACCCGGCAACCACATACGGGGAAAGTGTTTAGTGCCGCTCACTTCACGTACATATTGCATGAAATGCAGTGTAAATTTATTTTCATGCTTAACTCCAGCATTTTGTTTGATCAGTGTGTCCTTTCTCATGTTTCCTGCATCCTCCTCCACCACCTCGTCCTCCTCCATGCCATATAGTTACATAAAATAAAGTTGAAGCTTTTCTTTTGGGTGCCCTGTTTAATATTGTACCTAACTGCAACGTTAACATCGTCGCACATACGAAAGGTGCATGTGATAAAACCACTGTTGTATAGCTGGCATAATCCAGGCCAGTACATTGCGCACATATTTACGTGCATTTATAAAACGGTGGTGGTGCAGGAGCAGCATCATCAGCAGCAGCAGCACCATCAGCAGCATCAGCAGCCATATTATAATACTATATGCTAAAGTGAAAAGTGTTCGTGTTGAGTTTTGAAAGATAAATTAGTTACCTTAGTGGTGCCAAATTGCAGGTGGAGTGAGTTATATTCAACAATAGATTGCCAAAGTGAACGTTACGGGTAAAGTGCATTCCGGTGCCACCATCAATAACGTCGCAATTAACACACTCATCACATAATGGATATCAATCTAACGCTGCTGATTGCACTTGCGTCTGCCATTGGTAAGTCAATCTATTCTATTAGTCTATATAACGTGTTAACGAAGTATTTTAATACAATGCAAGTCGATTTGCTATAATATTGTGTGCAGCCCCATTCGCCCATTCATTCATTCATTCATTCATTCATCGATGAAGTGCGGAATTGTGCGGTTGTCGATATATTCAGGTCCTTCATGTCGCAAAATAAACTAGTTATGTGAACGTTAAATTAATTTAAATGCCGTACAGTTATAGTAAAGCAGTAACTAGTAAAGCAATCAAAATTTGATATTCGATGCAATAATAATTAATATTATTTAATTGTGCCAAAATCATCAATGCTCATAACTATTGATTGCGGAAATTCATGGAAATCATCAACTCACCAGTCTTGATTTCTAATTGAATCATATTATATTATATTAAAGTGGTATAGTAACGGTAGTGGGGACGAATCTATTTTAATTATGTTGATTAGAAGTACTTTTTTTTGAAAGCCTAATTACTCTGTTAATTAAAAACAACAATTTTCCAAAAATATTATGACTTGATTAGTAAAATTTCTGGATCTATTTTAAAATGTTTAGATTTATTTGAAACGTGCTCCAATTGAAAAGTTACGCGTTCTATTTAGTTTTAATTCAGTTTATTTTGATATTTATTTACATGCAATCATCAAAACAATCATTGCTTTTTACGACTGTTTACTAATTCGGTATATTTATTAAGCTACTTGCCGCAAGATGGCGCTGTAAAATATTTAATTATTTAATCAAGGAATTAACCAAAATTTTGGTCTTCATGGTTGGCACAATTGGAATTGGATTTTTGCTTTGACTACATAAATACAGGGTGGTCCATTTAAAGTTTCTTTTAAAAAATTACCAGCGATCAACTGCGATTTGGCATTATTGAATTTTTTGATTGTGGAATGCTGTTAAAGACCGATTCTATGCGGATAATAAATAGACAATTCCAGCTATAAAACTTAATACTGCGACTGTAATTGAAATTTTAAAAAGTTTGCTTAAGAAATTGGGAGAAAGTATGAAGTACTGCAAGACTTACAAAATTTAATTAATAAACATATTAATAAAGAAAATTCGATTTTAAATTAAAACATGAGAAAGGTTTAAGTTTCTGATTAATTTAAAAATTATTTTTGTAAATTTTAATTACTGAAGTAATAAATTGTTAACCTATATTTTCTTTTCTTATTTATTAATAATTTGCATAAAAGCTTCTTAATTATTTTAAAAGTATTATTGAATTAATGAAAGAATCAGTATTAAAAAAAATGTAAAGAAATTCTCACCAAATTAGAAAAAGTACAGCTATATAATTTATTTTATTAATTTAAACGCAAAAAAACAACAATTGGGATTAATAAACATCAACATACATTACATTCCAGCATCATAATCGACGCTAATTGCTAAAAACGTTTATTACATGTACATTGTACATAAATAAAATTATTCAAAATTCACACGAGTCCTTAACTAGAATAATTAAACACAAAACACACATACTTTGTAAATGCTTCATGAAATTTTCTATATTGCCTTCCCCTCCAATTTTGAATTTTGTCAACAATATTATGCACTTTATAAAAATTTATTGCTTCAATTAAACCAGTTGTTGTGCGTTTAAAAAATAAAAAATAAACGTAACACATATTATGCATAGACGAGTATTGCAGCCATAAAAATGCAGTCGCAATAAATGAAATTCTTGACACGACAGACGGTTGTATTTATTGTGAAGAAAATTACCCACTCATATAAATCATATACACGAATGAAGAGATTACGTTTTATTTAAAAAAAAAAACAAAAAAGTACATAAACAAATTTCACGAGAGAAATTTAAATAAATAAAATGAAGGGGTGGGGCGTGTGTGGAGGGGAGGGCGTGTGAGGGGCACACACCAAAAAATCCCTGACAATAAAAATTCCCACACGAATATAAATGTGGTAGAATTTAACCCTTGTGCAATTTTTCATTTCCTCATTTGAATAGCGCAGCTCTCTTTCTCTTTCCCGCATTCCCGCACAACTCATTTATGCAGCACAAATTTTATAATATATGCAGAGAGTTATATTGTACCGTTATATGTATATAGCAATTGCTGATTTGTTATCCCCATCCTCACACCCATGCAAATATTATAAGTATGCATATATTGTAAATTACTCACCATTGCACAGGCACCAACAACACACTTTCCGCAGAGTCAAGAGGTTGGTTGGTTTGTTCGGGGGGGGGGGATCATTCCATTGATCACAACCGAATATTCCCCATGCAGACCAGTGATACCGCACAAAAGGACGTTTGAAAAGAATCTAGTTAACCTGAATTAAACCAAATGTTCTATAGTTTGCATACGTTTAACCTTTAATATTATTTAGATGTCTGTGCATTGTGCACACATTAGAATTTATACGAGTGTGTATATTCGAATAATGTTGAAGGAAAAAAAAAGGTTTATTCTCTTGTGAGAGGAAACAAGACTCCTTTCTTTGCAGCTTTATATTTCCATATATCCATTTGTGCCATTTTGTTTCGTTTTATGTTGAGATTTTGGTTGAAACTGTATGAACACAATAATATAACTGAGGGGAAGGGAAGGGGTGAAGATGAACGTGGCATCAAGCTTAATAACAGTACAAAACAGAGCCTCATCTACTTGTACAGTAAGTGTTATTTATTTTGTCCAACTCAACTGGGGAGAGGTGAAATTTGCTACAATAATCCATTCCAGTTACACTCGCATTGTGTATATTATATGTGGATGCTACAGTTAAGGCAGCATTGAAAGTGGACACACTGGACGTGCAGGATATTTATTTAAGATCACAGCAAATGGAGCTCACTGATGTAATTCACAAATGTGTGCGCTGCTTCCACTACAATAAAACTCAATATATACAATGCTAGAAACACATAGACGCATTCACCGAGTCCTTTATTATTACACTTTTGGCTGTTGTTTGCCTTTTATTTGGCCCACGAGTATTATTTGCATTTAATTGCCTTTAACACGCACGCACAAACACTTTAGAGACGAACTTGTCGCTTTGCGTTATGCCCCGTTATGTGTACACGAATTCACTATAATATGCCACAGTCAGTGTAATACTACAGCTATGTGTGTAGGCATTTTGTTACACTTGATCATTGTGTTGATTCCCCCCCACCTACCACTTTCATTGTATCAAAAAGCCATTAAACGGAACATTAAGCTCCATGTTTTGTCGCGCTCTTTCTCTTCATGCTGCAAACTTTTTTTTATTTTTTTTATTTTTTTGTACCATTCTCACATTGTGTGACGCTCTTTTCAGTTTTAAATCCGAAGCGTACTGTGTTAGCTTTTTAGCATTATCTCGTAGTTTGCTCACATATTTTCCCAGTGCGGCAACGCAACATAAAAGTAACAGAAAAAAAAAACCGAACACCCCTTTGTGGCATTTAAATTATGACGCGCAATTGCTCTTTTACCTTTTTTCGCTTCTTTTTCATGAACGATTTTAGTATACCGATAAGCCTAAGGGAATCAATTCATCGTTGTTTTGCTTGCTTGTATTTTTTACCCATGATAGGTCTATAACGCCGCGCCGTAGACAATATAACGCAAGCACGCATCGATTTGTTGAATTTTTTTTTTATTAAGGGTTGCAACAACAACAACAACAACAACTAAAATTAAATTTAAATTATTACGAAGCAGCATTTGCATTCAATGTGGACGGAAAATGAAATGGCCTTTGGCCACATAAAACCGTCAAATTTTATTAATACAATTTCTAAGCCATGGCAACGCATTACAATCGCAACAACAACAATATGCATGTATTTTAAATGAACTCGACTCTTATATACATTTTATTTTATGTGTAGATTTTACCTTCAGTGCCACACACCGACCTGTCATTCATGCGTTCAAAATGTCCATGCATTCATCTCCGGTCAACTTTTAATTGCGAACAAAGCCGCGTGTAACCCTTCAGCGTTCATGCCAGCCACACCACACTTTGCTAATTTGTTTGAACTTAATTATCATCACTTTGCTCAACTTGTTTACGTTCAAACACACAATCCCCACCCTCACCCCTAAACCCTCTTCCATCCTAATTCACTTTCCGCGTCACCCACCCATCCCAAAACATCCCTACTACCCCCCAAAAAAGAGGGCTGCCTGCTTCAACCATAGAATCCAATAACATACATGTGTTAACTAACTACTACTCACATATTATATTGTAATAAAATGCACACACGCGATAAAACTTTCGCCCCACAATGGAATGATGGCTTTAAAACATGACTTGAAACAAAGCTGCCGGCAAATTGCAATGCATGCAATGCGCGCCCCTGCACAATGCACAACTTGGGGATGAAGATTTAATTGCAGCTGTAGCCTGTGTATCTGCAACAATTTAAATACATGTAGATGCAAGTACCTAAAACCCGAAACATAATACGTTCCACTGAAAAGGAAATGTGAAGCGAATGGGTGTGGAGGCGAAATGCTGCGTCGTGTAGTCGCGTCGTGTCGTGTCGCTTCTGTGAAACGCACGAAAGTATAATTTAAGACGAGCGTATCTTTAATTAGTGCAACGATGTTATATATTGTTTGAAATGCATGGCAGCATGGTGCTTTTTTGGAATTTTTATTATGGCAAAAGCATATCAGCTGCATCATATTGTTTTTCATTATCGTTTATTATTCGCTCAAAATCTGGAAATTTGAATTACAATGTGATGTTGCCATGCAGTGCATTGCATAATGCATATCGCGTTACCGTATGTATGCAAGTCATGAGCTTGTATAAAATACTGCTTTGTGGCTAACTTGCTGTGTCTTGAAATAAATAAATTGTTTACTGGAAAATTATTCTGTCAGTACTTACTTATTTAGTTTTTATTTCTGACTTAGGAATATTGCTTTAGAAATTAGTTTTAGGAAATTTAATAATAATCAATCAAAACTTGTTAAAATATGAATATTCTCAGCAGGTTCTTCTCTCAGATTTCAACAGTATTCATGCAATCCTTATGTTGTATGGTGTTCTGAAGATAAACCCACTGCTTCACCAGGCAAAACATTGCGCTCCGTAGTTTTAAACCGGTTTTTACTGCGCATGTACGTCACGCGATACTTTTAGCTTTGTTGAAGTGTATTGTTTCTTTTATAATCACACAGTTGTAAACCTCTTTACTCGCCAGCAACATTTTGTTTCATTACTTTACTTAAAGTATCGCGTGACGTCAGAAATATATAATTAATTATATTTAAGTCACTTAAAAAAACACCCTTTAATCTTAACATACAAATAAATAAAACAAAATGTCTTTTAAAGTCGAATTATGCTTAAGATCTATTTCTCGCGATGCTTTCTATATCGTAAGGAATGTAACCCAATACCTTACTTTTATTAAATTTATGTTAAGAATTATTTAATACGTTTTCAAGACGGCAAAAAATTAAGTCGTTTCCCGTTAATAAATGATTTTACATTATTAATTTTGATTTAAATTTAAAAAATAGTAAATTATTTTGTATGTACTTTCCAAATACAGGGTGTTAGGATTTTTTTTGAATCTCTTACAATATTAGCATTGAAACTTCAGACCCAAATTTTTGACAGATAATAAGTCATACCATCTGCGGCACTAAACACTCCTATTTATAATTGAAAAACACTTTTAAAAAAATATTGAAGACTCATTTTCAAAGTGAGTGTTGTGTGACAGGGTGGTCCACTCAAAAGTTTATTGAAATATGCAAAAAATAAGTATTTCTTGACTTTTTTGATTCATTTTAATTTTTTTTTTGAAGCTATTTCGCTCAAGTGGCTCCCTTTGCTGGACTTCCAGTATTTCATACTGTTGCCATAATTATTTAGCAGATTTTCTATAATTTCGGCAGATATTTCTATAATAAAAGTCACAAATCATAATATTATGTTTTAAAGCTAAAATTGTCTTTGGATTTTTAACGGCACTTCTGAGAAAAAATACAACGGTGTCAAATCGCAGCAGCGTTAATTTTTTTTAATAAAATTTTAAAAGGACCACCCTGTAGTTTAAAAATTCTCAAAATTTTTGATTTAAATAGAACAGTGTAAATTTCGGGAATCATGCCCATTGATGTACACAAATAAACAATACTCATCGTCTTGAATAAGTCTATTTTTAAAACTTATATTTATTAGTTATAAATTATAATAAATCAAATGATGTAGACACTCACTAGTTCAAAAAGTATTTATTAATCATAATAAAAATTCTATGAATGATTCAAAGTCGTTATTTCCTGAGAAATTGAATTCTAAATACTATTCATTGGAATTCCTCATCTTCGTCTGAATTTTGCTCATCCTTTTGATGATTTCCACCATCTGCTAGTATAAGTGAAAAATTCATTTCATCAAAAACCATGGCAATAGAAATTGAAATAACTACTTAGAGTAGTTTGAACAAAACACATTTACTCATACATTATAATGTTCACAATGTACATAATAAATATTCTGCGAAATTACACTGCATGACTCACACAAGTGAGTCACCACCCTCCCCTCGTCAACACACAGCGTCTGCAGTGTGTAGCATGATGCCAAAATCAAAGATAAACAATTTCGATTTGATGAAAGTCCTAACTCCCAATACACGACTCACTCAATCTGATAGATTAGGAAACATGGATGGATGCATTAGTAAACAATAAATAAACACAAAGTAAGAGCAAGTGTTCTTTATGTGCCATTTATTTTAGTCAGTGCACAGTAAGGGCGCGAAGCTGAATCGACCCTATATTTTTCGCCACCCCAAAAATCCATCGAATACATTTTTTTTCCCCCTCCCTCCTTTATACATTTACTTACTTACTCGGACAAAATAGACACAATTGTTTACTCTCCACAAGCTTCCATAAATCCACCCACACAATGCGAAAACATGAGGGCGAGCAAAGCCGAATGCATCAAACATGTACGTATAATGTACATAAATACGTTGCTGTAATCCAAAGCGGTTGCATGGAAGAAAACAAAATCCAAATTAAAATGTATTCAATTAATTGAAAATACATAACATACTACATAGGGGTTAGCATTGAGAGCTGCATTGGCATTCAGCATTCCCTGCAATGTTGTACATTTGTGCACGACTTACGACTGTATAAATGATGTACGGGGAATTTAAATGCAGCCAGTAAAATGAACAAATATTATCCTATTGATTTGTCGAATTGCACTTAATTCTCTTTACCACAGCACATACTATAGACAATTATTAATGTCCGCAGTACTGCATTGTTCAATGTGCCTGTCATTTAATTGTTGTGCGTTGCGATGCATTGGGGTGCGTCCTGCACTCTCCGTTTGCAGCATGCGTGTGCTAACAACACAGATATGGGAGTAATTTGCTTCATCCCTGATTTAGGGAGAAGATTACATATGTAAGCGATGCGTGCTTTGCAGAAAATGATAGCACTGCACCCCCCTTCCACCTCGATTTTGACTTAATAATCTTGTAAAGAAATTAACAAGCATGTAGACACGAGGATTATAAGTCATTTGCGTGAAATTGCATTTCTGCAGACTAATGCCAAATGCAATCTGCATTTGAATTCGCTCGCATTCGCCGCTCAAGTTTAAATTGAGTTGCTATGTTGTGCTTGCAAGTTGGTAAAACTCGAAATAACCGGTAGCCATTGACAATTTGAGTACAACAATAACAAAGTTTACGCGCTGCGCGCTGTTTTGGGAACTTAAGGGATTCTTCAGTTAACCCGTTTTGATCGTCAGCTTATTTTTCGATATTTATTTGTTTACCTCCACCTTTTTGCAAAACGTACAACACAAGCATACTTATACTTTGTTCGTTTATAATATAAAGTAAAACATAAAAAAAGAAAATGGAGTGAAAATATATCTCGTGGGAGTTTAACCGGTGAAACCTTTTTCGGTATTTTTCCCGTCCACTATATAATATAGCGTTGAATGAATTTTGTATACGGGAGTTTGTAGATTGCACATAGATCCTCGTGGATTTCAAACGCTTTCACATCAAGAATTGATTTAAAGGAAAATGAACATCGAGCGTGGAATCGTTGGGAAACATCGACGGGAACGTGTCAGTCAATTGACGTCCTTCTGCTCTTTTTTTCTCCTTGAGTGAGAGAAATAAAAAAAAATTCGATTTAAACTTCACTTCATCTTTTTGCTATTCCCTTTATTTGATTTAAAAATCAATCAAAGTTGACTTGAAAATCTGGTGACAATTTTAAGTCACGAGAGACAAGTGATGTAAAGCACATAAATAACTTGAATGAAGGTAGCCATGCTGCAAAACTCCTGGAATTCGTAATCGTTCATGGTAGCTGCAACTAAATTTGTATGCTTGTAAAATTATTTGACCGTTTAGGATATTTTTAAGGTTGAAACGAAATTCTAAAAAAAAGTTGATTGGACATTTACATTAAAGTTCTATTAAATTCTGCACTCAAGCATTGTCCTAACATAAATAATGGTAAATCTAAGAAAATGTTTGTAGTATTATTAAAACGTTTAAAACCACGATTGCTTTTACAAAAATTTATTTTTTGATTGCTTGAATTTGTTTTAAATATAAAAGAATGTTTGTTTCATTCGCAATTTTAATAAAACTGCATTAAAGACTAACATGTAAAGAAGTGAAAGTACTAAAAATCTTATCGTTGGATTAGTCAATGTTATTGCAGTGATCGTCCTTTCACAAACGAGCCACTTAAAAGTCTTCCAAAATCAGTTGTTTATTCAGAAAACATTGGTGGAGAGATCGTCACATTAAATACCTTAAGATTAACATCTTTAGGCGTTACAAAACACCAACATTCATAACATAATGCATAAACATTTAAGTCGTGAAGTAGCTGTACCTTTTCGTTTTATCCCGCATCGATTTGAGCAAGGAAATGCTCAAAAAAATCAGTCATGATGCTTGAAAAAACGTTTGTAATTAATATGATGGTGATAAATCTTGGATCTTAATGCATGACCCTGAAATTAAACAGTAGTCGACCTTAAGGGCCTTCCAAAATGAACTTTAATTTATAACTGGTTTGACTGCACTTGAACCAAGTCTAAATTAATTGTAAAATTTCAAATTGTGCCTTCTGAAAAATATTGTGTGTGTTACTTTGAGCTCTTAAACATCTAATTGATAAGTCATCCGAATTTGCCCGTAAAATTCATCCCTGATTTGATACGCAATGATTACTTGGCTGTCAAAGATTAGGGTTGGGTGGTCAACGATTTTCTACACTAAAATTGTCGGTTGATGTATTAAAAAACTAAGTTTTTGAGGAACCATTCCCACAGTGCAAGCAGAGATTAAATATTATGGTATAAGTGGTAAGAACTACTGATTCAACTGTTGTACAAAATGAACAATGATTTATTTAAAAATACGTTCCAGCAACAAAACATTTAACTACAATTTCTTAAACTTTAAAATGTGTATTTCAATTATTTATTTAAGATTTTATGACTAAAACAAATAAAATATAAACAGGAGCATCTATCACGGACGCACGACCCAAAAAAAAAAAAAAAATACGATTTTCCCTGTCACGACTGTCGACAGATGAAAAGTCCGTAGACCGTCGTCTAACACGGAAGGTGGGAAGACAGCTGAAACTTGAGTGTCCCTATGGACTTATTAACATGATGAATGATGGAAGTGTGGTAGATGATGAAATGTGTCAATTGAATTTCCCAAATGGTTTCAAGGTACACAATCCAACGTGCCGGTGCGATTTGATGTTAAACTTGATAGCTTTATAGGCCAGGGTGTTATGACATAGAATATTGAGTGAGATACGTTACATTCTTTGACGAAATTATTTTCTTTCTTTTTTTGTATTCAAAATGTGTTGGGGAAATTGGGAGGAATTTTAATAATGGCCTGAAAATATTTATTTCTATAATAATTAGTCCGAAATTGCAGATGTATGCATCTGCCTTAACCCTAAATGCTTCCTGAAGTCTTCAATTCGATTAACGTTTAGCTAATAAATATACAGAGTTTGAATTTCAAAATATTTAATCTATAAAATAAGGTAATACAGTGACAACAACTTAACCAGCATGCATACAGCTTAAATGTGCTTGTGTAGGGTTTAAAACTTGAAGACTCAAAATAAACATTAAATCCTTAAACACACGAGCATTATGTGGTTTTCAGTAAATGTGTGTCTCAGCATATTACGTATTCAAATATTGCAAACAATGTATTGGGAATGATTACAAGCAAACGATAAAGTCAATCAACTAATTGCAAGACAACTTTGCACAAAGTTCGCACCACACAATATATGGTTCTCAAAACTCACATTGAGTAATGCAAACTTACTTAAATCTTGAGGGTTGAATTAGCAAAATTTGTAAGTTTAAATTTTCAATTTGTCAACACTGCGTGTTTCGGATGAAAAAAAACTATTTTACATAAAACAAAAAAAAAATGAGGAGACAATTTTAGCAAACTGTGGAAATGAATATAATCGATTGAAGGAATTAGGTTTCTGTTTATAGAGTAAAGACGTCTGGCAGTCCTCAAACAGTTCTGATTTTGATTTTTTTTTCCACCCTCTTTCCCATCACGCTGAAGTGCTGCTATTCCCGTTGAGCGAGCATTATGCAAAAGAAAACAGTTGAAAAAACTTTGCTTTTGCCTAAAGCCTTTGACCAATTAACATCATTGCACACTGATTGCAATCCATTTCTTCCATTTTTTTTTTCTATTTGTTATTGCTTCATTAGAATATAATGAGCAATTCGATAAGAGTGAGAATTTCTTTGATATAAAAAAATTCGCTGATGTTTTTCAGTTTTCACAAATTTTTACATTTTCTCTCTTCATCATAATTTGGCAATCCAATTTGGCAACATTCTGATACATGCTGCTATGTGTTGTTATCGCAAGTGCATCAAAAGGATCTGTACAACTGTATATTTAGCTATACGGCATTCGATTTCATGTGTTTCGTTACGAGAAAACTGCAAAGTTCATCGACTTTCTGGTTGAGACAACAATTTCTTTCTATCCCCTTTCGTTTGTTGTTTTTTTTTTTTCATGGCACAGTCACTTTATTGATAAAATTGTCTCTGAAACAGAAAATCGTTTGGTATTTGGGTGGAAAATGTTTGCAAACTTAAAGTTATTTATAGATGCCGTTTTGAATTATGCTCGCTGTGTAAAGTCATGCAACTTTAACGTCGATGTATTTTATGTTAAAACGAATTTAATGTTGAATAATTATCCAAAAAATAAAAGTCCGCTCGAGAATTAAATGCTGCCGCCATTTTATTTTTGTTATGTTTAAAAAGTTCTCCCGGATGACGTCAAACTGTCACAATTCACACTATTCACACTTTGTTCTCTCAGATGACGTTACACGTGCATAGCTGTCAAGCAGGCCATTACTATTTTTTTATTTTTGGATCATAACATGATCATTTAAATTAATTCATTTTAAACTAAAAAAATTTTCTGTTAAATTAAATTTATTTCGCAAACGCACTCCAGTACAGTAAATCGTAACTCACAAATATGAAGCAACATAAAAATGATGTCCAGTCGTATTGCAAAGAATTATTACAAGCATCACCATATTATTAACAAAGTATTTCCGACCAATTCACTCTTCCACGTACCATATGCTTCCACACGGTAAAAAGGTTAACTGAATAGTGAATAAGTGTCGGTGCATAAATTGAAGCCAAATATATAGAGTATGGTCATGGCCATCAATCAGATTACACCCGCATATAAAGCACACTGAAACGGTCAAGGCGAAAGTGTTGGGTAGCAAGCACTGCGTAAACGAATTCCCTCATCTTATCATTCTTCATCCGATTTAACCGCACCCTTATTTCCATTTTTGATTTAAGCACTTTTTATGTTTATCTGCGTGCTCTCTTTTTTCTCGACATTTTTTTCTTGGACTTCACACCGAGTCTTGCCTATTTTTTATATTTTTATTATTATGGATCTTCCTTTTTCTTTTTTTTGGCCCAAAGTGACCAAATTCCTTTTCCTTTTTTTATTTGTCACATTTTATGTATGTGTGAGGAACAGTGATTCGTCTTAAATCGATTTGGTCCATTGCATTGTCAAGCAAGCTTTTCTTCTAGTCAATTTATCATTGTATTGAGATTTATTTGTAGGATTTATTTCAGTGTTATCGATTCTATTTACGAATTACATAAGTCCGGTTATCCACTGGAACATAATTTTTATGAACAAGCCTAACGCAATCAACAATTATTGGGGGGAAAATATTGAAATACTGAATTCCATCGCACGGCTTCGCCTGCCAATCATTTTATTCTTGATTGATTTCAGGTTCAGTTACATATTTTGGGCTCATGAAGGTGTGCTTCAGAATAGCTTTGGGTTCACAAATTAATATTGTGTTTCCGTAATACTTTTTTATAAAGAATTTAAGGTCAATATTTTGTAGTTGGGGCACATCCTCGATGGTCTAGCAATATTAAGTAAGCAAGTTAAGAATGCCAAACTGTCTTGGCTTGACGCACCATTGTAATTCAAATTTTAATAAATATTTAACAGACCAAGGGCGCCTAATTCAAGTGGAACTTATTGATGAAACCTGCTAGAAAAACAAAATTTGAGTTACAGTCCAGCAATTCCTTGGAGCACTAAAATTGCTGACTTCCTTGCGGATGTGTCTCTTTGATATTTATTAATTAAATTGAAAAAGTATTATGACTTTTAAAACTGCAATTAACACGATTGCCACATTCCTAATTCCAAAATTCAAATCTACATCATCTTATCTCAATCCTTATTCGCTCAATTTCAATGGTGTAGCTTTAATCTTTATCTAGAAATTGGATGAGGTGGCACATAATATACAGGGTATTGTGCATTTTATTCAACCCATGACCATTACACAATATATGCGACATAAATGGCGTAACAACAACAAATTGTGCCCATTGTCACCTTTGGTTTTATGTCGTTTTATGATATTCTTCCCATACTTCGCGCCAACGTAGTTTGTTTTACCAAGCCCATCCTCTCGATACATTTCACCGCTGCACATAACACCTTTTTGGACAAAAGAATAAATGTCCTGGGTGTTGGAGAGTGAGGAGAGTGTGGCACAAAAAAGGGAAAATGAACCCACCGAGGGTGTTAATCGACGACTGAAGTGTTTGTGTGCGTGTTTTATTTCTTTATTTGCCACCCCCAAGATCCGTTGACAAACAACATTCACATGTAGGCGAGGATGCGGAACAGCCATGGTGAGGTAAAGTAATAAAAACAATACAACACACAAGATAAAGTAAACAAAACAACGAAAACACACAAAAATTTCGAAGCATTCAATTCGTGGGGCCATGTGTAGCGAATGACTTACTTTGAAAAGAGCTGTGTAGTTAGTTGAGTGTCCTGATGACAAACTTCACCTGCTTGAGGTTGGGTATGGCGGCGAACTGAATTAGTGGTGTAACCAAATCGTCAGAAATGCGAAACAATTTGCGAAACGGAAATGCTGTTGGTGCAATTTCACTCCTTCGCGTCGTGTGCTTGTTTTGTAATTGGAGTAGATCAAATTATTATACTGCTTAAACATTGTGCAAGGCGATGTGTGGGATGAGTAGCGCCATACTACAGCACTATGCAATACACTAGCAGTACCAGTGTTAAACACTTCAATATTACGCTCTTTGAGTTGTATGTTTTTCATAGTTCATATATGAATTAAATGAATTTCATGTTGAGCTTGTTTGCAGTCTACAAACGGACGCACCATAAAAAAATTTGTTCGTGCAACTAGCTTACAAAGAACATGTTCGTAGAATTGTAAACAAGAGTCCATGCTGAGCCACTAATATTACCAAACTAGTTTACCACACTCGCTGTTGTTATTTGCTAACAAAATATTTAATTAAATTGATTTTTTTTTTACTGAAGAAAATATTTTTGGTAAACAAATAATTGTTAGTTGCTGCTTGTCCCCTTGTTTCCTTTGTCAATTCAATTACATCGTTTTTTTATTTTATGAGGGTTGTACTAACTTTTAATAATAATCAATATATTTGACAATGTCACACCTGAGGACAAGTCTAATCATCTAATTCAGTTATTACATTGACGCCACTGCATGCAACAATGAACGGCATTGAATAACGGTTCAATTTTCTTTATTACCAAAATGTAACCATATCGCAGGAGAGTGGGTGGTATGAATTTATTTACTCGTTCGATGCAGCTAAACTAATAATTTAATAATAAAAAAATTGAGATATGGAAGATGTGACCTTGAATTTTTTAAATTTTGACCTTGAATTTTTGTATAAAAATGATTCACTTTCTTGAGATTAGCATAAATGTGGAGCATCATAAATCATAATCCCACAGAACAAGGAGTTTTAAAATTATTTTCGTTGAGGGATGATGACCTTGAGCTTCAAATTTCGACCTTGAAATGTTTAAAAAGTTTTCGTAGCTTATTAAATGCTAGAATGGTGTCAATAAAAAAATTGAAAATATTTATGGTTTCCGAAATATATGAAATTTTTCTAAAATAATTATTGGTTCGGAGATATAAATGTTTTGACCTTGAATTTCCCGATTTTGACCTTGACATGTTGTCAAACTTTTTCAAATATAAAACACTACAAATTTCTGAATTTTTTTTTGTTATTGTGAAGATTTTCTGAGATAGAAAATGTTGGGTCCACCCCCTTTTTTCCCAAAAGGATCACCGTTAGGGATATAGGATAAATGCAGTTTGCTTTAGAAAACCTTTATAAAAAACGTTGTTAAAATGAACAAAATCATATGATCCGTTTTTGAGCTCTCGTACAAGCGAAACAGTTATGTATTCAATAAATTGACCTTGAAGCATCTAACCTTGAATAAATTAAAAATTATTGTTTATCTTTCTCTTTAATGTTTTACATGAAAATATCTTGGAAATCGGTCAATATGTCTGATATATGACAAAAGAGTACGGTTACATTTGCACATTTTTTCTAGACCAATTTTTTAGACTCAGGAGGTTTCAAAACGTGTTTCTGCATCACAATATTTTTTCCCGAAAATTTGAAATACATAAAAAATCAATATAAATTAAAAACTCCGTTGAAAAGTTAAAAACTCAAAGCTCAAATAATTCAACTAAATCAACAAAACTATTTATAATATTTAATAATGCTGTTATGTTACTAAGTTTTCTACCAAAAATATTCCTGTTGATGAATTAAGGATAAAGATAATAAAAATAACACATAAGGGATGATCCCATATAAATAAAACACAATATAAGTATACAGCAAATCTTCGAATGGCACATTAAGTTTGAATAATTATCTAGGGGCCTAAAATGTGATCAAATAAAAGAAACAACCCATCAAATGGGCAATAAAAATGGGTAAAACAAATAAAAACAAATGAAAGTGAATTAAGGTAAATAGTTAAATACCCAGCAATTTCCTCAAGGCTCCGCAAAGAATAATCCCGTTGCCATACAGGAAGAACTTTCAATTGATTGGAAATGGGGTGGTGGGGGTGTGGGGGGTGAGCTGTGTATGGTTCTGTGTGTTCGCCTATTCACTAATGTATGAAAATGGATCGTAGACGAGACGACCAACCATGGGGATGAATAAAATACTAGATACAGTGCTGCAGGACAAAAGGGAAAAACTGCTTTTTATTTGAATCGATGAGTCAGTGCCGGATATTTAATGAAGAATATGAAAGGAAGGAAGCTCGTTGAAAGCGGGCGACACTCGTTCTTCTTCGCAGCTGACTCATTTCGCTTTATGTAATGTTACATGCTACAATAATGATCGTACTCCTTTTCATATTACGTTGTGGATATGCCCTAATGAAAGGGTGTACGTGTGGGCGTCAAACAGGCGGGAAAAAAAATTATCCAATTGAGATAAATTAGGTGGAATAAATCAAAAGTGAGAAGAATTGATTAGTGTACTTACACATCTACTAGCTAGTAGGCATTGAAGAAACGGGGGAGATGGTGAGAATTAAATTGCGGGCCCGAAACACACATGCATTAACACATTAGAACAAAAAGTATCCTATGCTGTGTACGAACAAGTGTATTATGCTGTGGAAAAACGAAAATCGCATTAAATAAAATGGCTGTGTGGTGGGTGTGGGTGTGTGTGTGTCCTGTGTGGATGGATACAACAAAACAGGGTACGAATTTATTGCGAAACATCAATTAAGTGAAGAGGATAAAATGTGCCTCAATTTTATTTTATTTAGTTGTACGCATACAATTAGTACGATGTGTATGTAAAATATATAATGGATACTGTGGAATCCGTATACAAAGCAGAATTAAGCATTCAAGAGTTCTATAGAAACTCAGTACATTAAAAGGATTAAAACTGAAAAGTGTATTTTACAACAAAATGCTTATTTTATATTTGAAAGCCTTGTCAGGACAATTAAAATGAATTGCATATTTCTAAGAATTATCTTTGATTCCATGATTTGGCAGGCCACGTTTTCACAACTTCAAATAAATAATTCTGTGTAATTTGAATGTCCTTTCTGCGTTTGCCTGAAATTTTCTAAGAAACTTCAAACTGATTTGCATGAAATGTCGATAAATTCAGCAACATTAAATTTAGGTTGTGGTCAATCAAGGATTTCAAGTTAACCTCTCTGAAACTCAACTTTTACCAAATAAAACCTGTTGTGTGAGAGCTCAAAAAATGGCTTAAGCCTTGAAGTGACAAGAACCTGAAACAGAAGCATAACAAAAATGAATTTCATTGGAAATTATGTTTCTGTTTTCGTTGCTAAATTTATTTTAATGCAACTGGATTTGTGTATTGGCAAAAAGAACAAGTGCAAAAACCCGTGCGTTGCTCGGACAAAATTTGTATTTTTAAAAATGGTATTAAGTAAAATTTAATTTTACAAAACCAATTGAAACAATTCTGTTTTTCAATTACATAATTTGTATTTTAAAATAACACCCAGGAAAGTAATCGCGTTGTGTTTATTACAAATCGATTCCTGCAACCATTTTATGAAATTAGTCAACTTCTTCACGAACTGTTGTTGATTCTATTTCTGTTGCAAATGTACCGTAATCTGTTTCTGTTTTTGGTTCTACGCACTTCATAGATTAAAGCTCACAACTTAAAAACTAAAATCATGATTCGCATTATTGTAGACACCTTGTAAAAGTATACAAAACTTTAATGTTTCCTTTGTAGTATTCTAGGCAATGGATTTAATTATTTACTTCAATTGGACTGAAAAGACTCTTTTCATAATCTTTAAGATAATTATAATTAAAAATAAACTTGTGCACTAACAATGATTACAGCCTTTGTAAGACATTTTTAAACAGCCCTAAATTTGGATAAAGAATTATTCTAAGAAAAAACTTTATGAGATTTTTAAAAACAATTCTCGAAAAAAATAATTATTTCTCATATAAAAATAACATATTTTTAATCCATCTTTCTAATTATTTTGACATTGCAGTCACTGCAGTAGTTTTTAATAATTTTATTAAATGTATTTTAAGTAAATAAAAGAGCGTGTTACGGTGAACTTTCTATATAGAAAAATATATTTCCACGATTTATTATCAAAACAAATCTTCTCATTTCTCTTCTGATAAATATTGTGTAGCCAAGGGAAAAAATAAAATAATGTCGAAGCACCTCCAGTACCACAGGATAACAAGATAATATTATGAAATGACGAATGCGACACAGTTAGAGGTGTGGCCACCCCTAGCGCGACAAAAACACTCTCACACCGTTACGCTCAAAACTTTTCGCATTTTTATCTTGAAACAGGCGCATTTTTATATTCTTTCACAAACTCCGTGGTGTTACCGCTGTTATACACCACCCAGCAGGATATTTTGCTTACAACACCATTCACAAACACGATCACACGAGAAAAAAAATAAACACAAGCGCATAAATGTTGTATATCAACGTGAAGAAAATATTCGTTTGGTCGTTTTTCAGTTGCACAGTGGGAATGCCCCATGCGAAAAATTCTGAGTATGCAATTTTTCTTTATACAATTTTCATAAACGCCCGAATATTGAATGGAAAAGTAGTACTATTTCCCAATGTACAAATGCAAAGTGTTCATGAATTTAATTAAAATGTAAACGAGTTTTTAAAATAGCATTGCACATAGTTTTCGGCAATCCCACCTCTCCACTTCAACCCCAACCCCCACCCCCTTTTTGTACAACTACTGCGGTGTACGTAGAAGATGCAGCAACCCTTTACCAATCCTTATTTGGGACTCGACTGTTGCCACACACACATTCCGCAACTGCAACCAAGCTTTATATGCAAAAGACTTGCAGTTTCCTACATCTGATTGCACATGCAATTTATTGCACCGAAAACTTTAACATCGGCAATCTCATTTTTAATTCAGGTAGCCAAGCGTGTGGAAACGCTGTGTCGCGCGTGCAAAAAAAAAACAAAATGCACCCCAACACGTAAAAAAAGGAAACATTTAAATAAATACAAACAACAACAAAAAAAAAAAAAAAACGCATAACGCCACTAACTAAACAACTAAATTGCAAAACAAATAAGGGGCATTTTTAAACAACTAAATTACGGCCAGTTAGGTAACACACAAAAACACTTTTGGGGGTGGCATGGTGTTTTCCCCGCAGCGCGTATTTGCATTTTCGCTGAAAGTGAGATTGAGCATGACAACAAGCGGGTGCAGCGCAGCACATCGGCAACTATAGAAGTGCTGTGTCGATGCACATATTGGACGATGCACATTGAGCATGTGAGTTTAATCAAATATGCGTGCATCGTACACGAGTATAGAGAAAATGGTATTTCGTGGACCACAAAACAAATGGTTATATTTGGGAGATGCAAATTAAGTTGGAATTGGGGTAATTTCAAGGTGCAGCCGTGATATAAAATCAAACAAGCGAACACCGAAATTTTAAATGAAATGGAAGTCGATAAAATGTGGAGCAACCATAATAGCTATGAAGTCGAGTTTTTGGGGTTGAAGCCCTAAATAGTTATAATGAAAAAGGGATGACATTTTTGCGTGTGCATTTTAGATTATGGAAAATTTTAGTTAATTGCTAATTATGATGCATTGTTATGAAGTTTATTAAGATAGTTGTTGCTTTTTCTATTTTATTTCCAGCTGTATTAAAACTGTACTTTTTAGTTATAATAAAACAATAATGGTCTGCTTGACGGCTGTGCAGTGTGACGTCATTTAGGAGGTAATAGTATGTTTTTTGATAGTTTGACGTCATAGATAGTAGAATTTTTATTTTAAAAAATCAAGAAAAGGGCAGCATTGAGTTGACCCTAATTTTTTTGGATTATGTTTCAAGATTATTCTTAGTGAAAAATTTAATCAGAAATGCATGAAAATTACATTCCATGAAAATTTAAATTTTTAAAATAAACTATTGTTCTTTACTAGCAACGAACTAAATTACTTTAAACTGAATTGGCGATTCCTTTATTTAATTTACATTAAATTGTAGCATAAATGTCGGTAAAAACTGTTCAGTATTTCGCATACATAATTAAGTTAGTTAAAAGAACCGTTCCACTAAATAACCAAAAATAACACAAAGGAAAGGCTGGTTACTTGCGAAAGTGTAACAACAAATCTCATGGTTAAATAAGCTTCAAATACTAAAGCACAGACTGCAGCTTGTGATTCATATCTGCTTCCTAAATAATTAAAATAATATCCCATCTCATGCAAAGAACCACAAAGGAGCTTTAACCGCTTTCAAAATGACAAATATTCATAGAAAACTGCATTAAAAGCTACTTACACAGCACGTAGAGCCGTTGGTTTATTTAAGCTTTCGAAACGACCACCACTTGCCATATTTAGGGTAGCACGGGGCATAATGATGCACTAAAAATGTTTCGTTTTGGAGTAATTAAAGTAAATTCAATAAATATTAATGAAATGTTAGGTAAAAAATAAATCTAATTATTTAATGAATATTAATAATACAGGGTGGTGCATTAGTGGTTCTTTTATACAACTACTAAAAAATCGAACAGACCTAAAATATTGACAGCTAATTCGCCATAACGTCTAAATATATTTACAATTGAAGAATGTTTTAAAATATTGAAGACTTATTAGTTAGTTAAAGTAAGTGTTTCGTGACATACAGGGTGTTCCATTTAAAAGTTATTTTAAAAAATGCGACAAATTGAGTTGACATTATTATTTCTGATTAATTTTTTATTTATTTTGAAGGTTACAGTATCTGTGTTTAAAATTGAAAACGATTTTGATCAAGTGGTTCCCTCTTCTGGCCTTGTTTCTTTACAGTTTTTTCAATTCATGATCACACATTCTATTAATTAACCGTCTTAAAACAATTTTTTAAAGCTGGAATCGTCTCTGGTTTATCCGTGTATTATCGGTTTTAGACGGCATCCAACACAAAAAAAAACTAACGGTGTTTCACTGCACCAACGCGCTGTTTGTCTTTTAAATAAACTTTTGAAAGGTTCACCCTGTATGAGTAGTTTTTCAAAATACTCATTTTTTAATACGCATCTGGAGCATAAAAGCACTAAACAAAATGCCTTAACTTGAATTACATTCAAGTTTTCATCAAGGTCCACAAATTGTCACAAAACAACAACATAACTAATTGATAGTCCTCTTTTTTAGTAGTTAGTTTCATCTTTTAAATACATTTTTGCTTCTTAAGGGCGGATTTTAAATTTTTTTGTACAAATATCCATTTTTAGATAATTTACTTACAGTGTAAAATCACTAAACCCACTCTACCCTACTCGTATAAGTACTGTATAGTATGCTTAACTTTGTACACAGCATTATACGCATGATCAATCGAGTGAGTTAATATCATTTAAAGCCTCATCAATAATTATATTTTAATAAAAGCAATTCTATCGCGCATAAAGTCATAAATCTTAATCTTATAGTTCCAAACCATTTTTTTTTTTTTGAATAATAAATGACACATTCAATATGTTTGTAGTTATTTATAAGTACGCATAATGCACAAGTGCATGATAACATAAAAATGTTATAAAAAAGAACGCAGATGAGAAGAAATGAAACTTTTGTGAAACCCCAACTATTTATAGTTATTAAGAAATATTTGCCAGTAACATGGATTGTGTTGTCTTTGCTTACCGTTATTCAAGTTAAATATCCTTACGCACATGCAAATATCCTTTTTGCAAGCTATGACAAAATATAAAATAAGAAAATCGTCCCAACGTCTCCAACCGAATGTCATTGACGTAAAAAACAAGTCGTAAAAAATATCAATTTTTGGTTCAATATTCTCTCTTGCTGCCACCCCCCCTCAATATCCATCCCTTCGGTATTTGTGTGCAAAAATTAAAAGGAAAAAAGTGTACAGTCTAAGCGCAAGTCTCAAAGTGAATAACAGACAGCAGAAAAATGAAGACATCTCGGCGCCAGTAGCCATTCACGGTGTTGTGTCCCTTTGCTTTCGGTTGTCTACTGATCCTTAAGCGGTTCGCATCCGTTAAAAGAATGCTCATCGTGTTGTTGCTGACAACTTGCTTCAAATCAAGTTATAACCAAGAACACAACGTCGTGCGGAGGAAAATCCCGTTGTATTTATAACAACCATATGTATTTGTCGTTATTTCTTTTGTTTCGTCTTGTGCACTCTCTTGTAGTAATCAGAAAAGTTTTTGCAGCTTCCATACGGATAAATGAAAAATGAAAAATTGAAAATATGTTTTTGTATATTTTGCGTCGACCGATATGAAACATCACATCGATTTTGTTATTGAACATGTCCATTCATGCAAAACTACATACTCGAGCATGCAAAATCTAACTTCACCGCAGGCGAAAATTTCTCATTGTTAACCAATAACCCAAGCTGGCAGATGTACTGCATAGTTTTACCATAATCTTTTCATAAATTTATATCTGGCCTTATATATGTGCACCTCGAACAACAAATGTAAATGTAATATGGAACAAAGCTTTTGATACTCGGTTGTGTTTGCCCACACATATACATAATGTAATGCAAGGTGGATGACTCTTTGTTTCAAAATGCAATACAGGTGGATGAGTGATATTGGAGCGTGACTCTCGCATTAATACAAACATATTATACAGGGTGAGTTCTTTGTAGTCGTCTGTTGGTTATTTTAAATTTCACTTCAAAAAATTGAGAGAAGCATTAAAATCAGGTCTTTTGTATAGTTTATTTTCTCAAGGTTAAAAGTGCACTTAAGCTTTGAAGTGACAATGAACCAGAAACAGAAGTAGATGCAAAAATTAAAATATTATTTTATTTAGCAAATTCTGTTTCTGTTTTACTTAAGCTTTGAAATGACAAGAACCAGAAACAGAAACAGAAACAGAAGCAGAATAGGAAATATATTTTTTGCAGTAAATTCTGTTTTCGTTGCTCGTGCGGTAACACAGAACAGAAACAGAAGGCGCGAAAACGGAGAGTGCAACCGACAACTTTTCCACACACGTTTTAAAAGTCTCGAGTTGTGTCTGTTCTGTTGTCAAATACCCATTTTCTGTGGTTATATTCTGTTGCAATAGTTTTAAATTCTGCTGTTAATTCTGTTGATTCTAATGTAATGTTTTCCGTTTCTGTTTCTGTTTCTGTTTTTGTTTCTGGTTTTTGTCACTTAAGCCATTAACAAAAACAATTTGGGAACTTTTAGCTTAAATCTGGTCCAGTCTTCACAATCTTTTTTCTCACTTTTATTGGCTTTTCGATCCGCAAAGGACTAACTGTTCATTATTGCTAAAACTCCTGCTCTTACTTCTCACACTAACAAAAATAATATCAATTATGAAAATATTGTAATTAAAAAATAAGTTGCGTCTACTTACCAAACTATAAATGTTTTAAGTAAAAATCCAACGGACGTCCTTTGCCTTAGAATCACCCTGTACTTACATGCGGTATATTCTGATTTGTGTTCCGGAATTTATTGTAAATGTATTTGAATTTCAAAACCAGAAATAAGGCAAATTTTCGTGAGCAAAATTGTATTTTAATTAAGGACAAAGTGTGGCGACCCAGAAACAACAAAAGTGCATGCGGCTGCAACTTGCATGCAGCAGTGGCAATAGGTGAAATGACCATTCTCAGTTTAGCGAACGTGACTTGGTTTTTGAAATGGGCATTTCGTTGTATTCCCAATGTATAGTCTCGGTCAGGAAATTTAATTGACTTTACATTTGGATACAACAAAGCAGCTGGAAAAATTATACCTCATATATTATACGTGCCCGTGCTGATAGCTTTAAAATGTAATGTGCAGCAAATAACAGTGGCAAAAAAAATGTTACCAAACCCAGGAAATTGGCAACTGTTTCGATTTCATATTGTGTGTGTGTTGTATTTTTGGATTGGCAAATGCCATTAAACTGATACGTTTTACATATTTCAACCATATCTATTTTATAAATCCATTTTCCTTTTTTTAATATTTTAATTTTTGACATAAAATCGTGATGCCGTTTTTTCCATTTCATGAAATTACTGACACGTTTGCCTTTAAATATAAAAGTTATTTAACGAATTATTAAAGTCGCCTTGTTTGTGGTCACATTTTCCACATTTTCAATAAATTTGTTGCACCTTGAAAATACATAAATGCAATTTATTTGACTCGAAACACTTGGTACATATTATAACTGCGCAGGGAATGTGCAGGGAAAAAGCTAATCAGAGAAAAAATGTCCTCACGTTTCTGTCTTGTTGCCTTTGCAATTTTCTATCAACATCTTCAGTTTTTCGATCATTTGAGCAGCACGTTCCATTCATTCTTTCTTCCTCGTCTGTAATTTAGTCCTTCCCTTTTGATTATTTCTTAATATTCATTCTACTTCTCTCTTTTGGCAATTCCCTCTAGTCTATTCGAACCATGTGCGCGTTTGCCACAAAGTTGAAACGATGCCCGTAATTGACGTCAATTGGAAGTAATTTTACTTTTAATGATATCAAATAGGAGTCTATTACAATTTAACTTATTATTATTAGATAAAAGATGGCAAAATTGAGCTGTTTAAATGCATATTATAAGATTGCAATTACAATATTTAATTGTTGTTTTTTTGAAATTGTTTTGGATTAGAATAAAACTATGGATTTTTTTTAAACAATCTTTGTCTTTCCCCATTAATTAATTTTTTATTTTTTAACCTCTATTTATTATAAACTGGAAAAGGGAATTAAGACTTTGTAGTCGACGGTATTTAAGTTGGAGTAGTTTCCAAATCACAAAAAAAATTAAAAGAAATGGAAAAAAATTGCGTCATTTAACAAGAATAATGTTTTTAAATAAAAATTAAAACAATATGTCCTTAATATGGTAAAAAAACATTTTGTTTATGAACTCTTACTGAGCGCAAAGTATTGTCTTGTTGAAATAAACGATTAGGTTACGCAGAACCTTACAGTTAAATTATTGAAAAATTTTATTTTATTTCTCCAGAATATTACACTTTTCACAACTTTTCTTCACTTTGAGCAATTTTTGTGAAAATGACACCACGCAATGTGAGAGAAAAATTAAGTCCTTGGACGCAATCAACGTGCAATATTAATTATTATTTAGATTATATTATTAAAAAAATAGAAAAACGTGTCCAATTAAGTGCGGGTCGAGATCAGTAATTTTTCTAATAATTTTTATTATCAGGAAATAATTTTTTTCTGAAATAATAAAGCCAAAAAAAAATTGAAAATGATTTACAAAATTTCGCAAGCAACAAAATCAGTCATATAAAAGCCGTATATCCTCATTTATTGTTCATATATGACTGATTTTGTTATTTTATTCTTTTTTTCGCTTTTTTAGCCAATTTCTTGGAATTTTGAAAAATTGTTCGACTGCACAGTAGTTAATAAATAAGGACTATGCCTCGGAAAGATAACAAAAAATTGTCCAAATCTCAATTATAATAGAAAGCAATTTCAATCAAATAGACTTCCACTCTTTCACGCAATTCAATTTCTTTAGAAACACAAAAAGCACAATGCAAAGCTTAAACATGTAGTTTTCTTTTATGTGAATTGTGAACTAAGTGGAAAATAATAAAAAGATGATTAATGCTGTGTCATTTACGTACTGGATACGCCTAAATCATGTAAACATCTTATGATTAATGACTTTTTGAAACAAAGCACCAAGTCGCATATTTGTTCAACTAAGTACTCGTGTGTTATAATATGCTGCAACATATTTATTCAAGTTCTTTTTTCTTGTAAATATGTATTACTTTATAACTATTTAGGCGTGTGTAGTTTGATGCAACATAATTGAATGTGAATAACTGTTATTAAGTTTCATCGATCGACTAAATAAAGTGTTGTTTGTCCTTGAATTAGTTAGGTTCAAGGTGTTATATTTTAAAATTAATCATGAAGGCAAATTGTTAACGAGACCAAAGCAATAACGACCCAATTGTGCAATGAAAAAATTCAAATGCACCTTAAAGAGTAAAATTTTAAATGGAGGAAAATGCTATAATAAATTAAATTAAATCCACAACCAAAGTCAACAACATTACACATGCATCTTACATCGTTCTGAAAAGTAGAACATTTCTGATTCAGGTGCAAAGTTAATGGAATCATTCATTAGCATAAAATTCAAATCGGTTAAATGTAAAAAAAACTCTCACACACACACACACACACACCCATACGCCTATTACATTAGAACACCTTCGCACGATTGCCTATCCAACCTCTGAAATCTGTGTGGTGTGGCCACAATGTGACATTAGGCAACATTTTCAATCAATCTCTGTCGCAGAATGTGTCGCAGCAAAGACGACTTCTTTCCTCCCCATCTCGCAGCAAATTTTGCACGATTCCGTACACTTCTTTCCTTCTTTTTTTTTATTTCCATCCTCTCGCTCTCTTTTATGCTGTGTGTTTTCAGGGCGGATAATGGAAGGAGTTGTGTGCTGCGGGTTGAACATTGGCACGTTAAGGCGTTGTGGTGTAGGACGTGACAAAAACAATTTGCTGGAAGATGTGTTCCAACCAATCTCTCTACTTAACTCGCACTGTATGTGTGTGTGCTGTACCAACTGTCCTTTAATGCGAGTGCGTCCTAATGCTACAGTTTATTTCCGACTGGGATGGGAGAGTTGGGGGGGATGGTTGAAAATGGTAGAAAAACGAAATGGAGCACAAAAATTCCAAGTAAGAAATGAAAGCTAAGAAATGAACGACGGAAATTGGGATTACGTTGGTACCAATGTCGGCAAGGGGAAGCACAACTTGCGGAAAATGGCAAGAGGAAAAATTAAATGGAAACATGACCAAACATCAAACATTAAATGCGGAATACACAGGAAACCGGGACATCACCGCGTAACACACAAAAAATCGCCAAGCAAAAATTCACCAAATTGATTTGAGTGAGGCTCTAAATTAGCTTATAGGCTGTGTGATTTTGTCGCCGGTGGCATGGCAGCCAAGAAAAATTGAGCTGTACCACACAAATAAAGGATGGGAAAAAAAAATTGTAGAAGGACAACTTGGCAAAAAGGAGTCAAATGCCATCCCATAGAAACCAGAAGTGATTTAAATTAAAAACAAATAAAAGTTTTTGATTTGATTGTCTTCGTGTGCTGCGTGATTTTGCTCAATTCAATTATATTTTGCCGAGAAATTATTGTTGGTATAACATCCTTTTTTTTTCAACAGCAAAGCTCGCTTCGTATATTATACATAGCGTTGGTATTTGTACACAAATCACTTAAGAAATCTGTACGTAGCATCTAAAGCTTGTTTGCTGCTGATTAAAATTTAGTTAGTCACTTTAATTACACTGTTGTTCAATGTTGACATCAAAAAGTGCATTATTGTGCTTAATAAAATGTGCTTGAATGTGCCACATGCTTCTTGGTATTGTGTTGTGCAGTTCTTACACTTCTTAGACATTAATTGGAGTCAAATGAAAAACCACAATTAAGACGTAATAAAATGTGTACGACGCGCATCGCTTCATTGTGGTGAAACTTTTGCAGTAAAGCAGACCACCAAAAATTATGCATTCGTGAATCATCGTCCTTCCTCTTTAGTATTTATACACAAACAAGCATGAAATTAAAGGAAGCATGCAAGACATTTGCTTCCTACAAATAGGAGTATTATGTTGCCGTCGTATGTATTATGAATATGCAGACAAACATTACAAAGTAGATGCACAATTTTTCGCATTTGTTTCATTCCGCGTAACTATTGTACATATTATATATATGATTCAGCTTTATTATTTCTTTATCCAACAATAGTCTTCTGCTTATACAATAAACATTATGCGAATGTATTATAGTTTCTTCCTTCACGTATTTGTTTTTTTTTTATTCACCCTCCCCTCCTTTATAGTTTAGTGCGCGCTTCATTGTTTTCCTCGCTTGGAAAATTGTCTCACAGTTCTTTTGCTGGGCCATTTCCTTTTCAAGTTGCGCTCTGTATTTTATTTCTTAGCATTTTATGTGCAACATAGCAGTGAGAAAGAATTATTGAGCAAAGAATTTGCATCCCACTTAAGTACACAACAACAACAACAACAATAGAATAGCAGCTATAGTAGTTCCACCATGCAACACAAAAAAAAGCTCCGCCATTCAACTTTAAAGCACACATAATATATATAATAAGTAAGTTTAAAGTTTAAAAAAAAAGGGACCAAGCATCAGAATACTCGATTGTTGGTGTGCTCCCTGCTATAACTGTTTGTGTACGGGTAAGGCAGCAGCAGTGTCCTCTCGTTTAGGAATAATAATAATAATAATAATAAAGATACAGCGAGTATACGTTTACAATAAAGTGGCAGTGAAGATCAGTCGCAACTTGGTTAGTTTCAGTGGAAATTTAAGAACCATAAATAAGACTGGTATCGGGTAAACATTGCAACAACAATTTTTAGAGGAAAAAAAGGATGACGGCAGCTGTGTCACGCGCGGTATCATGCAGGGGATAAACAAGATGAATTTTAGTTTGTTGTTTCCTCTTTTTTTTTTATGCTTTTATTTCGGTAAGTCCTCCACATGTATGTTGTGACAGTCAAGCATGGAAAGCATTTAAGCGCTACATTTTCATTGTTGGTAGACATTTAACTGTACGGCAAATTCAATAGAATATATAAGTTACAGCATATTGTGATTCTTCCTAGTGATAAAGAGTGAGCCCTTTTGAAATATTAAATTCCACATGACATCTAAGAAGCGATGCCAAAATGGCGCATGCAATTGCAATGATCTCTTTTGCCGTGAGACAAAATTACATTTGCCATCAGGTATAGGGTGCATATTATATATAAAGCGACAGCCCGTGTAAACTGTAACCAGTCACCAGAACAAAAACGGAACGATTATGTGAGTGTAACCAGGCAAATCGACACTTCAAAAAGTATTGAAATATATTACGAATTCAAAGGGAACTCAAATATGTCGCTTCAAATATGTATGCAATATATAATATAATATTATGTAAATAGAAAAGATGTAACACCAGCAACACATACAACTGTAGAACGCAGCTGAAATTGCACAATGAGTGGGGGTGAGGGGCAACAAAAAAAAGCACCCCGGGTAAATGCGGAGGCTGTCAAAATGGGGCCAAAAAAAAAATCGAATATTCTAATAAAAAATTCACAACCACTTTCTCCGTTCACCTTTTTCTCATATTTACTCAGGATCTTATATGCACACTCGTACCAGCACAGATGCACATCATCATCCACCTTCATTTGTTCGGAGAAAAAGACAATATCATTCTGGAATTCATTCCACATATTCATCTGCGTGTGTGCTTTCTTTCCGCCG